>OY754937.1:0-557500 GCA_963576515.1 Cryptocephalus primarius
TGGGAGTGAACTTCTGAAGGCTTTAGCTAGGCTCTTTAGTAAATGTTTGAGCGAAGCAACTACATCCACTCAGTGGAACAATGCGGAATTTATTCTGCTAGATAAAAAAGGAGATATCAAAGACCTTAAAACTTCCGCCCCATCAGCCTGCTTCCACATATTTGTAAGCCCTTCACAAGGATTATCGTGAAAAGACTGGAGAATAAGTTAGAATCTTGCCAATCACAGGAATGGGCAGAGTACAGAGCTGGATATATCATAAACGATCATTTACTGGTGTTAAAGAATCTGATGGATAAATGTACTGAGTACAATAAACCCTTGGTATTGATATTTGTAAATTATGAGAAGGCGTTCGACACAATTTACCAACATAAAATGTTAGAAGTTTTAACAGAATGCAGAATAGACCACAGGTACACAACATATGTCAGAACGCCACAGAAAATGTTGGAATGGGAGATGTACAAACTAATCAATTTTCTATACACCAGGGGAGGAAGGGTGCGACAGGGAGTCACCCTATCGCCATAATTGTTTATTACTCTCCTAGAAAATATATATAAGGAGGCAAATCTGAATGAAAAGGATGTAAATGTAAATGGAGGGAGGCTTGGATATTTACGATATGCAGACCACATTGTCCTAATATGTGACCGTTAGGAAGGAGTCAGGGAACTATTGCTTTTCTCCTTGAAAGCCATTTTAATTTTCCATCACACGAGTATTTATAAGAGCACCTATGAAGTGGTTTTAATATAGCTTGTAGTGGTTCTATTATCCAACCAAGATGAAATTAGATAACACAATAAAAGGGGAAGATGACATGAAAATAATAGATTTCTACATAATAAGCAAATATTTTATTGTAAACGAGATTTAACGATCGCATCTTTTATCTAACATTTACAGAAATTTCAATTACCAAAACCGTAACAAATTCATTATTCATGATCATTAAATTGTTTGGCGCGTTTCCATAACAATAAATAAATTTTTAAATGTAAGTTATTAATTGGAAAATAAAATGTTATATGGGAAAATAAAAGTGTGTATGGCCAGTGTTGACCTACGGACCGGAAACATTAACATTGACAAAGAGAATAGTGCATAAAATCCGTGTGGCACAAATGGCAATGGAACGAGTGATATTGGGCATTTCCCTTAGAGGCAAAATCACAAATCAGGAAATACGCCAACAATCAGGGGTAGGGAGAGAATAAGGATAAGGAGATGCAATAGAGGGAATAAAGACTATGAAGTGGAACTAGGCAGGTCACGTCGCTAGATTATGGGAGAATAGATGGACAAGGCGAATACTGGGGTGAAGATCAAGATAGGACGCATATCGGAATAGAGACCGACCACCAACAATATTGGCCGTTGGTTTAAAGCCATGCCAATGCAACTAGATGCAGGTGGCGCAAGATCGGGACACATGGACAAGGATAAGGGAGACCTACGTTTAGCAGTGGACACGAGAGAATGGTTGATTTATGATGATAAGTACCAAGAGTGAAAAAAAATTTTAATCTTGACTCTTTTAATTTTGAGACTAAACTAAATATATTAACACTTTTGTTAATTGAGCACTAATGGAATAGAACGTCAATGATTCATAATCATCTGGTTTAATACCTTGTATCTCTTCTGACAAATGTTCTTACTAGTATGTATAATTAGAAGGAAAGTAAACTTCAGAGGGTTGAGCCAGGTAAGAATGATCAATTCGGCATTTCGCATATGCCATTAAAAGTATATGTACAAAAACACTTTGACCCCAAATTTAGAGTTCTCTAGATGCAATGCAGGCGTTCCTTTTCTCAAAAGTGAGAAATCCGTTCACACTTTTTCTTTTCGAAACGCTACATTAATTCAAATCATGTGAAAAAATTCATGGAGGGCGGTTTTTATGCCAGAAATTGCTATGATCTAGAAAAATTATTAAAATTTTCAAACCTCAACTTATATCGAAGATACCAAATAGCAGAAATTAAAGGCAATGAAGTTCATGTATTTTCGTTTCATTTTGAATGATGCTATGCAAAATATGATCAAAACAGTGCCTCATACCAACAAATCCGAAATACTCGATTTTCTGCATATTTTGAGCATTTTTATACGTCGTTTGTTACGTTCAAAATTTATTATGTTTCATTTCGGTATTGGTAACGCCGCCTAGCGCGCAATAGTGTGTCTCTCTGTTCGATCACACCATTAATCTTCCATATCCCACGTTTGTGTCACGTCAAGCTCTAATATACATAGACCACGCAACTGTTTACTTTAGATTCATTGCATTGTAAAATTTTTGTCATTGTTATGAATAACTAATGTTAAATTTGTTTTGAATCTGTTAATGAGTGTTTAGAATCATGTGCTCAAAGTCAATAACATCAGTATTGATATTCAAGGTACACCTTGAACGAAAAATGTTTTTTTTTTAAATTTCGGCATAATTTTTTGGAAAACTTAAGTCTATTTGAGAACTGATAAACGTGTAAAAATGATCAAAATAAAGTAAAAGGCGAGATATTTTGCATTTTCTACCATAAGGTCTCATTTGAAACCCAATTTGCATAGCACCATTCGAAAGGGGAAAAATACATGAATTTCATTCGGTTGAAAATCTGCCATTTAATATCTTCAGTATTAGAGTAGTTCAGAAAAATATAATAATTCCATACATCTGAAACGTCAAGGGAAAGTAGTATAGGAAACATTTGACCTCATTTTTCATTGTATAATTGTATATCTAAATTTAGAAATTTGCAAAATTCTATTCCTACGTAACGTATTCCTATTCCACTTGGTTGCGTGGTGGTGATAAAATTTAAATTTCGTGCCACGCGGATCTGGCGCATGCGCGGTGTGGATCGGGTGGTCGATAATCAGGGGCGTGCGCGGCGGTTGGATCAATAGCGCGGTGGGTCGGCGGCTCGATAGTCTGGGACATGCGCGGTAGGAGCAAGTCAATAATCAAGGGCATGCGCGGGGGTTGGATCAATAGCGCGGTATGCCGGCGGATCGATAATTCGGGGACATGCGTGGTAGACGCAGATCAAGAACATGCGCGGGGTAGATCTGGTGGGCCAGCAGATCAATAATCAAGGGCATGAGCGGTGGGGACATGTCCCCTGTGAAAATATGAAAGTTCATATGTAGACACACACACATACACGTTCATAGGTATATAAAGGATGATATGTGATAGTCGGGAATTTCCAAATTATTTTTACAAAAAATTGAAGGCTTAACCTGGGAACATATCCCCGGCTCCTCCGCATAATTAATTTCAAATGATAGTATTATTATTTCCACACTACATCGAAGTAGAAGTCATAGATTATTTCGAGTACTTAAATATATTTAAAAAAAAAATTAATTCCGTACATAACCTCACAACGGCGGGTTTTGCGGGGTATGCCCGCCGGTAGAGCCAGGGCCCCCTGGAAACCCCATTGACATGTGACAGGGGGTGACATGAAGCAGTGACATTCGGCGCGGAACATGAAGTAGAGGTATACTGACCTTCATACAAGCTAATTGCTATTTTATGAATTTACGAATTCGATCAGAACAGTTTACATTAGTGGAAGGCATAGATTTCGGGTACGTAAATAAATTAAAAATTTGGTAAATAAAAATCATACTAATATTAAAACATTTTTTGTAGTTCATCTTTAATTTTAGATAATGGATTTACACAAGAAACTACTATGAGAAAAGTCGTTTTGATTAGTATGCAGAAAGGTTGTTATTATAGAGTAGTTTAAACAGGTTGATTTATTAAATGTACGGTTATCCAAGGGGTGTAAAGGGCTTAAATTTTTTCAGCGTGTGGATAAATGCGACCTTATAAAACAGACTATGAGTTATTTTAAATAGTTAAAAATTTATTGTAATAAAACTAGCAAATTAAATATTTTTTTATCTCCTCCATATTTTGATAATTCGGGGGGGTTGATTAACTTCTGTAGCGCATCGAGAAAAAAAACACAAACCAAGATTGTATAGGCTTCATGTAAATTCGGAACAAGAAGCAACAGTAACTTTTTTCGAATTACATTATGTAGCTTACATTATGTGGTATAGTACTCATATACTTTATAATATATACAAATATTCTTAGTATTCTAATGCATAATAATTTACACACACCTTGCTATTTATTCAAACAAATGCATTGGCAATGGCATTAAATTATTCGAAGTCATACCTTTGACAATCGAAGGAAATTTGCTAATAGTGATTACCTTATCACCTCATTCCTCAAAATTTACATAACTTCACTCTTATAAAATTCGATTGAATTTATTATTATTGATTTCCTAACGAATAATGTCCAAGAGGTAATATTTCTATTGGATTTTCCTGATTTATTAAAAATGTAGTAGTAGTATTCAAATAATAGTAATAAATTTTGAGCACATGTTCATAGAGAAAATTTCCCCTTCACCGATACCAGATACCAAAGGGGGTTGAACCTTTATGCAGAAAATTGCGCCTTGAGCTTTAAAGGCCTAAAGGACATCAGAAAGGAGAAACCGCTGACAATTTGCGATTACCGAAATTTAGAGCTGAATGTGTGTGTACGTATTGTCACGAACACGAGACTTCGACGACCACCACCTTGTCCTTGACCACCACCGATCTTGACCAGGGTAGTAGATATGACAAGCGGTATTTCAGGCACAAATTTGATTCTAACCTCACTTTTGTCGTTTCCGTGTCATAGTTTCGTGTTCCTTGGCGCAGTTTGGTGCGTTCCGCGTCATCGTTGCACGTGTTCCATGCGTCTTTGTTATTGTCGTGAATGTCATATTTGTCATCCCCCCTCTCCGGGCGGCGGCGGCGGCGGCGCCCACCATCCGTGTGCCGGGGGGGACGCGCGCGCGTTAGCGGCGTCTCCGTTCGGTGTCTCCGGTGTTGGACCTACACGTACATCGGCGCTCCCGCGCGCGCGCTTCTCTCTCTCTCTCTCTCTTTCTCTTTTTCTCCGTATGGGTGTTGTGTGGGGGGGATTTATTAGGAGCGTACGTCATACCGACCGCTCTCGCGCGCCGCGCGCTTATCCGGCTAGCGAAAGAGAGAGAGAGAGAGAGAAAGATACCTGAATATTCCGGTATGCGGGTACGACGTACGCGCGCGCGCGCGTCGTACGCACGTATATGTACGCGGATAGCTAGGTACCTGAGTACCTGGATACCTGAGTACCTGGGTACCTGGATACCTGGGTACCTGGATACCTGGGTACCTGGGTACCTGGGTACCTGGATACCTGCTAGAAGATACGTAGTACGCACGTACCTTTCTGTTCGATTTTAATGGATTAAGTAGGTAGGTAGGTAAATAATATGAATATCGAGTATTTTAGTAGTATTTATTTATTATATCTACAAATTTTTTACATTGTTCCTCCTCCTCCTCCTCCTCCTCCTCCTCCTCCTCCTCCCGTCCATCATTCGATTTGAGTGTGTAGCTTTTGAGCATCTTCTGGTGAAATTTTTATTATTTTTCCCTTTAACCACTGTGCTCGTCATCGAAGGAGTATCATCGATTTCATGAGTAGAAGAGAAACTACACATGAAATGTAATATTGTAGAACTGTAAGGATCGTGGGTATTGTGATCGTTGATGGAGTTATAGAAGTTGACGTCGAGTTCGTGTTAATTGCAGTGGATGTCGAAGAAAAGTTTCTCCACATGGTATCACCATGTGTTCGATCTGAGTAAAAAATTCTAATTTTATATCCCATCACGTTTTCCGGTAATGTCACATTCAAGGTTGGGATATTATCTGCTATGAATGGTTTCATTTCCACCCATTCCTGAGGCCATGTTGCGTTCTCAGTAAAACAGATGAAAACTTTTATTGCACCATAGGGATGGTGTATGTATAAGATATTATTTAGTACGGCTGTTAAAAGCACGAAATTTGTTCTTAACAATACCATGGTCGTTGCAATACTAATTTATTTTTGTAAGGTATTTAGTTAAATAAATATACACACAACGCATTATATTTTACATATATTTTTATTAAGACACTAGAAAAAACTTCTTAAAAATACAATGTAAATATTTTATGTGAGTAGTTGTAGTAGTAAAAAGGTTCCAGTGGTCGCGACGAAATAGAAACTTGAGGGATAAATGGTATTTAAAACATTTTTACAGTATTAGTTTGCGGATTGTACTTTACTAAGCGATCGTGTATTATTATACAAAAGGCAGTAGTGTTCGCTGGAACATTGTCTGAAGTCTCGAATTCCAGTCGGATGTCGACGGAGCCAGACTTTATAGATTCGTTTTGTTGGCTGCAATCGATTACGAAGAGAGGTGTCTTCTCGGCAAATTCCTTAAGATTCTGAGATGGTTCGGCGATAGTTTTATAATAGTAGGACTCTTGAAATTTCGCATACATTTCGTACGCGACAACATACTGAGCCTTCTCAAAGTTCAAATTTAAATTGTCGTATGGAATCATAAGTGAGTTTAAAAATAATTTGATATTAACTAGCTTGCAATGATCGAACTGTGACATGTATCTCGTTATAACATTCTTTCGTCCCGTCTGAAATGCTACAATTACAAATCGTGGTTTCTCAAGCTGACTGGTCGCTTTAACGTTCCACGTGTGACGTTGGGCTTGTGGTACTACGGGTAGCTCGTGGTAATCCCAGCTCCGATAAGCCAACTCTAAATCCTCACCGGAATCTAAACGTTTCAACAATCGTAATTTTTCCGTGTCTGATACTTTAATATGTGGCATTTTCCATAGCACCTTTTTCACTTCCACCTTGGAGGTCTTCTCATCCTCCTTCGATGAATGGATCGCATTGAGATCGCTCGAACTGCGAATCAACACCAATTCTTGTCGCATGTTGATGAGGATTTTTTTAAAGTCCTCACAGAACCCCAAGAGCAGTTTAAGGGGAATGCATGCACTGAAATTTCCCTTATTGTCGGTGATTTTCGAAACCGTCGTATCCATACTCCATCCTGCCATTTGATAACGCATACGTTCATTAGGTGTAAGCGACACGTATCCTTTAATGGTCGTAGTTATGCCAGGACCTCGCACCCGATCGATAACGATACCGCCCAGTTCATAACGAATTTCATCGAACAGGTGAGCCAAGCCGTTACTAATGAAGTCTAGGGTGTCGGTCTTCTTATCATTGGCATCCGTTAAGGTTCCTTCGATGTACAAATAACTTTGGTGTGGTAACGTGTAAATATCTTGGTATTGTATGGGAATTCTGATTTCATCCGATTTATTCAAGGTGGTATTTGCATAGGGTGGATGACTATGATATTCACATTCTTCGATGGAATCGTCGCTGTACACACGCTCTCCCACATTTAAGGTGTTGAAACTCATGCTTTAGCGTTTTTCGGAGAAAACTCTACAAAAGTACTTCCAAATCGATTGCTGCAATCGTAAGGTGATTCGTACTTTTAACTCACACCAAAATGTTCTGAAGCGACGTGAACAGAACAAGCCTACTCTCTTTTGTTTTGGGTGGTTCTTTAACAGTTTGCGTAGAATCTCCGACTTTTGCTATACGATTTGTACTCGGAGATGGTTTCGAGACTGTCTCTTTCCCACTTTTAGTCGAGAGGTCTTCCACTTCTTTTAAAATATACTGCTCCACATCCGATAACTCGTAAGCGCCCTCAGGAATTTCTATTTCGTATTTATCGATGTGAAATTTATTGTTATTCCTGTCGACGTTCGGTATTGAATTGAAAGCGACAAAATCAATGAGTGCTATAACGTACGTTTTATCGTCACTTAACACAATCGGAGGGTGGATTTTGTTTACTAATACTGACTCTTTGCCAGATAACGTGAATATGTATGAACACATGTTTATGAGTGAGCGGTTACTCTACAAATAAGTAATAAGCTTATTGGTGAGTAAATTTTATTTGCTTAAAAATAATAAACATACTATTCCACAATTTACGCTATTGTAAGTCTGAAATACATCTCGATTATATCGAACCGTACAGAGACCGTTAGAATTGAAATAGATCAATAGTTCCAGCGGAGGACGTATATATGTGTGCCGAGCTTTTTATAAGAGATCCAGTGAGTTCCAGGTCCTTGCTCATCATGCAAATTAACAATACCCCTCTCGTAGCGAAAAATCCTTTTAGGAAGTATGTCTCACATAAACACTCCCCTAAACTTTTTAATTCGTAACATTTTCGCAAATCGCTTTATATCTAAATTCGTAAGTGGTCTTTTTTCGGGTATTTTTATTCGTTTCCGTGTGAGGTACTTCATGTTCTGTGGTATGGTCGTAGGAAGAGCCCCAATCCTTGTTTGTATGGTCTTAAATACATGCCTTTTCCCATAGCTATAGCCTCCATTTTTTTATTGTGTCGTCGTGTCTCATCCAATCCCTTCCTCGCAGTCTGCGCTTCGTTTACGGCCTTCATGATACCTGCCACGCTTCCACTTAGTGCCCCGAGAGCCCCCAATGTGCTGAATATCGGAATTAGGGGTAGAATTCCACCAACTTTTGGAATCCTAATTATACGTTTGCGGTTAGGTTTTATTCGCTTGCTAATACTTTTTGCTTTTCGCAATGCTACCTTAATGGTATCTCCCACCGTTTTCGGTTGCTTTTGCATAATTTCTTTCATGATTTCTCTAATGGCTTTCATCAAACATAAGGACTTTAATTTCTTAATAGGTTTTCTGCTTTTCGTTCGACGTCTGGTAACTCCATTACCACGTTTTCTTCTTCCTTTTCGTTTATGTGAGGTCATCTTTACTCCTTCAATGTTTTCTATCAACTAATTAACACCTATGTGCTTTGTACATTATATCATCCTAATTTTCTTGTAAGATCCATCCTCCTCCTCGTCCTCATCTCCGTTTTCCGATTTCATTTTGTTTGGATGAGGAATATGCAATGGTTCGTTCATATCTACATCATCGTCTAAAATGATTCACCTTTTACTCACGATAGGCGAATCGTTCTCTTCCTCATCCATTCATTTTCGTCTTCGTGGTATTTGAATAGCGTGTGCGTCACTGTTCCTTTTCATTAATCTTGCTCTTTCATGATTTTTAATTTTCTTTCAATCTCTTCTCTCAACTTGGTATTTTCATCTTTGTGTTTGTTAGAAGAAGGGGTTACCTCATCATCATCATCATCATCATCATCATCATCATCATCATCATCATCATCATCATCATCATCATCATCATCATCATCATCATCATCATCATCATCATCATCATCATCATCATCATCATCATCATCATCATCATCATCATCATCATCATCATCATCATCATCATCATCATCATCATCATCATCATCATCATCATCATCATCATCATCATCATCATCATCATCATCATCATCATCATCATCATCATCATCATCATCATCATCATCATCATCATCATCATCATCATCATCATCATCATCATCATCATCATCATCATCATCATCATCATCATCATCATCATCATCATCATCATCATCATCATCATCATCATCATCATCATCATCATCATCATCATCATCATCATCATCATCATCATCATCATCATCATCATCATCATCATCATCATCATCATCATCATCATCATCATCATCATCATCATCATCACATCATCATCATCATCATCATCATCATCATCATCATCATCATCATCATCATCATCATCATCATCATCATCATCATCATCATCATCATCATCATCATCATCATCATCATCATCATCATCATCATCATCATCATCATCATCATCATCATCATCATCATCATCATCATCATCATCATCATCATCATCATCATCATCATCATCATCATCATCATCATCATCATCATCATCATCATCATCATCATCATCATCATCATCATCATCATCATCATCATCATCATCATCATCATCATCATCATCATCATCATCATCATCATCATCATCATCATCATCATCATCATCATCATCATCATCATCATCATCATCATCATCATCATCATCATCATCATCATCATCATCATCATCATCATCATCATCATCATCATCATCATCATCATCATCATCATCATCATCATCATCATCATCATCATCATCATCATCATCATCATCATCATCATCATCATCATCATCATCATCATCATCATCATCATCATCATCATCATCATCATCATCATCATCATCATCATCATCATCATCATCATCATCATC
Source organism: Cryptocephalus primarius (assembly GCA_963576515.1). NCBI lineage: Eukaryota > Metazoa > Arthropoda > Insecta > Coleoptera > Chrysomelidae > Cryptocephalus > Cryptocephalus primarius. The sequence continues at coordinate 10,222 of OY754937.1, forward strand.
ATCATCATCATCATCATCATCATCATCATCATCATCATCATCATCATCATCATCATCATCATCATCATCATCATCATCATCATCATCATCATCATCATCATCATCATCATCATCATCATCATCATCATCATCATCATCATCATCATCATCATCATCATCATCATCATCATCATCATCATCATCATCATCATCATCATCATCATCATCATCATCATCATCATCATCATCATCATCATCATCATCATCATCATCATCATCATCATCATCATCATCATCATCATCATCATCATCATCATCATCATCATCATCATCATCATCATCATCATCATCATCATCATCATCATCATCATCATCATCATCATCATCATCATCATCATCATCATCATCATCATCATCATCATCATCATCATCATCATCATCATCATCATCATCATCATCATCATCATCATCATCATCATCATCATCATCATCATCATCATCATCATCATCATCATCATCATCATCATCATCATCATCATCATCATCATCTCATCATCATCATCATCATCATCATCATCATCATCATCATCATCATCATCATCATCATCATCATCTCATCATCATCATCATCATCATCATCATCATCATCATCATCATCATCATCATCATCATCATCATCATCATCATCATCATCATCATCATCATCATCATCATCATCATCATCATCATCATCATCATCATCATCATCATCATCATCATCATCATCATCATCATCATCATCATCATCATCATCATCATCATCATCATCATCATCATCATCATCATCATCATCATCATCATCATCATCATCATCATCATCATCATCATCATCATCATCATCATCATCATCATCATCATCATCATCATCATCATCATCATCATCATCATCATCATCATCATCATCATCATCATCATCATCATCATCATCATCATCATCATCATCATCATCATCATCATCATCATCATCATCATCATCATCATCATCATCATCATCATCATCATCATCATCATCATCATCATCATCATCATCATCATCATCATCATCATCATCATCATCATCATCATCATCATCATCATCATCATCATCATCATCATCATCATCATCATCATCATCATCATCATCATCATCATCATCATCATCATCATCATCATCATCATCATCATCATCATCATCATCATCATCATCATCATCATCATCATCATCATCATCATCATCATCATCATCATCATCATCATCATCATCATCATCATCATCATCATCATCATCATCATCATCATCATCATCATCATCATCATCATCATCATCATCATCATCATCATCATCATCATCATCATCATCATCATCATCATCATCATCATCATCATCATCATCATCATCATCATCATCATCATCATCATCATCATCATCATCATCATCATCATCATCATCATCATCATCATCATCATCATCATCATCATCATCATCATCATCATCATCATCATCATCATCATCATCATCATCATCATCATCATCATCATCATCATCATCATCATCATCATCATCATCATCATCATCATCATCATCATCATCATCATCATCATCATCATCATCATCATCATCATCATCATCATCATCATCATCATCATCATCATCATCATCATCATCATCATCATCATCATCATCATCATCATCATCATCATCATCATCATCATCATCATCATCATCATCATCATCATCATCATCATCATCATCATCATCATCATCATCATCATCATCATCATCATCATCATCATCATCATCATCATCATCATCATCATCATCATCATCATCATCATCATCATCATCATCATCATCATCATCATCATCATCATCATCATCATCATCATCATCATCATCATCATCATCATCATCATCATCATCATCATCATCATCATCATCATCATCATCATCATCATCATCATCATCATCATCATCATCATCATCATCATCATCATCATCATCATCATCATCATCATCATCATCATCATCATCATCATCATCATCATCATCATCATCATCATCATCATCATCATCATCATCATCATCATCATCATCATCATCATCATCATCATCATCATCATCATCATCATCATCATCATCATCATCATCATCATCATCATCATCATCATCATCATCATCATCATCATCATCATCATCATCATCATCATCATCATCATCATCATCATCATCATCATCATCATCATCATCATCATCATCATCATCATCATCATCATCATCATCATCATCATCATCATCATCATCATCATCATCATCATCATCATCATCATCATCATCATCATCATCATCATCATCATCATCATCATCATCATCATCATCATCATCATCATCATCATCATCATCATCATCATCATCATCATCATCATCATCATCATCATCATCATCATCATCATCATCATCATCATCATCATCATCATCATCATCATCATCATCATCATCATCATCATCATCATCATCATCATCATCATCATCATCATCATCATCATCATCATCATCATCATCATCATCATCATCATCATCATCATCATCATCATCATCATCATCATCATCATCATCATCATCATCATCATCATCATCATCATCATCATCATCATCATCATCATCATCATCATCATCATCATCATCATCATCATCATCATCATCATCATCATCATCATCATCATCATCATCATCATCATCATCATCATCATCATCATCATCATCATCATCATCATCATCATCATCATCATCATCATCATCATCATCATCATCATCATCATCATCATCATCATCATCATCATCATCATCATCATCATCATCATCATCATCATCATCATCATCATCATCATCATCATCATCATCATCATCATCATCATCATCATCATCATCATCATCATCATCATCATCATCATCATCATCATCATCATCATCATCATCATCATCATCATCATCATCATCATCATCATCATCATCATCATCATCATCATCATCATCATCATCATCATCATCATCATCATCATCATCATCATCATCATCATCATCATCATCATCATCATCATCATCATCATCATCATCATCATCATCATCATCATCATCATCATCATCATCATCATCATCATCATCATCATCATCATCATCATCATCATCATCATCATCATCATCATCATCATCATCATCATCATCATCATCATCATCATCATCATCATCATCATCATCATCATCATCATCATCATCATCATCATCATCATCATCATCATCATCATCATCATCATCATCATCATCATCATCATCATCATCATCATCATCATCATCATCATCATCATCATCATCATCATCATCATCATCATCATCATCATCATCATCATCATCATCATCATCATCATCATCATCATCATCATCATCATCATCATCATCATCATCATCATCATCATCATCATCATCATCATCATCATCATCATCATCATCATCATCATCATCATCATCATCATCATCATCATCATCATCATCATCATCATCATCATCATCATCATCATCATCATCATCATCATCATCATCATCATCATCATCATCATCATCATCATCATCATCATCATCATCATCATCATCATCATCATCATCATCATCATCATCATCATCATCATCATCATCATCATCATCATCATCATCATCATCATCATCATCATCATCATCATCATCATCATCATCATCATCATCATCATCATCATCATCATCATCATCATCATCATCATCATCATCATCATCATCATCATCATCATCATCATCATCATCATCATCATCATCATCATCATCATCATCATCATCATCATCATCATCATCATCATCATCATCATCATCATCATCATCATCATCATCATCATCATCATCATCATCATCATCATCATCATCATCATCATCATCATCATCATCATCATCATCATCATCATCATCATCATCATCATCATCATCATCATCATCATCATCATCATCATCATCATCATCATCATCATCATCATCATCATCATCATCATCATCATCATCATCATCATCATCATCATCATCATCATCATCATCATCATCATCATCATCATCATCATCATCATCATCATCATCATCATCATCATCATCATCATCATCATCATCATCATCATCATCATCATCATCATCATCATCATCATCATCATCATCATCATCATCATCATCATCATCATCATCATCATCATCATCATCATCATCATCATCATCATCATCATCATCATCATCATCATCATCATCATCATCATCATCATCATCATCATCATCATCATCATCATCATCATCATCATCATCATCATCATCATCATCATCATCATCATCATCATCATCATCATCATCATCATCATCATCATCATCATCATCATCATCATCATCATCATCATCATCATCATCATCATCATCATCATCATCATCATCATCATCATCATCATCATCATCATCATCATCATCATCATCATCATCATCATCATCATCATCATCATCATCATCATCATCATCATCATCATCATCATCATCATCATCATCATCATCATCATCATCATCATCATCATCATCATCATCATCATCATCATCATCATCATCATCATCATCATCATCATCATCATCATCATCATCATCATCATCATCATCATCATCATCATCATCATCATCATCATCATCATCATCATCATCATCATCATCATCATCATCATCATCATCATCATCATCATCATCATCATCATCATCATCATCATCATCATCATCATCATCATCATCATCATCATCATCATCATCATCATCATCATCATCATCATCATCATCATCATCATCATCATCATCATCATCATCATCATCATCATCATCATCATCATCATCATCATCATCATCATCATCATCATCATCATCATCATCATCATCATCATCATCATCATCATCATCATCATCATCATCATCATCATCATCATCATCATCATCATCATCATCATCATCATCATCATCATCATCATCATCATCATCATCATCATCATCATCATCATCATCATCATCATCATCATCATCATCATCATCATCATCATCATCATCATCATCATCATCATCATCATCATCATCATCATCATCATCATCATCATCATCATCATCATCATCATCATCATCATCATCATCATCATCATCATCATCATCATCATCATCATCATCATCATCATCATCATCATCATCATCATCATCATCATCATCATCATCATCATCATCATCATCATCATCATCATCATCATCATCATCATCATCATCATCATCATCATCATCATCATCATCATCATCATCATCATCATCATCATCATCATCATCATCATCATCATCATCATCATCATCATCATCATCATCATCATCATCATCATCATCATCATCATCATCATCATCATCATCATCATCATCATCATCATCATCATCATCATCATCATCATCATCATCATCATCATCATCATCATCATCATCATCATCATCATCATCATCATCATCATCATCATCATCATCATCATCATCATCATCATCATCATCATCATCATCATCATCATCATCATCATCATCATCATCATCATCATCATCATCATCATCATCATCATCATCATCATCATCATCATCATCATCATCATCATCATCATCATCATCATCATCATCATCATCATCATCATCATCATCATCATCATCATCATCATCATCATCATCATCATCATCATCATCATCATCATCATCATCATCATCATCATCATCATCATCATCATCATCATCATCATCATCATCATCATCATCATCATCATCATCATCATCATCATCATCATCATCATCATCATCATCATCATCATCATCATCATCATCATCATCATCATCATCATCATCATCATCATCATCATCATCATCATCATCATCATCATCATCATCATCATCATCATCATCATCATCATCATCATCATCATCATCATCATCATCATCATCATCATCATCATCATCATCATCATCATCATCATCATCATCATCATCATCATCATCATCATCATCATCATCATCATCATCATCATCATCATCATCATCATCATCATCATCATCATCATCATCATCATCATCATCATCATCATCATCATCATCATCATCATCATCATCATCATCATCATCATCATCATCATCATCATCATCATCATCATCATCATCATCATCATCATCATCATCATCATCATCATCATCATCATCATCATCATCATCATCATCATCATCATCATCATCATCATCATCATCATCATCATCATCATCATCATCATCATCATCATCATCATCATCATCATCATCATCATCATCATCATCATCATCATCATCATCATCATCATCATCATCATCATCATCATCATCATCATCATCATCATCATCATCATCATCATCATCATCATCATCATCATCATCATCATCATCATCATCATCATCATCATCATCATCATCATCATCATCATCATCATCATCATCATCATCATCATCATCATCATCATCATCATCATCATCATCATCATCATCATCATCATCATCATCATCATCATCATCATCATCATCATCATCATCATCATCATCATCATCATCATCATCATCATCATCATCATCATCATCATCATCATCATCATCATCATCATCATCATCATCATCATCATCATCATCATCATCATCATCATCATCATCATCATCATCATCATCATCATCATCATCATCATCATCATCATCATCATCATCATCATCATCATCATCATCATCATCATCATCATCATCATCATCATCATCATCATCATCATCATCATCATCATCATCATCATCATCATCATCATCATCATCATCATCATCATCATCATCATCATCATCATCATCATCATCATCATCATCATCATCATCATCATCATCATCATCATCATCATCATCATCATCATCATCATCATCATCATCATCATCATCATCATCATCATCATCATCATCATCATCATCATCATCATCATCATCATCATCATCATCATCATCATCATCATCATCATCATCATCATCATCATCATCATCATCATCATCATCATCATCATCATCATCATCATCATCATCATCATCATCATCATCATCATCATCATCATCATCATCATCATCATCATCATCATCATCATCATCATCATCATCATCATCATCATCATCATCATCATCATCATCATCATCATCATCATCATCATCATCATCATCACCTTCATCAAAAGTTAAATTGTCATCGATTTCTTCTTTAGCACGTTGACGTCTCCTTACTCTTTTATGATTTCCTAATTTTTTCCTAATCTCCTTTCTCATAGCAGACGTTCTTTTCGTGGTAGTAGGGACGTGGGATGCATCGAGAATATTTAAACAATCTTGAATACATGTACCTGACTTTTCATTTAATAATTTAATTTTTTAAACACCTTAATACCATTTTGTCAGTGTCTTTTTACTACCCATACCCATTCCGAGTTTAACTTTTGCTTCCATCGCACCTACAATCCTCAAGGAGGTCATCTTTTCAGCCCAAGTGACGTCTCGCGCTCGGAAACGTTCCATAGCTTTTCGAGCTAAAACCTTGTCTGCTTCGTGTCTTCGATCCAAATCCCTCTTTCGATTGCATTCAATATCGTGTTCCTGACAAGCCTCATCCAGTGCGTTTATCCCTCGATCACCCCTAGCCAACCTTTTCTTCAACGTAGTACCAGGGTCGCAAAGTTGTACGAGGGTAAATGTAACTCCCAGGGTAGATTGTTTATGGCTTTATTTAGAAGACCACCTCCACCATAATATTCCATTTCAAGTTGTTGGCATGACACTCTCTTTAGAAATAAAATAAAGATGTTGAAACGTTAAAAATTTAAACAGTCGTCTTTCACCCTCTTTAGTAGAATTATAACGCGCGCGCAAAGATGAAAATTGTTAAACAAAGTGTATCGTTTCCCATCGAAAATAACATATTGGAGGAGGATGAACATGCTCGAGTTAGAAAACACGGGATCCTCTTTCCCCCCACCATACGTTGTATAATAGTAGGACCTTCGAATTGTGGAAAAACAAATGTTATGCTTAACCTAATCGAACACGAACATGGGTTAAAATTTGAGAACGTCTACGTTTATTCGAAATCGTTATTTCAACCGAAATATGTTTATTTGGAGAGTTTGTTGAAACCCATAAAAGGTATAGGCTATTACGCATTCAGAGAAAGCGAAAGTATAATGGATCCCTCTGAAGCTAAACCCAATTCCCTATTCATCTTCGATGACGTCTCTTGTGCCAATCAACAAGTGATGCGGGAGTACTTTTGTATGGGGAGGCATAATAGCATCGATAGCTTCTACCTATCTCAGACGTATGCCAAAATTCCGAAACACTTGATAAGAGACAACGCCAACTGTTTAATCTTATTCAAACAAGACGATTTGAATTTGAAACATGTGTACATGGATCATGTGGGAGCCGATATGAGTTTTGAGAATTTCAAAAGTATGTGTGCTTTCTGCTGGCGCGAACCTTTCGGTTTCTTGATGATTTCCAAAGATGAAAACTCGGACGGCGGTCGATACCGACAGGGATTTGATCGTTTCTTTTTGAATCATATATAGCTTTATGGTACCCCTCATTTCACAACAGTGTCTGTGTGAAAACGGTTAAAAGCGGTTCAGAAGCGGTTAAAAGCGGTTAAAAGCGGTTCAGAAGCGGTTAAAAGCGGTTCAGAAGCGGTTAAAAGCGGTTCAGAAGCGGTTAACGGAGCGGTTGCTATACCCGTTCAATTCCTCTTACCCCTACTATCGAGTTGAAAAAATGAACTCTCGGGAAAGGAAACTAAAACAGCGACTCATTCAAAAGAGGAGAATCGTCAAGAGAAAATTGGAACAATTGAGGCATGGGGAATATGTCCATGAAAATATGTTCAATCCCATAACGAAGCATTTGAAGAATATTGAAAATATTTTTCAAACTACAAAAACAAATGCAGACGGAGTGAGCGATGACTCTAGTGCAGCTAAAGTGGAACAGATTGTTAAACCGAAACCTCGAGAACTCGCACGACTCTTAAAGGTCAGAGATAGTGATGTTACTTACGAGGGAGAAACTCCAAAAATTCCTCGAAGGCTCTCTCGAGAACTATCGACATCGGCGTCACCGCAACTTTTAGATTATGGAGATGATAATGCTGATGATGATGATGAGGATGATGGTTTAAGTGAGGAGAAACAATCCATTTTACAAAACATTAAATCTGAAGATGTTGAACCTGAAGGAGGAGAGGAGGGGTATTCTATCGCCCCAAGATTCGAGGATATAGCAGAGAAATCCTATACAGACTATTTGGAACAATACGATCCCTTACCAAGGAAATATATACGTGAATTATATGAGGATGGAGGTAATAGAGAACACGATAGTAAATATGGTATTAGATTGGACACCTTAACGGAAAAGTTGAAAATTGGTGATTCGACGGTACATATAAATGATAGTGATATCATAGTTAAAAATAGACGCTATAAGGGGACACCGGGGCTGTATGAATTGTTATTTAGAAAATCACCGACCAACTTTTCCGCTGAAGATAAGCGAAACTATCAAAAAATAGTGCTCAGTACGAACGCAGCTCGACGTTATTACCAACCGAACAGACAAATCGAAGGGAGTAAATTGAAAAAATATAAAACTATAATTGCTCCTGTATTCAGTGGTAAAGGTATATTCAATGAGGTTAACCAAGGTGGTAAGATCGATTATGAGTATTGGGACGATCCCAATGAATTAGTATCGAGATTACGTCTATTATTAGCATCACAATCTGCAGGTCACACCGGCCACACGAACGAAATAAATTCCATTATTGAGGAATTGCGAGAAGCCGACATAATCGCTTAGGAATGGCCACTGACACGAAAAGGCAAGTAGTCGAAGAAATTCACAAACCTGCTAGAATTAATTTCAAGAGACGTAGAGTAATCCTTAAATCTTTTAAAGATTTATTTCAAGCGGATCTCGTCGATATGATACAATACTCTCGAGAAAATAGAGGTTATAAACATATATTGGTGGTAATCAATTGTTTCTCAAAGTACCTTTGGGCCCTACCTTTGAAAAACAAATCTGGCGAAGAAGTATCTAAAGCGATGGAAAAAATACTAAAAGAACAAACTCCCGTAAATCTACAAACTGATGCTGGTAAGGAATTTTTTAATTCAGAATTTAAAAAACTAATGAAGAAATATAAGGTTAACCACTATAATGTTTATAGTGAGAAAAAGGCGTCGATAGTCGAACGAGTGAATAGAACTTTGAAAATGTTGATGTGGAAAGAATTTAGTTTACAAGGTAGTTACAAGTGGTTGGAATTATTACCGAAGCTCGTGGAAAAATACAATCACAGCTATCACCGTACCATTAAAATGAAACCTGCAGATGTAACCATAAAAGATGAAAACAAGTTACTGAACACCGTCTATAGTCACATCAAAATCGTCAATTTAAACGAGAAAAAATTCCAACTCGGAGATCACGTTAGAATTTCCAAAGTTCGAGGTGTGTTCGATAAACACTACCAACCCAATTGGTCCACTGAAATTTTTACCATAAGAAAAGTGCAATTAACCAAACCCATTACGTATTTACTAGCAGACGAAAAAAATAAAGAGGTATTAGGATCGTTCTACAACGAACAATTACAAAAAGTAAAATATCCTGACGTATTTCTAGTCCAAAAGGTTATCAAACAAAAAGGTAACAAAATTCTTGTGAAATGGTTGGGCTTTGACGATAAACACAACAGTTGGATCGATAAAAAGGATATCGTTTAGTTTCGTCGTCTAGTGTCATTTACATAACCGAGCAAACACCACCTCCTCCACTCGAACAATGGTTGTCGGCGATGTTGACAGAATTGTAATCGACATACAAGGTTTCCAGTATGGTGATAGCGCTTTCTTGTGTAAGGAGATAGCCATAGTGAATGTGACTAGAGAAGGATGCATTCATAAATTTTTTACGATGCCTATGCCGTTGAATTTGTGCAGTGTGAATTTTCGTAAACAGGTAGAATGGCTAACGAAATATTTACATGGGCTCCAGTGGGACACACATTATTGGATAGAACCGCATTATGTTCTGGAATATGAGCAAATCTCTTCGTTCCTGAGAGCTTCCATTCCACATAACGCCACCGTTTACGTTAGGGGTTCGCAGAAGAAGGAATGGTTGAGGAAATTGATATCGAATGAAATAGTTGACCTCGCAGCCGACAGCGTCCAATGCCCGACGTTTGAAGAAATGAAAAAACTTTTTAAACCTTATCATTGTACGTTACACGAAAACAACAATGTAAATTGTAGTGTTGAAAATGCTTGGTTCCTAAAAAATTTTTTAAAATTTTTTTATCACAAATAGATAGTAAAACTACACTATGTTTTTTCATTCCCCTCCCCACCACCTCCATATATATAAAGTCGAAAACGAACTTGTCTCCATCCAGAATATGTCTTCTCAATTCACCAACATCTTTAGCGAGAACAGAGAAAAACTCCATTTATTAAATCGCGATTTAAGCTGCGAAGCTCCGTGTGAGTGGTGCTACTTTCGTAAACTTCGCGACGTGCAAGTTCCCTGCCAGTGGTTAAAAACTTTGGACTATTGTTTCTGGCGAGATTTCGATAAGAAGAAGGGCACTTTATCGCTCAGGAAGTTTTTAAAGGAATGTCAACGGAGGTTATGTCACGATCGTTTCACCAGATTGTTAATTGAGCTGGAGATACCTCGACACTTTCTTTACACCATCGGCAATTGTAAAGGTCACGAAAAAGTTGGAAAAGACGTGGTAGGATAATTTCATGCGAAAAATGGATCGCGAAAACTTCTTGGAACAATACGAGCACATTCTGTTAGACGAGCATAGAACGGAATTTCGACGATACATAAAACACGATCTCAAAATGGTAGGCGACGACGGCTGGCGGAAGCGAATCTATAAACTTATGAATTTGTATAGAAGAATTACATCAAAATAAACTTTTTATCATTATTTTTTTTATTTCCTTATCTATAGACAAGTTTAGACAAAAAAGTCATCGAACGGTATGTATAAAACATTTCTATTTTTGGTCCTAACCTCATTTCATTTCACGATGTCTATAAAAGTACTATATTGTACCGGTGATGAAACGACGCCACTGTCTATTCCAGCATCGCCGAGAAACTTCGAGTCGCGCCTCGATGTCTATTAGATTGTTCTACTCGATTCGAGAAATCGCGCGGAAGCGTATATAAAAAGACAGGAGCCGAGCGGTAGGACAGACAGAGAGAGAGACCGACACCGAATGTAAACAAACCGAGAAGCGGACGAATCCCTACCTGCGACTAAATACGTGATATATAAATTAGTCTATAGAGTTAGTGTAAATAAATTACATTTAGAATAAGTAAATAAATTGTGTTAAGAACAATAAGTGGACAATTAATTTGTGTGAACCCGCGTAAAACGGAACAAATTGGTGTCAGAAGTGCGGGATTATTAGTGACAGACAAATAAATTGGGACAATGAAGAAACTCTGTGAATTAAAAGTGGCGGATTTGAGGCGGGAGCTGGAGGAAAGGGACATCGACGCTACAGGCGTAAAAGCAGTCCTGCAGAAACGCCTGAGGGATTATTTGATTGACAATGGGGAAGATCCGGAGACGCTCGAGTTTGAGGAAGAGGGTGAGCGTCTTTTGAACAGAATAGAAGATCTCCGCGGCGGCCTGGACGATAAAATAGAGGATCTCCGCGGCGGCCTGTTAAGCGAAATAGGCGGCCTAGACAATAAAATAGAAGATCTCCGCGGCGGCCTGGACGATAAAATAGAAGATCTCCGCGGCGGCCTGGACGATAAAATAGAAGATCTCCGCGGCGGCCTGTTAAGCGAAATAGGCGGCCTGGACGATAAAATAGAAGACCTCCGCGGCGGCCTGTTAAGCGAAATAGGCGGCCTGGAAAATAAAATGAAAGCGCAGAAGGAGGAACTAGAAACTAAAATAAGAGAACTGGAGGCGCGCTTGGCAACGAAAGAGGCAGCTAAGGATTTCAAGATGCCGGAGGTGAACCTTAAGGTAACACCAGTTGAAGAGCCGTCAAAAGAGAACATCGGAGCCTCGGCACGTTTGAAACCACCAACTTTCGACGGCAAAACATCATGGCCGAATTACCTGAAACAGTTTGAGGCTGCAGCCAAGGCCAACGGCTGGACACCCCGAGACAAGGCAGGAGCGTTGACGGTGGCGCTGCGGGGAGACGCTCTGGATATCCTGCAGACAATTACACCGGAGGAGGAAGGCGACTACGATGGGCTGGTGAAGCGTCTGGAGATGAGGTATGGACAGGCGCACTTGGAGCAGGTCTACCAGTCGCAGATGAAGACCCGGAAGCAGAAGGCGAACGAGAGCCTCCAAGAGTTTGAAGCCGACGTAGCCAGACTAGTTCGCTTCGCGTATCCGACGGCTACCGACCACCTGATGGAGTGTCTGGCTATTCAAACGTTCGTCGATGGCCTGCGAGACCTCGAAATTCAGAGGACGGTGCGGTTGGCGCGCCCTAAGACCCTGATAGATGCCCTGGCCATCGCGTTGGAGTTTGAGGCTGCTACCGAGGCCTCCAAATGCCATGGTCGGGCAGGGGCTCTCAATGAGGCTGACAGTTCCAACGAAGGTGCCAGGGAAGACTCCATTGAGCAACTGGTCAACGCCGTTAAAAGCCTGGTGGAAAACAAGCAGACAAGACCCGTCCGCTGTTGGAATTGTGGTGAGGTTGGCCACCTGCGTCGTTCCTGTAAACGACCGAGGAAGGAGGGACCGACCGCGCAGGAGAAAACCCACCGGAATGCCGACGCCCTCTCCCGGAGACCTTGCCCATCGGAGTGTCAACATTGCACCCGTGTAGAGAAGAAGGAGGCGGTGGTGTACAGAACCACGGTCGTGAGTGAGGACTGGTTACCTGCCGACATCCTGCAGCAGCAAGAATGCGACCCGGAACTCCAGAAGATCCGGAAGTGGAAAACAGAGGGACGGCGACCGAGCTGGCAAGAAGTGGCTCCATTTTCCAGAGTCCTTAAGTCGTACTGGGCCCAGTGGAAGTCCCTGGTACTCGAGAACGGGGTACTGAAAAGGGCACTCGAGAACAATGAGGGCACCGAACGAAGGATGCAGTTGGTTATCCCCAGGAGTAAGGTGTCGGAGATACTTCGGCTGGTGCACGACGAGGCCTCGGGAGGACATTTGGGTGTGACGAAGACCCTGCAGAAGGTGCGTGACCGCTTCTATTGGGTTAACTGCTCCAACGACGTGAGGGATTGGTGTCGAAGATGTGCCACTTGCTCCGCCAGTAATGGTCCACATCGTAAGCCGAAGGCGCCGATGCGTCAGTACAACGTCGGGAGTCCCTTCGAAAGGATCGCCCTGGATATTACGGGGCCGTTCCCAGTGACCAGCAATGGGAACAGGTACATCTTAGTGGCCATGGACTACTTCACGAAGTGGGTAGAGGCGTACGCGATCCCAAATCAGGAAGCTGCGACTGTGGCAGACGTCCTGGTGAAAGAGTTGATCAGCCGTTTCGGGGTACCGATGGAGTTACACTCCGACCAGGGCCGCAACTTCGAGAGTGAACTCTTCCAAGGAGTCTGCGAGAAACTGGGCATTCGCAAGACCAGAACTACGGCGTTACATCCCCAGTCTGATGGCATGGTCGAACGAATGAACCGAACGATGGGCAAATACCTCTCGAAGGTAGTATCTCAACACCAACGAGACTGGGATCAACACCTTTCCTTCTTCTTGATGGCTTACCGATCAGCGGTAAATGAATCCACTGGGCAATCCCCGGCCAACGTTCTCTTCGGCAGGGAAATGAGGCTCCCGTGTGACCTGAAGTTTGGGTGTAGACCTGGGGAAGACCTGGCAGGAGAGGATTACGTTACCAAGCTCCGGAGGAAGATGGATGAAATTCACGAGTTGGTTCGAGGCCACCTCAGGATCGCCAGTGACCGAATGAAGGATCGGTATGACGTTGGAGCGGACGACGGCCTTTACAACGAGGGAGACTTAGTGTGGCTCTACAATCCACAGAGACGACGTGGACTCTCGCCGAAGCTGCAGAGAGCGTGGGAGGGCCCCTATGTCGTCAAGGCCCGTATCAACGATGTCGTCTACCGAATCGTTAAGGTCCCTAATGGAAAACCCAGGGTGGTGCATTTTAACCGGTTGGCACCGTATGAGGGAAACCACGACCTGGAGGAGCAAGTCACACGGGTTCAAGGAGAGGAGGTGGAGCTGTCTTTCGAGCAGTTCATGGGCGCCTATGGAGGTACAGGGAAAGCGAGGTTCGGCGTCACTAGGGAAGAGCATCGTAACCTGTTCGAGGTGCCCGAGGACTATTCGTTAGCACACTGTGTCGCCCAGGATTTGAAGATGTCCCGAGGGATAGCGACAGTCTTCAAACGGAAGTTCGGAAAACTCGATGAGTTAGAGCAGCAGGGCCCGGCAGTCGGACGCACCTTGGTGATAGAAGATGACGGTTCTCAGGGGAGGTCGGTGTTCTACTTGGTCACCAAGAAGAGGTCATACGAGAAGCCAACGTATCAAGATGTATGGAACACTCTATGCGATTTGAGAGTGGTTTTACTCGGTAGAGGCATTGGAAAGCTGGCCATACCAAAACTGGCGTGCGGCTTGGACGGCCTGGACTGGAGGGTCGTGAGGAATATGTTGGAAGTACTGTTTAGGTTCACCGACATTGAGATTCTGGTATGTTCTTGGGCCCCTGGCGGATACCAGAAGGAGAAAACGGTTGACTGCTATTTCCACCAATCCTCGCGATGTAAAAATGGGTCCAGCTGCAGGTTCCGACATCGGCGTGACGGAAGAACGTTTCGGGACGAAACGTTTTTTTTAGGGCGGGGGCAGTGTACCGGTGATGAAACGACGCCACTGTCTATTCCAGCATCGCCGAGAAACTTCGAGTCGCGCCTCGATGTCTATTAGATTGTTCTACTCGATTCGAGAAATCGCGCGGAAGCGTATATAAAAAGACAGGAGCCGAGCGGTAGGACAGACAGAGAGAGAGACCGACACCGAATGTAAACAAACCGAGAAGCGGACGAATCCCTACCTGCGACTAAATACGTGATATATAAATTAGTCTATAGAGTTAGTGTAAATAAATTACATTTAGAATAAGTAAATAAATTGTGTTAAGAACAATAAGTGGACAATTAATTTGTGTGAACCCGCGTAAAACGGAACAATATGTTTGTCCTATGTGTAAGGGTGAGACCAGGACACGTTACCGCATTTACGATATTTGTATATAAAAAGTCATCCTGTTTAAATAAGACGATTACATTACAATTATCACGAATGAGTTGTTTCGGTATTTTAGAATACGTTTCACATAAATAAGCGACATCGATCGCTTTATGTCACCCCATAGAAAAATATGAACGTATTTTTTATGTTTTTCACATGCCACATCGTTGAATATAAACAGGGAATTTTCATGTGCCTCTTCCGGATCCATTATCGCATCACTGTCTGTGAATTGAAAATACCCCATTCCTTTCACGCTTTTAAGCACCCGTTCTAGCAACCTATATTTCAGCTGGTAGAGGAATTTTGAATAAACATATAGATTTTCAAAATATAGACCGTTTGGGTTGAATACCAAAGTTAACGCGGCGTTTGTTTTTCCACACCCGCTCGGTCCAGCAAATATTGCACGAAAACAATTTGGTAATAATCTACCATGTCTGTTCTTACAAGTATCCACTTCTTCTATGAAATCCAAATTATCGATGGGTAACTTTTGATCTTGTTGAATCGCGTTCATTCTTGAGTGGTCCTTTCGCTTTAAATACATGTTCAATTCATTCAAAGTACTCAGTAGTAATGTTAATCTATCAGGGGAATGGTCTCTTAAATACGTTGATAAACAAATTACCATTCGAGTTACACCTGCCAGGTGGATATCAGTGGTGCGGTCCAGGAACTAAGGTAGATAAGCGATTAAGACGCGGAGATAAAGGAATAAATCCATTGGATGCCGCATGTAAACAACACGACATTGTATACGCAAACGAGTCTTCGTTAGATAAGCGACATAAAGCAGATTACGAATTGGAAAATCGTGCGTGGGAGAGAGTAAAAGATAAAGACGCTTCAATCGGAGAGAAAACAGCTGCTTGGTTCGTGACTAATGGAATGAAACTTAAACGTAAATTAGGAATGGGTTGTTCGAAAAATAAAAATCGCCGTAGCAGACGGCAGCGGAAGCAACGGCGTCCGACGCTTTCGTTCAAAAGTGCCGTGTTAACTCCGACAATCGCCGCTTTCAAAAAGAGTGGAGGTGGAATTAATACACCGTTAAAGAAATCTGCTCTAATAGCTTTGACAGCTGCACGTATGGCTGTGAAGAAAGCGGGTGGAAAGAAAAAAATTCGTGTGCCCCGTATAATACCTTTAGGAAAAAGTGGTGGAATATTACCACTACTACCAATTCTAGCTGCCCTCGGTTCTTTAGGCACGTTAGCCGGTGGAGCTAGTGCTGTGGCGAAAACTATAATCGATTCTAAGAATGCGAAGAAAAAGTTAGAAGAAGAGAACCGCCATAATAGAGCTATGGAAGAGATTGGAAAGAAGGGAAATGGGCTTTATCTACGAAAATCTCCACAAGGATTTGGATTGTATTTAAAAAAAAAAAACTTCCCATAAATCTACCCAATAGAGCTCTGTACGATCATGAGATTATCAAATATGTACGCAAATTACGGATACCTTATTTCCGAGGTGTGTATATGCGCGATACATTACCCAGGAAGCCACAATATAACGAAAGCGCAATAGTTAATTTAGACAGTAAGGTCAATCCTGGTACACATTGGGTCTGTTTCCGGAAACGTGGAAATAAAGTGGAATATTTCGACAGTTTTGGAAATTTAAAACCACCTATGGAATTACTAAATTATTTTGGTAACCATGTCAAATTGTTCTACAACAGAGGTCGATTTCAAGAATTTAATACGAATAATTGTGGACATTTGTGCATCGAATTTTTGTATAAATCAAGATGATGATATTGTTTTCTATAGAAGATATCTTACGTGTAGATGTCAATCGTTTAGAAGAATTTTTATTATTAATCAATCAATATCAATTATAAATCAAGTGATTGTTAGATTAATTTAAAAAATTTCCAGTATACAAATAAAATATTTAATAGGAAAAAATATTATCTCGTAATTCTAAACCCTACACATCCTCCCACACAAACATACACAAAAGCATGCGAAAGTTATCAGTAAATAAAAATGTGTTATTAGAAGCAAATATTTTTTATCACAAAAACAGCCGGATGGTTTTCGTACGTAAATTTCGATTAAAGTATTATCAGAAAAATTCCATACATTTGAGTGACACGATAAAACCAATATATATTGAATTGAATTAGTTAATTTCGTACTAATGTCGCAGAAACCGTGTTTGAGTGAAGAGGTTCCCGAAGGAAAATTTCGTTTCAAAATAATTTGTATGAACGCTTCGTGCAAACACATATTCATTGTTAACGGACACTCGCGAAACGAGTATTATCCAGATAATTGCGTTAAGTGTAATTGTGAAGATACTGATTGTCACATAGAGAGACATTCATCCGGATCTTGGTAACGTTTCGTTGCGCGTACTGCCTGGAAATATTCAACCGATAAGGTAAGATATAACGAAAAAAATTTCACTGAACTTTTAGTACATTTTTGGTTATATATTATAGTGATTCACGAGTGAAATTAATTTGTTCGAGAGATCAGAGAGAGACGTACAGGAAACGCTTAAAAAGGTAGAGTTTGAGAAATTTCTTATAATAATGTTTATAGTTTTCCCTGTTTTTGTTTTAGATGAATCTCGAAAAATTAAACGAAATATGTCTTGCAGAGGGAAACTGGAAAACAGTTGTTAAATTACAAGACTTGGAAGACAATCGCGTATACGAAATTTTCTCAGCTAAAATTGTCGACACGAAATTTGGAAAATCTATCGTAGTGGAGTTGGAAGAAAATCAAACGTTTCTTGCCAAACGAGTTTTCCAAGAATTCGAACCGTACATTAATCGATTCTCAGGGGGGAAACGAAGGTATGGTCTCGTCTTTTTAGGATTCAAAGATGTTGGAAAAGGAAATGATTTAATCCAGTTTAAAATTGTGGACATGCAAGGGGGCACTTCTACTACCGACCCCGCTGTACAAATGTAAAAAATATGGAGTTTTGGTGATATAAGAAGAAAAAAGAGAGATAGGTGAGTAAAAATAAATTTAACAAAATTTTGGAATTTCAACAGTTCTTTTTTATATTCATATATTTTTGTTGAGGTTTTTCCACAACATTTTTAGCTTTACCTTCAATATCAAAACTTTTCGTTTAATATTAATGTGTTTTTAGCTTTCCTCAAAAAAAAAATCTGGACGATCCATTCTAGTGAAGTTTAGATCGCACATATCTCTACCCACCTAAATGAGTTGTCGGTGAACTTCAATCCATCATCTCCATCATACATCGTTACCGTAGGATCCGAGGAGGGGTTTCCGCAATTCTACCACTCCATCACCGTTTACCTTAGAATCAGAGGATAGGATTTCATACCAGAATTTTGAAACTTAATGATATATTTAAAGTAGAGGTGAGCGAATGCGATTATGGAAAAATTTGGTATCACACACACACATTATGCACATGGCAGAGATTATACATAAATCGAAAAAACTGCTTAAACGTCTTAGAAATATTCCATATACTCGATTCAGAAAATATATTGTTTTTAATAAATGGATAAAACTTTTGAAAAGGCAAATCCTTTCATGTAATCGTTTGATCGCACATCAACGTTTTAAGAATAATAATATTCCGATTGAAAAGTTACAGCAATTAGCAACCATTACAGCTAATTTGAAAACGTTAGAAAAGAATATTTATTTTCGGATAAATCGAATGAGAGTGAAAAAACCGAAAACAGTAATAGGAAACTAAATAAACGAATAATCTGGGAGGTAGAATTCAAACGGGGCTTATAATTAATTTAAAACATATAGACGTGTTGCATTTCTTATCGGACGCCTTTTTCTTATTCAAACGTAAAATTAATGATGTTTTAAAAGAATATCGAACGATAAAAATCAATTCGAATTTTTGTGGAGAATTTATTAAAACCATGAATAAATTGTCAGAATTTCAAGAACGTGATTCCGGTTACGCACTTTATAGAATTCTCCGTTTAGAGATTAATATAAATAAACTTCAGATTGGTAATGGAATTGGATCTTCATTTATTCAATTACCTACTGCAATTCGAAATGAACATGCTTGTATTAACGTTTAAAAAATCGAGATAATGCTTCCTTTTTCTGGACGATAACGAGCGCTTTGTTCCCTACCGATATACATTCAAATCGTACTTCGTCGTATCCGTATTATAAGGTCGTGCTAAAAACAGAAGGATTACACACACCGTTGCAAATTTCTCAAATTTCAAAATTTGAAAAATCTAACAATATTTCAGTTAACGTTTATATATTGGAATTGAACAGGAAAGGTACATTTTACAATGTATTACCAGCCAGATTGACCGAGAAGAAATTACAACGACATATTAATTTGCTTTTAATACAAAATCAATATTTTCCGAAAAAATTTTTCATAATAGTCAATATCGTTTATTTTTAATATTTTCGGTTTCTAATCAAGACAATAATGCTGCTCCATTTTTTCTCTTTAATATCTAAACAATATCGTTATATATTTTTTCCTTCTTCCAGCTGAAGCATCATCCCGTCTCCCCTTCTTTTTTAAATTTTCAAACAGTCGGAGGAATGGTGAAGATGATGGGTGAGAGAAGGAGGAGGAGGAGAAGGAGGAGGAACAGAGTAAAAAATTTTTGTAGATATAATAAACAAATACTACCAAATACTCGATATTCATATTATTTACCTACCTACCTACTTAATCCATTAAAATCGAACAGAAAGGTACGTGCGTACTACGTATCTTCTAGCAGGTATCCAGGTACCCAGGTACCCAGGTACCCAGGTACCCAGGTATCCAGGTACCCAGGTATCCAGGTACCCAGGTACTCAGGTATCCAGGTACCCAGGTACCTAGCTATCCGCGTACATATACGTGCGTACGACGCGCGCGCGCGCGTACGTCGTACCCGCATACCGGAATATTCAGGTATCTTTCTCTCTCTCTCTCTCTCTCTTTCGCTAGCCGGATAAGCGCGCGGCGCGCGAGAGCGGTCGGTATGACGTACGCTCCTAATAAATCCCCCCCACACACACCCATACGGAGAAAAAGAGAAAGAGAGAGAGAGAGAGAGAAGCGCGCGCGCGGGAGCGCCGATGTACGTGTAGGTCCAACACCGGAGACACCGAACGGAGACGCCGCTAACGCGCGCGCGTCCCCCCCGGCACACGGATGGTGGGGCGCCGCCGCCGCCGCCGCCCGGAGAGGGGGGATGACAAATATGACATTCACGACAATAACAAAGACGCATGGAACACGTGCAACGATGACGCGGAACGCACCAAACTGCGCCAAGGAACACGAAACTATGACACGGAAACGACAAAAGTGAGGTTAGAATCAAATTTGTGCCTGAAATACCGCTTGTCATATCTACTCAGGGGCAAGGTCAAGCCACGCGAAACGCAAACAACGAAATCGAGAGCGTTTACAAAAACAACACGCATTGCTACCACAAGGAAAACAAAGCCAAATATAAATAGAAGGATGAAAGTCAAAACGAGAAGAGTAGAAAGAGCCCCAGCCAGAGACTGTGGTGGGTCGTCGAAGTCCCCAGAGAACAGTCGAACGCTCGAAGGAAAGCCTGCCAACCCCCTGTCAAGATGCCCTCCGCTACGGAAGTCAGAATGTCCGGACGACAGCCGACCCTGTAAGTTACCTCCCTCGTCTCTCATGCCCCAGCCCTTGGGATTCGCTGTGCCCCCATCTTCTTTTTCTAGTTCACTTTTTTTTATGTGTTGACCTGACTGTTCAGATTCTCTGCCGTTTGCGAGAAATAAAGCCTTTTCTCTCTTTTGGTTCTAACCTATTTCTTTACTAGCAAGCTCTACCCCCATAGCTACCAACCCCTACCTCACGCAGCCGTGACACAGGGAAAGACGCCTCGGCTCGTGACATATGGTGGAGGCTCCATGGTTCGATCCTAGCGGCGATTCTTCACAATCACCCCTACCTCCTGTAGCGGCACCCTATGCGTGGCATATGGTGGGAGGCGCAGGCTTTCGATTCCAGGGTTGCTTCTTCATAATCATCCCTATCTTCCGCAGTTGCGACATACGGCAGGGGCGATTTTTATTTTGTTTCAAGGAGTAATTGGTTCTTAACCACACTTACGTCCAGCCGTCGTAACATTTAGGGAGGACACTTCTAGGCGCCCCGAGAAATTTCATTTTATATAGATTAGGCACATTTAAACAACTGTTTTAGGAACCCACAGTGAATCAGGGCACAATTTCCCGGCAGTGAAACTCCCTGTACTCGTCAAACCGTTTATTGTCATCTCCTACCTAAAGAATCCCGTCCTACCCCACCATACCCCAAACATGTCAGCGTCACGGACCCTTCGGTCACACACAAAGGCGTTAAAACTGGACTTTGACGCGGACCAGGGTAAGCCAGTTCACATCTCCAACGAAAACCACAGCATCATCTTGGCTGCTGACTTGCCAACACACCCCGGTCCAGAGGATCAACAGGAGGAGTAACGTCAACCTGTGACAACCTACAGACAAGCGGAAGAGGAAGACCTCAAGACGCCCAGGGATAAAGAATCAAGAGACGAGCACGTCATGCAGGCAACAGGACTCGAGACAGTACGAGTCCTCCTAGACGACCCCAAAGGCAGCGTTCAACCCCATTCAAGATCTCGATATGAAGACCCTCCGCTGGACGACCTTAGGCACACACGCCTTCCTGTGGAGCGAGCAGAGAGAAGGACGACACCCGTGACAAGGCCTATGCTGAGAGATGGTTTCCGAGTGACCAGGCACCCCGCAACCCCAAGCTTCGTAAACTCACAAATCTGCAATCAAGACACGGACTGCGCGTAGACAATTATGAAGAATTGCGAGAGTACCTGCGCTGCCAATGGATAGGAAAAACCCTGGAAAGGGGCATACCTACGGAAGAGCGCAGCATGGTAATTTTACGAGAAATAGAAGGCACGGGAAGTAAAAGGAGACTTCCCGGACATGTTCGCGACGAGCGACGCAAATCGGTGACCAGAATGAACGCTCTGAGCAAGGAAGCAGGAGCGAATTGGTAAAAGAAAGTCACGCAGTCTTGAAATTGTAGACGGAATTTGACCGGGATTTGACGGAATCGTGATACAAACACCGGGGACTTCGTCAAGCTCTTCGCGGCGAGACAGGATCGTCCCAGACACGAGAGGACGACTCAGCCCAGTGCAGGGACTGTACATAGGGTAA
This sequence comes from Cryptocephalus primarius, assembly GCA_963576515.1. NCBI lineage: Eukaryota > Metazoa > Arthropoda > Insecta > Coleoptera > Chrysomelidae > Cryptocephalus > Cryptocephalus primarius. The sequence goes on from OY754937.1 coordinate 33,848, forward strand.
AGTTCGAGGGTAAAAAGTGTTGTGATATTGTTTATAAGTAGGTTACAAAACCATTGTATTAATTATTGTTTTTTCTCTGTAAAGCAGCGAATTCCCAGGTCCTGAAGTATTTCATGAGTCGAGAGGTGAGAGGTAAAACCGGGGGCCGGTTTTCGAGGGACGGGGTTTCGTGTCACGAACACGAAACTTCGACGACCACAAACAAAAAACAATGAGTTAGTACACGGCCGACGGCAAGGTCAATTCGTTTGAAGCGCGAACAACAAAAGCGAGAGCGCTTACAAAAACAACACGCACCGCAAAACAAAGTGGAATATAAATAGAAGGAACAAGGTAGTTGAGAGGGCCAGTTGGGTTCAGGCGTGCGATCTAGGACAAGTGCTGTCCAGGGGGCCGCCCGTAAGAGGGCCGTCCCTGAAGGGACCCCCCGGACGGCCGGTCGAAAAGAGTAGAAAGAGCACCCGGCCGGAGACTGTGGTCGGTCGTCGAAAACTCCAGAGAACAGCCGAACGCCCGAAGAAAAGCCTACCAACCGCCCTACCAAGATGCCCTCCACTATGGAAGTCAGAAGGTCCTGAAAGGAAAGGAGCTGACTTCTTAGATTCTCCGCCGTTTGCGAGGATTAAAGTTTTTCTCTCTTTTTGTTCTAACCTGTTTCTTTAATAGCAAGCTCTACCCCCATAGCTACCAACCCCATTACCTCACGCAGCCGTGACACAGGGAAGCCCCGGCTTGTAACAATATCTCCACCAATCCTATCAAAATCTGTGATAGCCTTTCCAAGGTACCATTTCGATTTAGCAGAGTCATACTTTGGGCCTCGTGTATCATCTACATGTGGAGACTAATTACAATAACTTACAATCTATCGTTCACAGATCTCCGGATACTGAGATATATAATCCTTTATCACAGTACAATCATTTGTTTCATTAATTTGACGTTGAATATCTTCGATATACATCTCATTGTAATTTTTAGAAATATCATCATCGCCGTCTTCTTTTTCATCATAGGTTTATGTGATTTCATGAAGTGGTAAAAATTGTGTGTCATCTAAATTCGGTATGGGTGATGTTTCCTCTCCTTCTTTCTTTATTTTTAGTAGTTATTTTTTTCTTGTTTAATTGTTGTTGCTGTTTTTGTTGTTCTAGATTTTGTTGTTCCTGTTTCAACTATTTGTGTGAGTGGTTTGACGATGGGAATGAAAATCCTATTTAAAATTCTCAAATCTCATCAAAATTCTCATCGAATCGGCTTAACTTTGAAACGAGACATTTTTTCGCACACCCTTACTTAATTTGTGAATTTTCCTTTTCAGTTTTGCCTTGGAGCGACTTAATGACGGCTACATGACGCATTATGTTGTGACGGACTTTTCTCGTCCCTGTATTTTCGTCGGCGGCACGACCTGAATAAAGAGGCGGATCGATCAGTCAACTTTGAGATTGGCGCTAAAAATTAACAAGTTTCGAAGTTACGGAATTTCCTCGGGCGCCAGTTTCTATAGACTTTGCTGTCTGTTGATCCGGGTAATTTCAACTCAGGAGAAAAATCCAGGAAGTTCGTGAAAATAAACTCAGAATACGGAAAAATACCCGGTTCCTTTTATTTAGTTAAAAATACGGCAACAGTGTCAAATCAACAACAAGCAGTTACAAACGTAAAGAGAGAACTCTTATCTACCTTTATTTTCAGTGCGAAAATAAAAACAAATTTTCGTTTCGACGGCTATCGGACTGAGCGCGTATGTGAAATGGAAAATCAGAGAAACTTTACTACGATATTTACAATTCGGCAAAACAAATTAATAGAAACGGAAAACCAAACTCACTAGGTTAACTTGCCGGAGTAAGCGGCATAATAGATTAGCGTGCACATAAAGCAAAAGCAAAATAGAGCGGGAATGCAAATTAGGCGGAGAGAGGGGTGTAATAAGCAACAGGGAAACTACATGCGAGTGGCAATCGGCAAGCAAAGTATTAGCAATAATTACGGGACACGAGCGAGGAGCTAATATGCTACACACATAACAACTAGGGTGACAACCTAGGGAGTTAACGGGAGTCGAGCCTCTAAAAGGTACTAAATGTAAATAGGTCAATACGGCACGACAGATCGCCAAGTGCAGTAACAACCCACAAGCACCCAGTCCTGTAGACACGAGTTCCCCTCTCCTAGGAAGCACTAACCGAAGAATTAAACTGGAACGTGACGACCTAGAGAGTTAACGGGAGTCGAGCCTCTAAACGTACTAAATGTCAATGAGTCAATACGGCACGACAGATCGCCAAGTGCAGTGCCAACCCACACGCACAGAGTACTGTAGAGACGAGTTCCCCTCTCCTTGGACGCACTGAGCAGAAAATATGCGACGACCTAGGGAGTTAACGGAAGTCGAGCCTCTAAACGTACTAAGTGTCAATGAGTCAATACGGCACGACAGATCGCCAAGTGCAATACCAACTCACAAACAGAGAGCACTGTAGACACAAGTTCCCCTCTCCTAGGAAGCACTGAGCGGAGAATATGTGACGACCTAGGGAGTTAACGGGAGTCGAGCCTCTAATCGTACTAAATGTAAATGAGTCAATACGACACGACAGATCGACATGTGTAGTACCAACTCACAAACACAGAGCACTGTAGAGACGAGTTCCCCTCTCCTAGGAAACACTGAAACGAAGAAAATTAGAAAGTGAGATATTACCTTCGAGAATCTCGAATCGGTTCTATCTGCCGTTAGCGGCCAAGGGTCACGGTTCTCGAAAAATACGCTTCGTTACATCCCCCTCTTTCTTCCTCAAAGAAAAGTGACAATTGTAACGATTACACACGGTAATTGGTTCTTTTCTTTTCAAAGCAGTGGAAAACGCAAAATGCTGAACATAAGAGAAAGAAAAATGGTTGCACGTTTCCTGAAAGAAAGAGAAAAGAAAAAAATTACCATATCTACGATAGGTCGGTTATTCAAAATCCTAATAATTCCTAAAGTAAAAAAAAAATGTAACTATTCTCAACGTCTCTCTAATAGACGGCACTGACACTCTCGTGAATATCGTCCTATGCGTCCGCAGCGGGAACAGAAAAGGACCCGAACGTTGCGGCACGCCTCCCTTTGGTGTCCTTCCTGTCCACACCTCCAACATGTCTCCGGTGTTACCCTTATCTGTCCCAGTGGGGCAGAAGTTGCGGGCTCTATCATCTGGCAGAGACGAGAGTCCTCTTCCCGCTGGTCGAACTCCTCTTGGAGTAATCTTAGAGAGATTAGTGCAGGATAGTGATCCTGCTCCACTGGTGGCATAAGGTTCCCCAGGTACCGGTGTTTGAACCCACACTCGTTTCGGTAGAGGAAGCCTCGGCGGTAAGCGGTCCTTAGGTTCTTCCTGCCGGTCTCAGAACTAGCCCACTCTTCGGTTACGGCCTTATTGTTCCGGGGAGGCGCTGTTCCATCGGTCTGAACGGCGACATCGGCGGTAGGGACGGTAGGCCGCTTAACGCTCGTCTTCGGCGGTGTTGCGGTTGAGACGATGACGGAGGCCGGTGGCTTTTGCTGCACTGCTTTGGACTTTTGGCAGAAATCACAACTTCGGCCATATTTAGCGATATCCCTGTACGTATCGGGCCAGTAGAATCGCAGGGCAATCCGGGCGGTCGTCTTCGCAATCCCCATGTGTCTTGTAGTCGGTTCGTCATGATGTTCGGCGATCACTTGAGCTCTGAGCTCTTTCGGAACACATAGTTTCCACGGATCCACCAATTTGGGTTCGTTCTCGTCTCGGGAGTCCCAGAAGTGTCGAAACAGTTTTCCCTCCTTATCACAGTATTCCGGGTTACCTTCGGGATTCACACGGACATCCTACAACTTCAGGTGATACCAGGAACAGGTAGCATCTTGTTTCACAGCTAGGACTGAATCGGTCACCGAAGCTCGTGATTGAATGTCGTCAACTCGGTTAATTGTCCTTTGTCGGCACTGATTATGGGGATTTTTAGGCCGGTGGTGTTTGTTGTACGTCGGACCGTTTACTCGGACCTTATATCGACTCAAGGGCGTCGAACCTCGGATTTCGTCACAAGCAAATAATTCTTCATTCTTAAAATTTTGCAAGTTGCAAGCTTCGTCAGTGATCAAGGAGCGGCGTCCTTTCGTGGTTTCTTCCTCCACGGGGATACAGGAAGACATCTGCATTAACGGCAACGACGACCTTCCATATAGACGGTCCTATTTTCCAATCCATTTTGAAACGCAGGTGGCAGAGGAGGTCAATCCCTATAATGAGATCAGAAGGTAAACGGGGAATGTAACCCCAACGGTGGGTGACTGAGCGGCCTCCTACTTCGATGGTGATTTCAAAAGTCTGATTTACGTCAACGAGTTCCCCGCTGGCAACACGGGCGTACGAACGGGGCTCTCTTAATGTGACATCACGGGCGGCGCATTGTTGTGCAATCTTGTCACCTATGTAGGAGCAGCTGGCTCCTGTATTTAATAGAGCGACATAATGTACCCCTGCTACGGAGACTGCAAAATGGGAGCGGTTGTCGCTATTTTCGGCGGCGGCAATTGGTTCAGAAGCTAGTGGCGGCGGTCGCTGGTACCCTCTATGATGAGTCCAGCGGCGTGGAGAGTTTCCCGGACAGGGACATTCTCGCGACAGCACTCCCTCAGTTCCACATCGTGAACAGAACAGTTTTCTTGGTCGTCTGCAATCGTTTCTTGTGGACGATTGGAAAGTGTCGAAAGGTTCACCCTAGGTGAGACTGACGGCGGCGGCTGATACGTTGGCGGATTTGGGCGGTTCGCAAACGGCAACGTTGTTGGCGGTGTCGGAATCGGTAAGTGTTCTTGACGTTGTTCTCCTGATGTCGGAAGTGCCCTAGGGGGATGTGCTGGTCGGGTTTTCGGCTGCGTCTCCCTGTTCAGTTCTTCTCGTAGTAGCTCGAAGCGCTGAAACGAAAAAAATTAGAAAGTGGGATATTACCTTCGAGAATCTCGAATCGGTTCTATTTGCCGTTAGCGGCCAAGGGGCTTCCACATCTTTCCAACGACTGATATTCTATAGGTCGGTTATATTCTATACCATCTTACCGTAATTCTTTTAACTACCATTGAAATGAACATAAAGTTGCCTAACCACGGTTCTCGAAAAATACGCTTCGTTGCAATGTACTTATCGAAGCCCTTGCGGTGGCGCCCCTCTTTATATCAAAATGTTTAGCTATTACTAACTTACCGAAATTTTCCCTCCAACACTTTTTTTTTTTTTGGTAGCGAGATGTAAACTAGGGATATTGTGCTTTGTTGTGTGTCAGTTAATGTACATATGTCTTGGTCAGTGATTGGCGATTTTGGGGGTTTGTATGCGGAGTGAATTGTGATGTGTCCGCGGTGTTTCGTGTGAATTGTGAGTGATGTAGTGTGGATGTGTTTTGTTTGGTGGTTTGGGCCGTGGTGGTGTTTTAGGTGATTTTTAATGAGTATGGCGGTGGAATGATGCGTGTTTGTGTTTATGTCTGTTCTGTATACGGTGTAGTTTTCGAGTGAGAATTTGTGTGAAGTTGATAGTTGTTAGTGAGATGTTCTGCGTGCGCGATCTAACCAGACTATGAACCTTGGCCCGTCCAGTGTGCCTTGTGTTGTGTTTCCATAACACCTTGTACTGTTTTTAATAACAACGTGTCAGTCGTTGAATAGATGTTTAGCAAAACCAAGAGCTTCATATTGATTCCTACAAACCCTAAGTTATCTAGCGATAATTAGACCATCAGTCTCCTGCACTCTGCACAAACAATAGTCTTGTCTCTTGTATTGCTATGTCGATGTTGTGTGTATTTAGTATGTGTTCAAATTCTCGTTAAATGTTGGGCAGTCCGTTACCGTTCCAGGTCAAAAGTCTAAGGTGGTGGTATGCGGTGAGTTATTCATAAAGGAGACGTCTAATGTGGTCGAGTTGTTGGGTCATGGCGTGAAATATGGACATGATTGTGTTGCGGCCGGGATTGTCAGAGGTTATAGGTGGTGTTTTGACGATGTTGGCGTATGATGTATGTGCGTTGTGGGATGTTTTGAGTGGTTTGCGATTTGTTTAGTTTCAGAAATTTCCCTCCAACAGTCTGCACACCAACTCTTAAATATCGCGTATCATTTCTGGACTTACATGCTCATCACATACACGCTTTAAATTAATATCGTTTAGTTTAAATAACGCAATTACGTTACAGTTGTTTCGAGATTATAGGGTAAGTCTGACACAACTATGCGACTTCTGTACACTTATGGCGTCCCATCAAAAAGTACGCTCGAACCTTATCGTCTTTCGTCGTAAAAGATGAAAATACTGTTCATTCGAGCGTCCTTAGGGTCTTCTATCTCCTCGCTCTCCCTAAATGGAAAATAACCGATTCCGCACACGTTTCTCAGCACTTTCTAAAGCAATTGATATTTTGATTGGTAGAGAGAAGTAGATATACTAGGCCATTTCGGCGATTAAATTCCGAACATAACCTCACTTTTGGGGGGGGGGAGTAGCCCCCGCTGGTAGAGGCAGGGCTCCTCCCCCGGGGGGCTGCATTGACATGGAACACCAAGAATGGGGCCACGGAACACCAAGATTGGGGCCCCCATTGACATGGAACACCAAGAATGGGGGCCCCATTGACATGGAACACCAAGAATCTGGCCACATTGACATGGAACACCAAGAATGGGAGCATGGAACACGTGGGGGCACGGAACACAAAGGGTGGGGGCACGGAACACCAAGGGGGCAGGGCTCCGCCCCCGCGGGGGCCCCTTCGCGGAACACACTGTTGCAAGTTTCGGCACGAAACACAAAATTACACTCCGTGTTTGACAGCTAGCGCCGATGGCCGATAGAGGGCGCCAGAGGCAAAGAAGCGTATTACGTGAAAATTTTTCCGCCGGAACTGGGCTTTGAACCCAGAACCTTACGATTTCCAGTCCGACGCTCTCCCAATTGAGCTATTTCGGCTTTACCGATATACGTTCTAATGGTCGTATTTACAAAGCAGACGGTGTGTATGAACAATTGGGTGTATGAAGTAGTGGGACGGATGGCGAATGGGTCCCGCGGTGAGGAGTAGGCCTCGCCTGGCAGGACTCCGCGTGGTGAAGTAGCCCCCGCGCCGGGCAAGCCCCATTTGGAACACCAAGAATGGGGGCCCCCTTTGACATGAGGGACCCTGGTGGCAAGCTCAGCGTGTGGGAGTAGCCCCCCTCCTTTGAAATATGGAGTGATGGGCCCCAGGGTGAGGGAGTAGACCCCGTCGGTCAGGGCCCCTTTGACAGGAAAGAGTGGGTGGGGGCACGGAGTGAACACCAGAGCACGAAGTAGCGCGAAAATTTGAAATATCTGGTTATGGGCGCCGGGTGAGGAGTAGCCCCCCGCCGGTCAGGTTCCCCTTTGACAGGGAAAAGTGGGGGGCACGGGGTGAACACCAGGGCACGCCAAAATTTGAAATATCTGGTGATGGGCTCCGCGGGGAGGAGTAGTCCCCGCCGGGCAGGACCCCTTTGGAACACCAAGAATGGGGGCCCCCTTTGACATGGAACACCAGGAGTGGGGCACGGAACAAGGGGTGACATGGAACAGTAGAAATGGCATTCGGCATTGAAGTAGTGGAGGCCATTCGGGTGTCGCCACCTAGCGTAGAGCGGCGTAACGTTATGCCCGCGCCACGTACAGCTAAAAAACTAGCATTCTTAACTAGCACGATACCCGCCGAGGGAAAGATGGAAGGGTAGACAATTAATAAAACACAATCTAAACGGTTATTCTTATTTTCATTCAATTTTACTTACCTAGCGCGATACCCGCCGAGGGAAAGATGGAAGGGTAGAGAATTAATAAAACACATTCTAAAAGAGTATTCTTATTTTCATTCAATTTTACATTAGTTAAACTGTAATTTATGTAGAGGTACAGAGTTTAATATAACGATATAGTGCAGCGATCTACAATATCATTATATCAAAAATCTAAACACCAAAATTATGTATTGTGCGTAACATTTTTTATGATATTACATATAATACGTCTACCAAAATTAGGATTTGGACCTAGGACCCTGAGAACTTTCGTTTACTGCTCGCCCAACTCTTCTATTTCGGTGTTATCACACGCACATACATGGGACGGAGAGATGAAAGTAGATTATTTTAGCTTAGGGACAAATTGAAACGCATGCATTTTAAAGAAAACATATTAAGGGAAAATTTACTCAGATTTTCTATTTTAATTTTGGCATATTTTGCAATCTTCAATATTTTTTGTAGTGTATATCTAACAATGACATTTTATGTACATTATTTCGTCTTCTTTTGCTAGTTTTCCTAAAATATGTTTGTCTATTCTTGATACGTAATCAATGGGATTAACCACTTTCCCACATTCCATACAGAGGTGTAATAAAATATCCCCATGTCCTGGGAGGATTTAAGTTATTTGGAGGTGTATGTAAAGCGGCAAAAATTGACCAGAGAAAGCAGTGTTGAATGTTCAAAACATCCCTAAGAGCTTCAATAAATTTTGGTACTTCGACAAAAGTGAAAATTCCCCCCATATTAAGCGGAGAATAACCACTGATGTTTACTTTAAGACGAATAATTTAATACAATACCCATCCTGAATTTCTCTCTTGAAACTCTTCCAATTTGTTTAAAATCATAAAATTTCAGAATACTGTTGTTCAATATCTGTATTATAATCAATAATTTGGTATGTAGCAACAAATTCGGTTTCATCATTTTGTGGTTTAATGGAATTTGCTATAAAAATTACATTCACTTTTAACTTAGATCCCCTTAAACTACACTTAAATTGTTTTGGAAAAACTTTTATTTCAACTCATATTTATCAATAAAGTTTGATATAAATTAGTTCTGAAAAAAAAATGATGTGCGTGTGTAATCAGGATATATGTAAGAAGTATTTTATGCATAAACCTAATTTCACGTTCATACTTTGAAAACAAAGTTATATTAATGTCCTTTAGAAAAATAATATATGTAACAATTTCATTTTAGTCAGTGTGGTAGCAATGAAAGTGATAATATTCATACGTTGTTAAACATGTATTACTAGTATCACTGACTTAAATTTTAGAGCCTAATCTTAGTGTACATTTAAATATTCATAAATTTAATTGACTATGTAAATAAAATAACTCAGAAAAAAAATTAAAGTATGTACGTGCTAATTAGGGTGGTTAATTTCTCAGACGGAGGGGTACGTCTTAATATGGGGAATCCTTAGGTAAAGTTTACAGTTGGGTTGAAGTCACAGCGGTTATACCTAGAGGGATGAAAAATTAAAAGATGACATTTAAGGGGTGAAATATCAGGGGATGAAATTTTAGGGCCGTTAAGAATGTCATCATTTTGCGGTCAGAAAAATTTAGGTTGCCTAGTACAAGAATCACTTCAAATACTTCGACAGGTGATTCTCCTTATTACTTTGGCATGCTATACTCGTAGCTTCAAAATTAAACAACCGGAATAGAATTAACTAAGGAAGAAAAAGCGAGTATGTTAGAAAGCTATGATAATTTATTGTTAAAGACTTTTATCAGAGCACTACAAGCTTATTTGCAAATTAATATCAGACTTAGAAATCCGAAAACTTTAGATAAAGTAATGTCATTTTTTTATTGAGAACGATAATTTTCTTTATAGCCAGAATAGAATGTTTTAAACTTTCTACCAAATTATAGACCGATAAGCAGAGTAACTCTTACAATGCCATCCTATTCGAAATCAAATGTACCTAAGACACAACAAAATCAAAAATTAATTCCCCGTCAGTTAATCCACAATTTAAACAAAAATCCCTCCAAATTTTAAACCGTCAATGAATCAATTTAATTTTCCGTAATTCAAACTACAAACTAACCTGTTTAATGCTCCTCAGTTTAGACCAAATCCTTTTCAGAGAGGATCTCATCAAAGTCCAACGATGTAGAATCCATCCATGGTCATGCATTGGCATAACGAGACATTTAACTATGAACCCAGTCAAGGACTTGAGATTTATGGAATAAACGATGAACAAGCAGTAAGGATACAATTGAATAACGACACCTTAGAAGCTGTAAATTTTCCTGGAACTTCAATAACAAAGAACTCTCCTTAATACATATAAACCATGTTGAAAATTCTCTCTTGTCACGAATTCAATTTTTTAATTGCTAATGGCAGCACTAGATGTATAATTGACCCCAAATTAACTAACAAGTTTTATAAACATTACATTTTTAACCAAAATTTTAACATTCAAACGGCTCTATTACCCATCATAACAAAGTAATCGAAAACCAATTTTTAAAATATTGAAAGTAAACGGATATCAAAAATTGTGTTTTCAAATTTACTAATGATATATCGGCACGAATTTTATAAAGAAAATGCAAGCGTTCCTAGATTTTAGTAAAAGACTAATGATCACCACATGCTCAAATGTCCCTGTGTATTTCGGAAATGAAATATCAAAACTAAATTATACCATGAAAGTAGCACCTGGGGCCGAAGTGATTACAAAAAGTCCAGTTAATATGTCCCAAGGAGCAGGTTTAATTTATTATATTAAATTTGCAGCAAATCTAGAAAGAGAGCAATCATTAATATGTCTAATATACTTTTAGGGCTCCTGACACACCCTGTACAATATGAAAATATTTTTAAAATTTAACGCTATTTAGTCCGTATCCATTTCGAAGGAAAAACTTTTTTTGAATCACTTTGGTTATTTTACTTCGTGTATTTTCGGGGATGTATAAAATTGGAAAGTTTTATACACGTCTTTAGCGTCTAAATATGAAAGATTGGCGATGCACTCCGGTTCGAACTTTTACTATTTCCATTTTTCCCATCATCTTTTACCTCAATTATAGTTGCACCACCCTGACGAAACCAATTATCAGAAATATGTATCTGTGGTGGATACCTTCTTCACCTGCAATTCGGACAGCTATTTTAGTAGTGAATATTAATCCATCATTATTTTACTTACATATTAAATACATACCGAGTTTTCAAAATCTTTTGCCATCGTCAATACATTTTTCCTTATGAATTTTCTTGTGATATTTGATTCCATGTTTATAGGCGAAAATCTTTAGCGTCTAAATATGAAAGATTGGCGATGCACTCCGGTTCGAACTTTTACAGTTGCACCACCACCCTGACGAAACCGATTATCAGAAATATGTGTCGGTGGTGGATACCTTCTTCACCTGCAATTCGGACAGCTATTTTAGTAGTGAATATTAATCCATCATTATTTTACTTACATATTAAATACATACCGAGTTTTCAAAATCTTTTGCCATCGTCAATACATTTTTCCTTATGAATTTTCTTGTGATATTTGATTCCATGTTTATATCATTCGAATAATTCCATATAATTCAACACCTTAAGTGCTGTTCCGGGTTGGTTCATATTTATAATCAAATATAATATAAGAAATCTTAGGCGCACAGTTTTGATTAAAATATGAAAAATTATTCTAATGTTAAAGCTGAAAATGATCCGTTGTTATCGATATGGGACGTAAGCTGTGCAACTCATAAGACCTAACAATTATGAAATAACTTGTTATTTTCAAGAAAATCTTGGCATGTTATTCTAGTTAGTTTTTAGAAGTTTGATATTCAAAACGACTCTGAGAACACTTCAGCATGAAAGTGTCAAAAGTTTTTCAAGATTGAGAGTATTCTAAGAACAAAAATTTGAGAATCATTTTTGGTTTTCACTCTTTTCATTTGGTTGTGATTTTCTTTAACTAAGAAAATGTCAAATGGCATTGCACTGAAATTTTATGTAATCGGATACATTTAGGCAAAATAACTTACAAATGAGAAGATAGATATCTCTAAAATGTGTGATTCTTTTAACTATTATAGGTGAGACAATTGTTGAAATTGCTTTGTGTATGTGTAATAAATATCTTTTGAACATCAAGGCTTGGAGACTCGTTTTACTTTAATATTTTATAGTGAAGCTCGTTAAGAGAAAACGTCGATTTACTAGTATCGTAAATTTTTTTCGACGGTGTCAATTAATTTTATTAAAATACACACAAAATGCATACAAAATTTCATTTGCAAATTGTTATATGCAATGTTTGAAATTTGAAATTTATTTCAATATTCTGAGTTCGAAACAATGGCAAACTATGAACTATAGAATTGTGGGTAACTTCACTAGTAGATGTACTATAGGAATTCAGCGTCAAAATTTGTAACATAACCTCACTTTTTTCGCCGGCCGGCATAACCGCGGGCCCCCCCTAACCTAAGCCCCCATCTTTTCGCCGGCCGGGCCCCCAACCTAAGCCCGGTGGGGGGAGTAGCCCCCGCCGGTAGAGGTAGGGCTCCTCCCCCGGGGCCCCCCCTTTGACATGGAAGAGTGGGGAACAGGGAGTACTAAGGGTGGGGGGCGATGGTAGGGATGGCGCCAAAATTTGAAATATAGAGTCCCGCCGGCCAGGCCCCTAATTAGCAACATAACCTCACTTTTGCAAAAGCCGGTGCGAGCGACGCGGAGCCCGGCGGAGTCAAGGGCCTGGCTCCTCCCCCTCCCGGGGGTACCCCAGCTAGCAACTTGACAGTTGGCAGTAGTGACGGTTGGCATGGAACTTCGAGAGTTGGCGGCGGGGGACAGTCCGCCCCATTTGGGGTGGGGGATCCTGCGTGTGTGTGTGTGTGTGTGTGTGTGTGTGTGTGTGTGTGTGTGTGTGTGTGTGTGTGTGTGTGTGTGTGTGTGTGTGTGTGTGTGTGTGTGTGTGTGTGTGTGTGTGTGTGTGTGTGTGTGTGTGTGTGTGTGTGTGTGTGTGTGTGTGTGTGTGTGTGTGTGTGTGTGTGTGTGTGTGTGTGTGTGTGTGTGTGTGTGTGTGTGTGTGTGTGTGTGTGTGTGTGTGTGTGTGTGTGTGTGTGTGTGTGTGTGTGTGTGTGTGTGTGTGTGTGTGTGTGTGTGTGTGTGTGTGTGTGTGTGTGTGTGTGTGTGTGTGTGTGTGTGTGTGTGTGTGTGTGTGTGTGTGTGTGTGTGTGTGTGTGTGTGTGTGTGTGTGTGTGTGTGTGTGTGTGTGTGTGTGTGTGTGTGTGTGTGTGTGTGTGTGTGTGTGTGTGTGTGTGTGTGTGTGTGTGTGTGTGTGTGTGTGTGTGTGTGTGTGTGTGTGTGTGTGTGTGTGTGTGTGTGTGTGTGTGTGTGTGTGTGTGTGTGTGTGTGTGTGTGTGTGTGTGTGTGTGTGTGTGTGTGTGTGTGTGTGTGTGTGTGTGTGTGTGTGTGTGTGTGTGTGTGTGTGTGTGTGTGTGTGTGTGTGTGTGTGTGTGTGTGTGTGTGTGTGTGTGTGTGTGTGTGTGTGTGTGTGTGTGTGTGTGTGTGTGTGTGTGTGTGTGTGTGTGTGTGTGTGTGTGTGTGTGTGTGTGTGTGTGTGTGTGTGTGTGTGTGTGTGTGTGTGTGTGTGTGTGTGTGTGTGTGTGTGTGTGTGTGTGTGTGTGTGTGTGTGTGTGTGTGTGTGTGTGTGTGTGTGTGTGTGTGTGTGTGTGTGTGTGTGTGTGTGTGTGTGTGTGTGTGTGTGTGTGTGTGTGTGTGTGTGTGTGTGTGTGTGTGTGTGTGTGTGTGTGTGTGTGTGTGTGTGTGTGTGTGTGTGTGTGTGTGTGTGTGTGTGTGTGTGTGTGTGTGTGTGTGTGTGTGTGTGTGTGTGTGTGTGTGTGTGTGTGTGTGTGTGTGTGTGTGTGTGTGTGTGTGTGTGTGTGTGTGTGTGTGTGTGTGTGTGTGTGTGTGTGTGTGTGTGTGTGTGTGTGTGTGTGTGTGTGTGTGTGTGTGTGTGTGTGTGTGTGTGTGTGTGTGTGTGTGTGTGTGTGTGTGTGTGTGTGTGTGTGTGTGTGTGTGTGTGTGTGTGTGTGTGTGTGTGTGTGTGTGTGTGTGTGTGTGTGTGTGTGTGTGTGTGTGTGTGTGTGTGTGTGTGTGTGTGTGTGTGTGTGTGTGTGTGTGTGTGTGTGTGTGTGTGTGTGTGTGTGTGTGTGTGTGTGTGTGTGTGTGTGTGTGTGTGTGTGTGTGTGTGTGTGTGTGTGTGTGTGTGTGTGTGTGTGTGTGTGTGTGTGTGTGTGTGTGTGTGTGTGTGTGTGTGTGTGTGTGTGTGTGTGTGTGTGTGTGTGTGTGTGTGTGTGTGTGTGTGTGTGTGTGTGTGTGTGTGTGTGTGTGTGTGTGTGTGTGTGTGTGTGTGTGTGTGTGTGTGTGTGTGTGTGTGTGTGTGTGTGTGTGTGTGTGTGTGTGTGTGTGTGTGTGTGTGTGTGTGTGTGTGTGTGTGTGTGTGTGTGTGTGTGTGTGTGTGTGTGTGTGTGTGTGTGTGTGTGTGTGTGTGTGTGTGTGTGTGTGTGTGTGTGTGTGTGTGTGTGTGTGTGTGTGTGTGTGTGTGTGTGTGTGTGTGTGTGTGTGTGTGTGTGTGTGTGTGTGTGTGTGTGTGTGTGTGTGTGTGTGTGTGTGTGTGTGTGTGTGTGTGTGTGTGTGTGTGTGTGTGTGTGTGTGTGTGTGTGTGTGTGTGTGTGTGTGTGTGTGTGTGTGTGTGTGTGTGTGTGTGTGTGTGTGTGTGTGTGTGTGTGTGTGTGTGTGTGTGTGTGTGTGTGTGTGTGTGTGTGTGTGTGTGTGTGTGTGTGTGTGTGTGTGTGTGTGTGTGTGTGTGTGTGTGTGTGTGTGTGTGTGTGTGTGTGTGTGTGTGTGTGTGTGTGTGTGTGTGTGTGTGTGTGTGTGTGTGTGTGTGTGTGTGTGTGTGTGTGTGTGTGTGTGTGTGTGTGTGTGTGTGTGTGTGTGTGTGTGTGTGTGTGTGTGTGTGTGTGTGTGTGTGTGTGTGTGTGTGTGTGTGTGTGTGTGTGTGTGTGTGTGTGTGTGTGTGTGTGTGTGTGTGTGTGTGTGTGTGTGTGTGTGTGTGTGTGTGTGTGTGTGTGTGTGTGTGTGTGTGTGTGTGTGTGTGTGTGTGTGTGTGTGTGTGTGTGTGTGTGTGTGTGTGTGTGTGTGTGTGTGTGTGTGTGTGTGTGTGTGTGTGTGTGTGTGTGTGTGTGTGTGTGTGTGTGTGTGTGTGTGTGTGTGTGTGTGTGTGTGTGTGTGTGTGTGTGTGTGTGTGTGTGTGATGGATGTGAGGGGGGTGAATTTAGGGATGAATTTAGGGGGTGAATTTAGGGGGTGAATTTAGGGGATGAATTTAGGGGATGAATTTCGGGGGATGAATTTAGGGGATGAATTTAGGGATAAATTTAGGGGATGAATTTAAGGGGTGAATTTAGGGGATGGATTTAAGGGATGGATTTAGGAGATGAATTTAGGGGATAAATTTAGGGGATGAATGTTTTTAGAAAACCCAATTAAAGCTAAACCCAACAATATTTATTGAAATTTTCTTTAGTCAATCAAACATACGAATGTAGATTTTGAAAAAAAAAACATTAATTTCACATGCATTTTATTAATATTTACAAATCAACAGTATCATAACCCACAAATTCATGCCCATCGCAAGATGGGAGAGGTACACAGGACCACTCTCTCGGTAATCCTAAAATAATTAATAGTTGCATGTAGCATTTTTCACATCTTAACCTACGTTTAATTTCAAACATTAAATCGGGAAATTTTAATAGGCTCTCTCGATGCTGCTTCTCAGGTTTTGGACGGTTTTCGTTTATAGTACATGATTTTTCGGGAAGTGGGATGTTCCAATCTTTAGGTATATCGAGATCGTGGAGCATGCGGAAAAAACATTTAATGCAACGTGCCTGCTCAGCAATAATGTCAATTTCCTCACGTAACCTTTCCATAGATTTAATAAAGAGTACTGGTAAACGGTCGTCGTCCTCCTTGTCGTCACTTTTAAACCAATTGGAAAGTTTATGAAGCGCCATTTCTTAGGTGTTGTACTACGCTTACGATGAAGAGTATTGACAGGGTGATAGAAATGTACCAAACTAACCCGCGAACTAATGAACTGCCGTAGATATTGGTAACGATTGGGTTATGGTGGGGGGATGTGTAAAATTTTTCCACTCGCTGTCACCGTGCGTATGATTTTCATAAATAATTCTTAGTTTGTATTGGGTGGCGTTTTTCGGTACACTTATTTTAAGAGAAGGTAAATGAGAAATGACACATACTCCCATTCTCTTCCAAGCGTCAGGCCAACTCTCATTATTTCGATCGAAACAAATAAACACATCACTAGCACCCGAAGGATGATTAATATAAAATACACCGTTAACAAGAGAGCTTAACAAAACATAAGTCGATGCTAACAAACCCATGGTTACTGGCAAAATGGTATTAAATTACAAGCACATTAAGATTAAATAATGAGAGCGGACCTCTTGCAAGAGAGAAAAAGTTATTTTAAAATAATATATTAATTAGAAAGTGGTATACAATTATAGAACCAATCGTAAAGTACAACACAGTTTCTTAAACTGCAAGAATAATTTTTTTTAGAAAAACAGTGATCCATACGTTTAGGCGAATTGGGGCCAAAAGTGGGTGGGGTTGGATTCCAACACTCGTCCAAAGTCTCGACGTTTACGATTCGCGGGCAGGGTTTCTTCATCTCGAAAAACTTATCTTCGAGAAAATTTGCTTTTTGGTGGCCACGGACGTAAACGATGTCAGCTCCCAAAAGGTGATGTTCGAGAATTTCGGGAATTTTCTTGTACGGTACGAAACCGGGCGTGTAATGAAGTCCGTGTATGTTGCGCGTTACGAAATTCACTTGTTTCTTATCCGCATCTGATAATGAGTCGTAGGCTATTGCAGGTTCGAACAAGTAGTGACTGGTTTGATGGCCGTTACAGATGGCGAGTTCTTTTGCGAAAAACTCGGGCGGGCCGCCACCACCAGGTGCGGAAAGGTAAAACCCCTGAATGTCTACGGTGACAGCCTTCATTGCACGACGACGGTTATTTATCGACTAAGTTAATTTCCTGACTGTCTCACTTAGTGGTAGGTGCTCCATAATACAATCGTGGATAATTATACAGTACGCCTTAGTATTGGGGGGGAACCCCACTCTAGTCTCAATTTCCAATTTTACATCCACCGTTGAAGATTTGATGTTCTCGTCTCGTCGTGAACAATCTATTACGAATAGGGCGTGGTCTTTGAAGTCTGCAAACTCAATCAAGGGCTGCTTTTTTCCATCTTCGTCATTCGTAAAGTTAGAGTAAAATTCTGTGTATGAGTGGTAAGCGTTCGCGTAATCATTGTTAGCGAAATTATAACTTTGACGTTCGTACGGGTGATAATCTACATTCAAAAATAATCTTATATCCGACACATTCAAATTGTCAAATTTTGTGACATCTGCAGTTAAAACATCTTTTCTCGCTGTGTGGAAGGCGACGATAACGTAACGGGGGCACTCTACGGCGTTCGTAGTTTTAACATTCCAAATTTCTTTCATGGAACCTTCGGTAAGAGTGGGTAGTTCATGTAACTCCCACTTTCTGAATGCCATGAGGATAGGCAAATCGTTACGTATGGATTGTAAAAGTTCAACCTTGAGCATATCGGCGGGAAGATCATGTCTCACTTTTAGTTCGATACTTTCTATTTTAAGATCTGCCGCAGGGTTTTCACCACAAAAAATTACGCAATTATTATCATTGCGAGCTCTTACCAATCGAATCGTATGCTTTCCACTTATTGCTCTTCTATAATCATTAAAGATACCGAAAAAATGCGAAAGCGGAATCCTTAGATAAAAACGTCCATCCTTATCGAAAATGTCTGGTGATTTAAGGTAAGTCCAACTCGCCGGCAAAAGATGTTTGGAGTCCTCTTCATTATAACATAAGTAGCCCCGTACAAGACTTACGATTCCAGGGTCCTTAACGTGCTCCATTTCGATACCGTTTAATTCATATGTCGCAGAATCGAATAGAAACGCTCCCATATTACTGGATAGCTTGGCAGATCCCGTAGCACTTGTTTGCTTAAAAGTTCCTTTTATCGTAAGAGCGGCATCGTACATCAGTAACCAAACATCATTTCTATTAATGGTAATTTCGATTATGTCATTGTTTTCGAACGACTTAATGTAGGGTAAGTACGTTCGAAATTCATCGTGTATAATTGTTTCGTCTTGGAGCGGTTTCCGGTAGAGGTCGAAAATACGGTTTGACAACATATCCAATGGATTGAAGAAAACTGGCGTTTGACGAAGATAACTTTCCCCTAAGAGGTCGCTTACTTACTAATGCCTTACGCCCAATCCAAGTATCTTTTATACTGGTATGGTCGATTATCAAGACCATCTCTTAAGCTCTAGTCGCACGATAATTTCCTCACCACGAAAATTTACCGGTTCAAAATTCTGATCTAGAATATTTAAGGTAATGTTGGTGATTTCGCTTCGAATCACAGGCAGGTACACTAAGTTCCTGGGTAGTTCGTCTATGGCAAAGCCCGGATCGACACTGATCGGAAATTCGTACAAGGTGTGAGAGGGACTATGATTGTAGTACGCACCACCTGTAATGTTACTATCCACGTGAATAGTTCTCACTTTAACAATTTCCACAGGCAGATCGGACGTATGTATTTTCCCAGCCTCCAGAACGCGGGGTGAGAATCCCAAGAGACGTGCTAGAGAATTTTTCTTAGTAAAGTCTATGTCGTAATCTCTGTGGAATATCTCACACTTTAATATATTGTTATTCGGTTTCAAGAAGAACACGTCCTCATCACCACCCTTTCTTATCTCATTCTTCGATATGAACTTATTTTTGAGGAAATCACTAAGATCTGTTATCTCGTATGAACCCGAAGGTATAGTGATAGATTGAGATGTACTCCCCACCCTATAATGAAATTCCGTATTCTCCTCAACGTTCGGAATTGTATGGTACGAATGGAATCCGATTAATGCTAAACCATACTGGTATTCGGATTCTAGTCGTATGGGGTTCACCAAGTCGATGGAGAGCGTCGACGTACGACTTTTTAGTGTGAAAATCACAGACATGACTAACTTTGTTATTGTTGTTTCATTTAGTTTTATATAGAAATTCGATACACAATTTCCCACAATTGCTAGAATTAAACTTCTGGGAACGTTTTTCGTTATAAAGAATTTTTACATTTTTACCGAAATATTGTGCTAGTTCCGTTGGTGGTTTTAAATTTCCAAAACTGTCGAAATATTTTACACAATTATCACGTTTCATATAAGCTACCCAATGTGTACCCTCGTGCTCGTTGATATCTAAATTAACGATGGCACTCTCGTTACGTTTAGGGGACTTCGGAAGGGTGTCACGCATGAATACCCCCCTAATATATGGTATCTCCAATTTTTTCGCGAATTTCACTATTTCATAATCGTAGACAGATCTATTGGGTAGCTTTATTGGCAGTTTTTTTATTCTTCAAGTAGAGTCCGAATCCTTCTCGAGGTGTTTTTCTTAGGTATAGACCGGAGCCTTTCCTTCCAATCTCCTCCATAGCTTTGTTGTGACGATCCTCTTCTTCGAGTTTTTTCTTGGCATTTCGAGCTTCTATAACCGTTTTCGCCACCGAAGAGCGCCGCTTGCCAGTCCACCGACCGCACCCAGTGCCGACAATATCGGAATCAATAGGGGTAGGAACCCACCAGATTTAGGTAGAGGTATTATACGAGGGACTCTAACGTTACGCTTTCCTCCGATCCTTTTGAGCGCCTCCCGAGCGGCACGTAATCCTAGCAGAGAAGTTCTTCTCAAATCTTGATCGGTTAATGGTAGTGGAAGTTTCTTCAATGCTGCAGCCACCGGATTTACCAGCGCGTTTCGGAATGAAATTCCAGATCGTTGACGCCGTCGTCGTTGGCTCACCCCCATTCCTAGTTTCCTTTTTGCCTTCATTCCGGTCGTCACTAACCAAGCGGCTGTTTTTTACTCTTTCCCACGCGCGATTCTCCAACTCCCAATCGGCTTTATGTCTATCGGCTAAAGATGAATTTTGCGAATATGCCAAGTCGTGTTTCATGCACGCGTTATCCAACGGATTAACATCCCTCTCACCACGAGCAATCCGTTTATGTACCTCTGTTCCTGGACCACAAAACTGAAAACCTGGAATATGCAACTCGATCGGTAACTTGTTTATCATACTATTTAGCAATCCTCTACCTCTTCTTCGTTTGAACGTTAGCATGACAATAGGTACATGGTGGCCACGTAATATTTATATACGGACATAAAGTGAGCAAAGCGTTAGTACTTAAAATGCATATCGTTAGGCAAGATGTTGAGTTACCAATAGAAAATTTGGATTTCGTCGAAAACACAAGTCCCGATCCGACTAAACACAGTAAATTACTACCGAATTGCTTTCGAGGTATATTTTGTGGGCCGAGTGGTTGTGGAAAAACTAATGCTATTCTATCATTACTATTTAATGCAAATGGACTGCGTTTTGAAAATGTCTACCTATATTCAAAATCGTTGTATCAACTGAAATATCAACTATTGGAGGAGGTTTTGGAGAAAGTGAAAGGCGTACGGTATTTCCCATTCAAAGACAATGAAACGATAATAGACCCCGAAGAAGCGAGAAAAAATTCAATATTTATATTCGACGATGTGGCGTATGAGAAGCAAGACAAAATCCGTACGTATTGTAGCGAATGCCCCGTATAGGTCGTTGTTATGGAAAAACAAGTAGTTGTTTATGTAATTGTAAATTGTAAAATACTGACGTCAGTGTAGAACTAAATCTCTGTGTGTAAAGACTGCTGTAATTTAAGAAGAGTAAAACCTCTTTGTACGTAGAAACGCTACAATTTTGGGGGCTCGTCCGGGATTTGGTGAACCGAAGTAGCGGAAAAAGGTTTGGTGGACGTGGGATGGCGTACGGAAGTGATGGCGATGGCATGCGGCGGAGAGGCGAGGAGTGCAGTCTGTGCGGCGTTATGGAGTTGTTGAGCGGCTGGCGCGGGTCGAAACGCTACAGAATCCGAAGCTAAGTACCATTACACAAATACACACCACTATAACACCAAGGTTTGGGATAACCTAAACAGGTCTGGATTTAGGAAAACACACGAATGGATTGACTGCGTGCGGCTGGCGCGCGTGGCCCGTTTGAGTGCTACACTCACATTCGTAACTCATATTGGGAGACGGGCGCTGTTCATCTTTAGTACAAGAATTGGTGATGGTTGACCACTGGGTTGTGTGTCTGGAGCCATGAAGCAGTTGCTGGGGATTTCAGTAACTGCAGGAGCAGCGGAGGATTTCAAGAGACAGGTCCCTCTTCTACCTGGAGCATTGGATGGGATTGGTTATCCCTGGTGTCTTTGATGGTCAGAAAGAGGATTGGCCTGCTTGGTTTCGATTTGCTGCTGATGAATTTTGGTACAGGATTTACAGTCCAACCCGCTCAATGGAGTTAATCGCACACATACACATACACACAATTACACATATACTTGCAATTTATTGCAAATGGATTTGGCAAGGATACTGGCGTGTTTTGTTGATTTTTAGATCAACTATGGCGAGATTCCCGGAGGTGAACATCGCCTGGAGAGGACAGTTGGCTCTCGATGGATAAGTTATGGCGGAATTTCTGAAAAAGGGGAGGAGCGGTGCGCATGGTAGCAGTAGCAGTAGCAGTAGCCGAAGCAGTAGTCGAAGCATTAGCCGTAGTAGTAGCAACAGTAGCAGCAGTAGCAGTAGCTGAAGCAGTAGCCGAAGCCGTAGCAGTAGCAGTAGCCGTAACCGTAGCCGTAACCGTAGCAGTAGCCGTAGCAGTAGCCGTAGCAGTAGCCGTAGCAGGAGCAGTAGCCGTAGCAGTAGCCGTAGCAGTAGCAGTAGCAAAAGCCGTATCCGTAGTAGTAGCAGTAGAAGTAGCAGTAGCAGTGGCAGTAGCCATAGTAGTAGTAATAGCAGTAACCGAAGCAGTAGCCGAAGCATTAGCCGTAGCAGTAGTAGCAGTAGCAGTAGCCGTAGCTGTAGCAGTAGCAGTATCCGTAACCGTAGCAGTAGCCGTAGTAGGAGCAGTAGCAGTAGCAGTAGCAGTAGCCGAAACATTAGCCGTAGCAGTAGCAAAAGCCGTAGCCGTAGCAGTAGCAGGAGTAGCAGTAGCCGTAGCTGTAGCAATAGCAGTAGTAGAAGCCGTAACCGTAGCAGTAGCAGCAGTAGCAGTAGCCGTAGCTGTAGCAGTAGCAGTAACCGAAGCAGTAGCCGAAGCATTAGCCGTAGCAGTAGCAGTAGTAGCAGCAGTAGCAGTAGCCGTTGCCGTAGCAGGAGCAGTAGCAGTTGCAGTAGCAGTAGCTGTAGCAGTAGCCGTAGCAGTAGCAGTTCGCTGATATGGTAGTCATTCGCTGATATGGACTACTGTGGAAGTAGATCGTCCGAGGGTCGAGGGCGACCCTGAAGACGGGGAGGGATAGTGTAGCGAATGCCCCGTATAGGTCGTTGTTATGGAAAAACAAATAGTTGTTTATGTAATTGTAAATTGTAAAATACTGACGTCAGTGTAGAACTAAATCTCTGTGTGTAAAGACTGCTGTAATTTAAGAAGAGTAAAACCTCTTTGTACGTAGAAACGCTACAGTATTTCTCTATGGGTCGTCATAAAGGTATAGACGTCGCCTACCTATGTCAGACTTATAGCAAAATACCGAAACAACTCATTCGCGATAATTGTAATGTTATAGTGTTATTTAAACAGGACGATGTTAATTTAAAGCATGTATTCGATGAACACGTCTCTCCAGACTTGTCATACGATGAGTTCAAACGGTTATGTTTTAAATGTTGGAATAATGATAAATTTGGGGCTTTAGTAATCGTAAAAGAGTGTGACTTGAACAATGGCCGTTATCGCAAAGGATTCGATGCGTATATAAAGTTCAAATATAGTAGTCTAAGTGTTAGTAGTCCATCATGAAAGTATTAAGTAACGTGGAATCTGCACGTAAAAAACCAATACAAAACTTGGCAAAGTCTGTAAGAAAAAAATATCAGGCTTTAAAGTTGGGTCGATCGGAGGAGGACAGTACATTAAATAAACTTTTGAACCCCTTGACGGAACCCTTAAATGTACTAGTACAACAGCAGCAGCAGCTAAAGCAGGAAAAGCGTGAAGAAGAAAAAGAAAAACAAGCGCTACTAAAAACAGAGAAAGTTTCACCTCCACGTACACCGAAATTTGAAGAGACACAATTTCTACCGCTTCACGATATCACAGAAACCTATAATGAAGAAGAAGATTACGATGAAGTTGGTGATGAGAATACCAAAGATTATAATGAGATGTCCATTGAGGATATTCGACGTGAAATTAATGAGGCGAGCGATAACATCGTGATGAAAGAATATATGTCCCAGTATCCGGAGATTAGTCAAAGATACATTTTAGAATATTTTCATCACACACCGCAAATAGATGATGCCCGAGGTCCAATGTATCACGCAGCCTCATCTAAATGGTACCTCGGAAAAGCTATAATAGATTTTGATATGAATAATGGGGATATTATAGTGGATGGTGAGCATTTCCCCGCTACTGATGGCCTCTACAGGCTGATTTTTCACAAAAATCCGGATAAGTATTCGACAGACGACCTCAAAAATTATAAACGTATTTTAAATTTATCGAATGTGTTCCGAAAGGTTTTCAGCAACTTTGGTCGTTTAGCGGCTAGTGGTAGTGTTAAATACAGACACATCGTTAAGCCCTTGTTGAGCAGCAGAAGGACGCTCGATTTCTCCGATTCAACACCTGGACATAGTGGCGGTGGTGGGGATGAAGTGAAAATATACAATACTGATCCTATCGAATACGTATACTGGGATGATATAAATGAACTTGTAAACAGATTAAGGTTGTTGATGTCTTCGAAAGTGGCCGGTAATACGTCACACGACAACGAGATTTCTTCAATTATCGAAGAACTTCGAGAAGCTAAAGTTATATATTAACAAAAATGTGTCTTTCACTTTTAGTTTTAAATTGGTTGCAGTGCTAGTAAAATGAGTCTAGATAAATTTGGACGGCATTCAGAGAGGGTGATAAGGATGAATTACATCAAACCATCTTTTTCTATACCTCGAACTGCAGATGGAGATTTTGATTTTGGAAATCGAAAAATTTGTAACGTACGAAAACCGACAAATGGTCAAGATGTTGCTAATAAGGAATATGTCGAGGAAGAAATAAAGAAATATTTGGAAGAAATAAAAAAAAAAATGATAGCCGGAGGAGAGCCGTTGGCGACGAGGAAATATGTGGATGAGCATACTGCAACTACTGTTGGTGCCCTCAGAGATTTCATTAAGAACGAAATCGACAGGAGAGTGAAGACGAGGATAAATTAAAAGTTTCGTTGAGTAAGCATTCGTCAAGTATAAAGGCGCCATCCGAAAAACCTAAGTGAACGATATGTTGGTGAAGATGGATACTATTTTGGAGATGTTTTAGTACATCTCTGTATGAAATGTGAAAAAATATTATACCGTTTGATTACGTCTCAAGCACGAAAAAACACATTTAAATACGTATGAAAATATATTAAACAGTAAAGGTTTAATATATCTACTTGATAAAATATTGTAATTACCACCATTTTTATTATCGTTTGACATTAAACCTTTAAGCTACTTTTGACGAAATGGCGGATGCGCAGAAATATTTGGTGAATATTGTGTCGCGAATATGCATTTTTTTCGTTCTCCGAGTAAAGCGCAATTAGGTCAGGGCGCGGCTTGTTTCAACATACATTTAAACGTATTACGAATTGCTAATAAGTATTTACAATCACTTACCTAGTTAAAGTACATTCTCTCTTTATTTTTTTTTTCCTTCTCTGGGGACCTGAGGTGTTCCTCTGACTTAATGTCACGAATGGGGGATCCGGAGGGGGGGGGGGGGGAGTCCCGAGAGCCGGTCCCACCCGTGTGCTAAATTTTGCGTTCCATGCCCACGTCGGCTGTCAAAAAACGCGAGAGGGGCCCACCGCTGAGGACCGACGCGGCAGGCCGAGAGGCCCCCGGAGCACGACGCAGGGCTCCGCTGGGAGACGCGGGGCTGCGCCCCTGAATCTACCGTTTGCGATTTTGAGGTTATGTTCGAATGTGGTCGGGAAGCCGTGTATGACATCTACTGGCCTCTACTGAGGAATGGAAGACGGTGCGGCATAAATAGCCGAAGAAACCAAAAAAACCCGAGACTCCTCGAGTCCAAAGGCTGACAAAGAAGACCAGACCAAACTGCATCAAGGTCAACGCCAAGGAAGGAGCCTCCTACGCCGACATTCTTAGGCAATTGAAGAGTGACCCAGGGCTAAGTGACATCAAAAAGGAGGTCACCAAGTTCCGGAGAAATGCAGTCGAGTCGCTTGTTCTAGAACTAGATCGCAAGAATACCAACGTCCAGGAGCTGGTAAAGAAGGTCGAGGATAAAGTCGGGGCGTTGGCAACAACGACAGCAGCGACCCACCAAACGACGTTGGAAATAAAGGACGTGGATGAAGTTACGATTCCCGAGGAGATAACAGAGGCCCTCAAAGTTGAGCTGGAGACTGAGATGCCCAACAATATAGCAGTTAGATCTCTGCGCAAGTCGTATGGTGGCACTCCAATAGCCACTGTAAGCTTGTGACGACCTTTCTCGCCCTTTTGATTTCGTCGGCGGCACGACGAGGATCCTGGGCTTTTGGAGAGGTTGTCAACTTTAAAATTGGCGCCGGTGTTTCTGTTTTTAGGATTTTCGGAGTTTCGGAGTTACGGAGTTTTCTCGGGCGCCAGTTTTTATAGACTTTGCTGTCTGAAGGTCCGGGCAGTTTTACTCAGGAGAAAATTCCAGGCAGTTCCTGAAAATAAACAGGATTTGAGAAAATACTTAATTTATTTTATTTCGGATAAACCTCGGCAACACTGTTACAGTACATGGCAGGCGAAGACAAATGAAAGAAAACTAATCGGTGTTTACATTTCGGTGCGGAGAAAAATAAAAACAATGTTTTTACATTAGGCGGTCATTATCTTCACATATGTACAATGAAATTACGGAAACAACAACATATTAAATATGTATAATTTACACACAGTTTAATCATACGAAACACAGCTAACTAAAGGAAAAACGGTCTATTAACAACTAGAATTAACAATTAAACGGTGATGCGGGTTAATACTCAACACGGAAACTTGCAGGCGAGATAAGCAGATATAAGCGGAGGGTGGTCAGCATTGTAGAGAAAAGAGAAACAGAAAGTAATGCAAAGCAAAAACTGAACTACTACGGCTATAAGCGATCGTGCGGGGTTTATCTAACTAACGGCGGATTCGCGGATCTGTTTTTGCGAATCGCGATACGGTTTTTACCAACGCTTAGAAAACGGTAGATTGCGGCAGATTCGCGTTTTGATTCGCGGGTAATCGGTTGATGCGGTATTCGGAACGGCAAGTCGGCATTAACACATAGAAATCTTTACGGTCGGTCGGTAATAGTTCGGAGTGGCGGGAAAATATACAGGTTCACTTACCTTCAATATTCACCACGGTTTTCGGTTTACTCGGATACTTGAAACTAAAGAGCATATGCGGAATAACTGGTAACTGATAACTGATTACTGATCACTGATCACATACGGGTCGCCTTTCGCTCGTGTCAAGGCGTCACCTTGTAAAGCGGAGGTAGAAAGGAAATTTTAAATTTTTACTCCCACTGGTGGTCACTTGCCCCTTTACTCTCTCGGTCAGTAAAATTGTCTGCTAGATATTTGTCCGGTTTTACAGTTTTCATGGTTGATACGAGCAGGAAAATTTATTTTGCCACAGACTTCTCTGCCGCTACGGCCCCGAAAAATTTACTTCGTTACATTCCCCCCTTTCTTCCTGAAGAAAAGCAATAAGTGTAACGGCACGGAAATTATTGCTTTTCTTATGTATCGGTTGGTAAATTCGTTCGTGACGAAACCCATTTAACGATTTGCTCGGATTCTTAAAAAAAGTATATCCTACTCCTACTATACATCTTAATTATGGTTCCCTTAACCAGTTCCTTTCTTAGCCTAACTTATCTAAAAGAAAAAATCCCTAATTCCTATTCCCTAGCATTAAATAAACACCCAGCACCTATTTCCTAATTTTACCTAATCCATATTCCTAATTAACTTATTCCCTACCAATAATTAAACACCCAGCACCTATTTCCTAATTTTACCTCATTCCTATTCCTACTTAACCTATTTCCTTCGTGAGGCGCCACAACACTTCCAGGATAATACCCCGGCTTTCACGCATTGGGAACAAAATAATTTGCCGGGGTATCGGCAGTTGTCTCTGCGGTGGCCCTCTCTACCGCACTTCCAGCACGCCTCGCTCGTGACTGTGACCGGAACGCGGCCTTCTCTTCTGACCCCAAGTTCGGTTCTGGCATCCGCCTAACCTTGGGCAAACTCGGCCTCTAACTTCTGGAGTATCGCCAGCGTCGGAAACGGATCCCCGTTGACCGTGGCATTGGGGAGTAGATCCCAAAAATACCGGGGCAGAATTTCGGGCGGGCCTGTGCCATGAACCCTCGGCGGTAGGCGGTGCGTAGGTTCCGAGCGCCGTCTGCACTAACGGACCAGTCCAAGGTTTGCCCCTCGGTGTCCGGAGGCCCAGAGGAAATCTCGACTGCCAAATCATCCGTCTGAGTGGCGGTGTCGATACCGGCGTTCTGTGAAGTTCTCCCATCAGGTGTTCCCACGTTGAGGTCCTCGTCCTTCTGACATGATTCGCAAGCTCGAACATACTTGGCGATGTCCCTTAACATTCCAGGCCAGTAGTAACGGAGCGCGATTCGGGCAATCGTCTTGGCTATTCCCATATGTCCAGCTGTCGGTTCATTGTGATTTTCGGTCATCACTTGAAGCCGAGATTGTTTCGGGTCACATAGTTTCCATGGATCCAACAATTCGGGCTCGTTCGCGTCATGCGCGTCCCAGAAGTGTCGATAAAGTTTTCCTTCCTTCTCACAGTACTTCGGGTTGCTTTCGGGATTCGCACGGACATCCTGCAACTTCCTATTATACCATGAGCAAGGGTTTTCTTTTTCCATAATTAAAATGGTATCTGTCACTGGAACACAGGACAGAGCGTCGGCTACTTGGTTTAAACTTCCTTTTCGGTACTCTATATTAAAATTAAACTGTTGAAGATACATCTTCCAACGAGTGAGACGGCCGGAGGGGTTGTCTAGTTTATACAACCAATTCAATGACTGATGATCCGTTTTGACTGTGAATTTGTAGCCCTCTAGATATGGTCGCATCTTTTCAACGCCCCCTACTACCTCTAGGCATTCCTTCTCGGTTACTGAGTAAGAACGTTCGGCGTCGTTGAGTGTCCGACTGGCGTAGGAAATGACGCGTTCTCCCTGTTCAGTGTCCTGTGTTAGAACAGCCCCCAAGCCGTATTCTGACGCGTCTGTCTGTAGCGTAAACGGTCGGGTGAAGTCGGAACACATCAGTACTGGAGCATCGGTCAAACTCTGTTTCAAGCGGTGGAAAGCTTCTTCCTGTTTCGTAGTCCATCTCCACTTCCTGCCCTTCTTCAACAAACTGTTGAGCGTTTGAGCAATTTGGGAGAAATTCGGGACGAAACGGCGGTACCAAGAGGCTAGTCCTAAGAAACTTCGGAGTTTTCGGATGTTCTGAGGTGAGGGGATATCCAGGATGGACTTAACCTTGTCCGGATCGGTTGTGATTCCCTCAGGTGTGACAACATGTCCTAAGTACCTCAGTGTGCGACGGCCAAACTGGCATTTTTCGGGATTGAGGCGAAGATTCGCCTCTCTCAAACGTTGGAAAACGGTCAGGAGGTTATCCAGATGTTCGTCGAATGTGCTCCCCAATACAATAATATCATCCAGGTAGCAAAAGCAATGAGGATCGAGTTCGGGGCCTATTACACGATCCATTATGCGTTGAAAGGTGGCGGGAGCGGAATGTAGGGCGAACGGCATTTCTCGGAATTGAAAAAGTCCTTTTCCAGGCACGGTGAAAGCGGTGATCGGTTTACTATCTTCGGTGAGTGGAACCTGCCAATATCCCTGTTTCAAGTCGATACTGGAGATATAACGAGCCTTTCGTAGTTTCTCTAGGATGGCGTTGATAAACGGCAGTGGGTATGCATCCTTCTTGGTGACGGCATTCACCTTCTGGAAGTCGATGCAAAACCTCGATTTACCATCCTTCTTTTTGACAATCACTACCGGGGAGCTCCAAGGGCTAGTAGACGGCTCGATCACCCCTTCTTCCAACATTTTATCAACCTCTGTATTAATAATTGCCTGGATATGGGGATTTTGCGGCGGGTGACGTTGCTTAATAGGTGTGGAATCATTTAATCGGATTTCGTGTTGTATCAACGGTGTTGTTCCTCGGATTTCTCTGAAAGCAACTAATTCGACGTCGAGGAAATTTTTCAGACGACGCTCCTCCTCGGCGGTCAAAGTGTGGATTCCTTTTGTGGAATCTTCCTTTATCGGAGTACAGGAAGACATCCGCGATAACGGTAGCGGCCGGCCTTCCATGCAGATAATCCTGTTTTCAAAGTCCAGTTGAAAATGTAGGAGGCGGAGAAGATCCATTCCAAGTATGAGATCGGAGGGTAGTCAAGGAATACATCCCCAGCGGTGAGTCACAGGGCGGTCTCCTATGATGACGGTGATTTCAAATGTTTGGTTGACATCAACGAGTTCGCCGCTGGCAACACGGGCGTACGAGCGAGGCTCTCTTGATGTTGTGACGTCACAGGTGGCGCATTGTTGTGCAATGCTGTCACCGATATAGGAGCGGCTGGCTCCTGTATCCAATAAGGCGACGTATCGCACCCCTGCTATGGAGACTGCTACATGGGGGTGATTGTCGTTATTTTCGGCGGCGGCAATGGGTTCCGAGTCTACTGGCGGTGCTCGCTGACCCTCTCTCGGACGAGGCCAGCGAGTTGGGACTTTCCCGGACAAGAACAGTCTCGGGACAGCACCCCCTCTGTTCCACAGCGTGAGCAGAAAGGTTTCCAGGGACGTCTGCAATTAGTTCGAGTGTGCCCTGCCTCTCCACATCGCCAACATTTCAGAGTAGGGGCGGTGCTCCTCTCGGGTGCCCTAGAATCCCTCGGGGGGTTCCTCCTAGATGATGGTGTCGGTGGCGGATTTTGGGTGTTGTCGTGAGTCGGATTTGTGCGTGTCGCAATCGGCAACGTTGTAGGCGGCGTCGGAATTGAGAAGTCACCTTGATGTTGATCTTCCGGGGTCGGAAGTACTCTCGGAAGATACGTTTGTCTCGTTTTCGGCTGTTTTTCCCTTTGTAATTCTTCTCGAAGCAGTTCGAAGTCCCTGGTAACGTCGCAGAATGACGAGATATCGCTGAAATCGCTGCGACGGATTTGCTGTCAGTACGAGGGCCTCAGGTTTCGGTATAGCCATTGAAGTTCCTGTTCTGGAGACATTTGCCCATGTCTCCTGATGAGGGTCTGTAGGTCGGTAATATATTTTGCCACAGGCTCCTCCTCTCTTTGGGTGCGGCGGCTGATTTCGACTTCGAGATCGATCTGGTAGTTGACTGGGAAATAGAACGTCTTGAAGGTTTTAAGGAAGTCATCCCAGGTCTTGATCCTTTGACGATTATTTCTGTACCAGAGGGACGGATCCCCACGTAATAATTCGGGCATAACAGGAAGCAAACCATCGAGGGGAATGTTTTGAGAGGCGCAAATTTCGTTACAAGCTTGCCAAACAATCTGGCAAAGGCTCTACTAAAAAAGGGTCACATTCGCATCGGATGGGTAAACTGCCGGGTGAGATCAAAGACCGAAATAAGACGATGCTTCAGGTGCTGGGGAATAGGCTACATTGCAGCCAAATGCCGGGGCCCAGACAGAACAAAGGCATGCAGAAAGTGCGGTGAAGGCGGACATCAAGCGAAGGACTGCGAGCACAACCCTTGCTGCTTAGCCTGCCGAGACGACGGAAAGAAGAAGACGGACCACGCTTCCTTCAGCTACGCGTGCCCGCTGGTGCAGGAGTGTATACGCAAATCGAAATCATGAGATGTATCCAGCTTAACCTCAATCACTGCGAGGCGGCGCAGGACTTGCTGGAACACACAGTTAAAGAACTGGCAATTGACGTGGCTACTGTTTCCGAGCCATACAAAATTAGGGACCCAGCACGAACTCGGATAAGAGACGGTAGTGGGAGATCAGCCATCTGGGTTAGCGAAAGCAAACATATCCAAGCACGTCCTCAAAAGCAGGACGAATTAATCTCCTGGGTAAATGGTGTGTACATCTTTAGCATATATGCCCCACCAAGCCTCACGAATGTACAGTTCGCTACACTACTGAGGAAACTGGCCGACGAAGCAAGAGATAAATGGCCGTTTTTAATCGCTGGAGATTTTAATGCATGGGCGACCACCTGGGGCAGTAGGTCAACCCCCAATAGTGGAAACATGCTGCTAGATAGCCTTGCTATACTAGATGCATGCCTTGTTAACACAGGTTCGGAGCCGAGATTTGTTAGAGGTGACCAGACCTCAGTTATCGACGTCACTTTTGCAAGCGAGGACATACTCCCGAGGGTGAAGGGGTGGAAGGTGAGCGATCACTATACTCACAGCGATCATAAAGCGCTCCTATTCACCATCGAGGATCAAAGAGCCAACGTCGGGAGAGGAAGGTATACTAAGCGCAAGTGGAATACTAGATCACTTGACCGCGAATCCTTTCTTGTCATGATGGAAGAAGATGGCAAAATTCCGGCTCCCCAAATGAGCTGGCAAGCTCACTGTTAGAGCTGGTCAGTAACACATGCGATGCATCAATGACCAGAGCACAGCAGAAGTCGCAACGTCATAAAGCGGCCTTCTGGCGGAACGACGAAATAGCTGAGCTCCAAAAAAATGTCTTCGGACAAGAAGACAAGCACAAAGAGCCCGAAGAGAGCGAGAACTAATGAGAGAACGTTACAAGGAGGCAAGAAACGCGCTGTTCAAAGCTATCAAAGCGAGCAAGAAACGGTGCAGTGTCGAACTATGCGAAGAAGTCAACAAAGACACGTGGGGGCTACCTTACAAGATAGTCATGTCGCGGCTCAAGGGTAAAGCTACGGCTCCACCCACCGAACCGCAATTTGTGAAGAAGGTCGTAAAGGCACTATTTCCCAACCACCCTCACTTCGACGTCCAGTGGCGACCTCCGTCCTCAAAGGATATTTCACCCATTACGGAGATCGAACTTAAGAGAGCTATCTAAAAAATCAGAGACGCCGCCGCACCGGGGCCAGATGGCATTCCAAATGCAGCCATCAAGCTGGCTGTACCTTCGAAGTATGGGGCATTTCTTCACGTATTCGATGCTTGCCTAAAGGGAGGAAGTTTCCTGGATTGCTGGAAGCGTCAGGCGCTCGTGCTTCTACTCTCGTAGAAGCGTCGCCTGAGGGGTCTCGCCAGGACCTAGGCTGCCCAGGGAGTGACCGGATAAGGCTGGAAAGAAGTAGGCGGCCGGACAATGCTGCAAGAAATAGACGACCGGTCGATGCAGATAGAAATAGACGTGTTTGATCATGAACCCCTAATCACATTTGTGGACGGGGGACGTAGGGAAAAGTCAAACTCCACAGGGGTAGCCGACTAGGCTAATTAACGGGCCCCATCGAGGTAATATCTAACGAAGGTACCGGTGGAGATTCCGGTGTCAAAAGCCCTCTTGCATCAGAGCTAGCTCTGTCTAGGCCTAATAAAAAAAAAACACACACACACACCCACGCACGCACGCACGCACGCTCGCACACACGCACACACGCCCACACGCACACACGCACACACGTTTTAAGTTGTTTTGACATTCTTTGTATTTGTACTATGTTTTTAGCATTTTATCACTTTATTATTTTATCCTGTATACTTTGTTTATATTTGATGTGTTTATATTTGTTTATTTTATTTATTCATGTATCCTTATTCATTAATATGTTTATATTTGTACCGTCTCTTTTGTACGTCGATTTTTGGTGTATTTCTTATGTAATGATATTAATAAAATATTGTATAATATAAATTAAATTTTCTTGACATGGACCCGGTCAGGTCTTTTTGACTTTTTGACTGTTTTGACTTCCGGACTTTTGAATATTTCACTTTGCAAACCAGTTAATTTGACAAAACTTCTCATTACTTTTCTCCACACAAACTACTGGTTCACTAAAA
Source organism: Cryptocephalus primarius (assembly GCA_963576515.1). NCBI lineage: Eukaryota > Metazoa > Arthropoda > Insecta > Coleoptera > Chrysomelidae > Cryptocephalus > Cryptocephalus primarius. Next base: position 67,090 of record OY754937.1, read on the forward strand.
ATAAAATTATTTTTTCAGCATTCTTCTAATTCGGTCCCATTTTACTAAAAGAATTCCCGTCTTTGAGATCTACCTGGATGAAGGAAAAACTTTACCTCTAAATCAATAGATTTTTCTGCGTTATAGCACATTCATGAAAAGGTTGTTTCAGATATTATCAGGTTGACTTTCATCTTTTTAGTACATTTGAATTCAAGTGAAAATACTAAATTTGTGTTCGTAAATTCACACTAATAAATTATTTGAAGTTTATACATCGTGGCCTAAATAAAATTGTAGCCTAAAATTTATTTTCATATATTTTGTCTTACACCGTGAATTACACATATTACACACTTCTTCGTCACGGAACGCGTACTCGCCCGCAAATGCAAGGTAGTCAATCAGATTGTCAATCAATCATTACGGAACCTGTAAGAAAACGTTACTGAGAAAAAGTACATACGAACAAATGCTTACCTTAATCGTTATAGGCTATGATTATGTCCAATATCACGTGACAAAACATTTGTAGTTTCTTTGGGGATGCTTAGAAACATCTGCTTGGATTAAATACGTTTAGAGTATACAGTTTAATGGATACTGTAACTATACCTTTTTGTACTATTTAGTGTATATAGCAGAAATATTGTGTTCATTTTTCCGTACATATTTTCCAAATAGTAATTATAGAAATACAGTTGTTAAAGAGCGGCTTCGTATTATTAATTTATTTAATTAAAAATAGTACTATTTTGGTGACAATTGTTAAATTAATGTACTTTACATTTAATGAGTGTGATTGTGTTTACATTTGTGACATGTATTTTCAAGCAAACGCCGTAAAACGCAATAATCTGAATAATTATCCAATTCATTCTATATCCGCTAAAAAAAATATTGTACCGTGTCTTTTCAATGATTGCTATTGCTGTCGAGTACCTACACCTATTTTTTGTTAGCGACAACTAACTGTCGTTATTATCTAAATTCATGTTTGTTTGTAATTAATAACAAATTTTTTCACTTTATTTATTCTAACCAAGAATATGCTACAAACGTTTCCTAAACGTTGCTAAGAAAACAAAGATAATATTGAATTTCAACCCAATTACCCAATTACATTTTGAATTAATATTTTTAATTGTAAACCGGAAAAAATTTGCGGCAACCATTAATTTCTTAATTTATGTAAAATAAGTTGTTTTAAATGCTCGAACCTTGAGAAAACCCATTCATATTCAGCAGGAGATTCAATCCTCGCAGCATTTAAAAGACGCTCCCGCATCGTAAAGTTACAGAGAAAACGGGAAAGAAAAATTTTGCCAAAACAATTTTTTAAATTTCCGAAGTACTTTGTTTTTGTGATCATTCGCCATGATGTTTTTGTGGGTTCTGCTTCTTGTAGGCGCGCATTTGGGAAGCGGTCATACACCGTTACCACTTCGTAAGTATTAATTTTACTTTCAACTTAGTATTTAGTGTATAATTATCACGACAGTTCGATAATTAATTAAAGTTGTTCGTTACTTCCTATATCAAGAGCCGTCCACTATATAAACATGGGATATAAGAAAGTTGTGTAATATAGAAAAATTGTAATGTATTGTAATGTTGAAAAATGACGTTTGAAGTTTGAAGAAATGTAGTTTTGGCAAAGCAGCTAATATTTACTTAGATGACTTACCTCATTCATTTTTTAATGACTGAATATGTAAAATATCTACTATTGGTAAAAGTGGCAATTCTACACTCGTTGTAAGATAATTATTTTTTCCTTAAACCTGTACCTTTACTTGGCCTGTACTTTTACCTGTACCTGTACCTTTCTACCTGGCTTTGTCATCGGAATTTTTAAATAATTTCTATTTTTGTCTAATTGAGGAATTATTACTTTTAAATTAAAATCTTGAGATTTTGCTGGATAAAACATAACGTGTCAAATCTATCAAAATTATAATCAGTTTTCACTATTTCAGTTAAACGATATATATTTAACGTTTTTAATTTATAGTTTTGAATAATATATTATTAATGAGATGTTTTTACTTCTCAATTTATATTTAACAAACATCTAATTGCTATGAAATTATGTTTTTATGTATGAAAGTGACCTTAAAACAAACGTTTGTTTTCATGCCATCGTAGCAAAAACTGGTAGCTGGTCTTGAAAATAGTATTAATTGCCAATGTACTAGTCAATTAACAAATAAAAAACAGTATTATTCAGGGCCTTACTTCAACCTGTTATTATTGGAAGACGTTATATATGTTATACATTTTTTTCTGGGATCATTCAATATTTATTGAAAACCTTTTTTTGCTTCATGTAATATTGTGACTTAAATTTTATATATATATATATATATATATATATATATATATATATATATATATATATATATATATATATATATATTACAAAATTTGAGCTAGATCATAGATCACAGAGCTTACTCAAACATTTATGAAGAAAATTAGTTTATCGATTAACAACTAAAATAAAAAACCTGTACCTGGTAATTATCCTAATTACCAAATTCCTTGCCTGGGACGATAATTGAAGTACTGTGAAGTCTACCTTGAGTAAATAGGTAATGATCAACTTCAAAAAATATATATAGACTAATAAAATATGTTAACAATTCGATCAAATTTGGAAAAGATAGCAAACATTATTCTTTGGAAAATTTACTAATTTACGGATTGGAGTTATGACTAATTAAGACTAACATTTATATTTTGTATCCAGGAGTTTGGTAGATTTTTTGGATATACGATCACACAAGTTGACGTCTGATTATACAAGACATAACATAATAATGAATTGGCCGGATTTGGCAGTTTTACCTGTATCATCAGAGCAATTTCGGAGCAACGTATAAAAGAAATCTGTGGCATAAGAGGATGAAAGTAAATTTATAATAGACTCCACACTCGCAATCCTTTTATTTGGAGTGCGTTTATTTTTGGCAGAGTTTAAGTCACAAGGAGCAAACCTTTAATGAGAAAATGTTGTTCTCTTCTGTTCCTAATAATGAATTATAGATATAATCTTCTGATTTCTTGAAATGTGACCTAGTACATCAGTATTTGACATTTACAAAAACATATATTAATTGAAGAAACCCTAATGCGATATAACTCAAGAGACTTTGATTTTCTCCCAATGTCTCGACAAGGTCGACAAGCTTTCCAAATTTTCATTTATTCATCACTTTTCTTCTAGCCTCTTACATAAAAGCGTGCCACAGATCCGATCCAAAATTTGACGAGTGCTGCTTGAGGGAGGCTCGGAACGCCATCCCGACAATAGTTAAGGGCGACAGGAAGTACGGCTATCCCTCACTGAACCCCCTCCATCTGGAGAAGATCACCGTCGACAACTACGGGGGGTTGAAGATAAACCTCACCGATGTGGTTATAGAGGGCATCGAGAAGATCCAAATCAACAATGTCAGGTAGTAGAAGAGGGGCCCTCCAAAGGATTTTCCAAACTATAATCTGTATATTTCAGATACGACCTGGACAAGAAGAACTTCTACTTCGACGGGTTTATGGAAAAAGTAATTTTTAAGTCGAAGTACAACCTAAACGGGAGGATTTTGTTCGTGGAGCTGGGAGGATCAGGGAACATGGTCTTGGATATCGGTAAGAAATTTGAGTTAAAAAAATACTATTAGAAGCTTCAACTCTCTACTTACTACGTTTTAAAAGTAGTGTTGTTTCATCTGATTTTATTGTTTTTAAGATGGATAACTATTTACGATAGCTTCTCACATAAGTTTAACCTAACACGAACTTAAATTAGATTTGTGCTACATCTTGTAAGTATATTGAAAAGTTTTGCAAACGTTTTTCGAATTTTATGTCCTTCCAGCTATAAGCTGTTGATTATGGGTTATAGCAACTGGAATCACGTACCGATCTATTAATGACATATACAACACCAGTTTTCGTATGGCTGAAGCGATTTGAAGAAAGTTCCAAATATCAGTATGGAAAGTATACGGATACTCATTAAACTTTCGATGAACGTTTTCACAAATCTCTTGAACGTTAGAAAATATTTAATGGAAAATTTTCCCTCCTACTGTAGAAGAAAAGGAATTGTTTCTATTCCTCAGTTTTCGCAAATATTACGTCTGAACTCAAATTACTAAACTATACTAAATTCTAACTCAAAAGAATTCTAACAACTACAGTGAATCTGTAACGTTAAACCACAGAAGACAGGTTTTAATTTTTACCTAACAGCACATAAAGACGTGTGACACTTCACTATGTTTAGTATGTTTCCTCACAAAATTTTTATTGCTAAAAGATTTTTAAATAAGTACTAAAATAACTTCTAAATTTGGTTAGCGTCAGAAGGTTTTTAAATGGTTATTTTTTTACCAAAATTGGAGGTATATTAAAGAAACGAACAATTGAAATATTTAAATGGGTTTAACTAAGAATGAATACTTTTCCTGCAATAATAAGTAAGAATATTTAAACAATCCCAAACCATTAAAGCTATCAATCGTTGCCAAAATTGAGGAAAAATGACCTAACCTAACAATCGCATAAGTTTAAATTTTTACCTAAACTCTTAGAGAAATCATATTAACCAACATATTCTCTTTCCAATGTGAATTGACACAACTATCGAAGGAAATCTCAATGTATATAGTGCATTTAACAAGTGATTTGTTGCCCTATACCAAACCACCCTATTGATTTACAATACATTTTGCAACGGATCCTCGTATAACTGAACTCAATCGGCCAAAATAAATGGTATTTGTACATCTGCATCAAGTGTTGCAGTGGGAATTTTATTCGCAAATTTTTGGGAGTACAATGAGGAATTATCCTCTGTACTCGCTAAATTATGTATGAATGACTTACTAATAAGTACCATTCGTAAATTACCGCTCCATCTTCCCTTCCTTTTTATTTATGTTTATGACTAAAGAGCGAAAAATATGCAAATTGCATATTTGTGCATTTTTTGTATTTTCTCTAGATTTTGGAAATTTTTGCATTTTTGCGCAAGATATGGATTTTTTGCATTTCTTTCGGCATTTTTTCCAAAAATCTAAGACAAACGGTTTAATCGTTTGGAAAATTTTAATGTAAACTAATACAATAGTGGTATACCTAGCGGCCGGTCAGAATTTGCTTCTTAACGAGGCTATTGCGTAGCTTGAAGATTAGGCAAGGATACGAGTTAGGTACACTGTCGATGATGGAACAAATACAACATTGTTCGAAAAATTATTCTAATATTATTTATATATTTCCATCCCTTATTATATATTAAAATCCTTTTAGTATTATGGTTGACTAAATCAAAGAGTTGTGCGAGTCAAATTCAAATATGCGGAGAATTTAATTTAATATGATGTGGATAATCCTTATCCGGACTTGAAGTAGGATGGCGACAATTTGTTTTGCGTTGCATGTTTAAAAATAGTAAGTACCGCTTTAATTAAACATATTAAATTACAAACTTATTTATGTATGAATTGAGGCAGAAAAATTACAGTAAGTATTTAATTTTAGTTCAACTTCATTTAATTTTTTTTATTAAGATATATGAAATAAGCCTGGAATTTTATTCTATTTCAAATTCATGCTTATCGGAAATTCATAATCGATCAACACGTGGAAACTACAAAACATGTCATAGGATTGCAGAAATTGAAAAAGGAGCCAAGCAGCAAAATTTGTGACTTTGTTTATAAAAGAGAGAGCGAACTGATCCGCAGAAACAATTTAATGAAAACTTCTGTAAAGCCATGATCGCAGCCTATGTACCTCTGAAAAAATTGAGATAATTACAATTATTTCTTAAAAAATAATTCAAATATAATATTCCCAATGAGTCAACTTTAAGGAAGTCAAGCGTTAACTCTATCTATCAAGATACAATTGCCACTATATAATATTTTTAATGCTTATATTAATTAAGTAGTAGTATTTTAAATAGACTGTTTTTCTTTCTTCAAATATGAGCACAATATTAGAAACAAATCACGGTGCTTTCGGATTAGTTACTCTCACTGTTTTGACAGGAGAGTGTTTGTCAAACAGTATAACACTATTGCTTGTTCGGAAGCATATTTTTCTATCTACATCACTGAAGTAAGATTCCTAGCGTACCTCAAATAAATCTACATCGAACTTATCAATATTGAACAATTTGAAGTCGCTAAGTTCACATATTTAAGGCCTTATTTCGAAATTACAACTTACAATATTAGATATCACCATGTTATGATCACTAAAAATATTAGTACTTATAGTAACAATAGTAATTATCAGTATTTTTAAACGTCGATACTGTAAACGCGAATAGGTAATTTTTTGCCCAAATAATGAATAACCTCTAAGAGATTGTCTTTGGGAGGCATATAGAAAATTTCAACACAATAACTGCTATGCATTATTTTAAAAGTGATAAGGAAAATGAGAACAAAAAACAACTCATTTTTACGTTTATGCGTATTACCTTGTACTTCATGTTAATCGCATACAAACCGCAACACTTCCACCCCGACCAACTCATCGTCAATATACATTAAAATCAGAAATGCTCACAAGATCTGATAGAATGTTATCTGGTAACTACGTATCTCGCATATTAATAATATGAAAGTTGTTAATTGATAACAGTGATTGACACTAAACCCTTCTAAACTGGACATTAAGGACCTTACATTGATATACCTTATTTAAGTGAGCCTACAATTATCTTTTCCGCATAGTCGACATGTTTGACTTATTTATATTTTTCTAGAGTACTGGGCATATATTCACTTCACTAGAAGAACGATTAGTGTAAAATTTGTTTTATATTTTTGGTTTCTTATCAGAGTAACAATCCATAGACGATGCGAGGGAGTTTAAAAAGTATAAACAATACCGGTCTAACAGTATGCCCCACACACTATCCCACACACTTGAAACATTTTTTTTGCAATTTGTGGAAAAATCAGACAACAATGTCATATCTGACAACAGGAAAATGTCCGTTTCATTTGAAACCGGGATTTTAAAAATCTAAGATGGTCTCTATTTTGTCAAAAATCAAAAGTGATTAAAATACTTTCATGTTCTTTTAACATGTGGAGATTTTAGTTTCGGTACGAAAGTGCCTTAGAAGGTTCTAAACCCACGATGTAAATTTCAGATCGATTACTCAAACGGTTTTGAAAATATAGGAATTTGTCCAAAATGAGAATTTACCATTTTTCTGTCGAATATAACTCGAAAGGTAGAGGTTGTGGGAAAAAAATAAAGTCATTTATGGCATCAGGAAGATGCCACCCTTCACTTGAAACCGGAATTTAAAAAATCTAATATGGTCTCTAAGTCATCTTATGTGGTCAAGTCAAGTCAAGATCTAAGTGGTCAAGATATCTACTAGGCAAGTTTTCTTGTTCCTTGGTGCCGATGTTACTTTCAGTCACAAATTGTAGTGTTCCCATATCTGAGTTTTGTAACGATTTTCATTCTATTGGATTCAAAAACCTTATTTGTTTAACAACATATTTGGAGCCTAGTTTATTTTTGACATGTTTTTCTGGCACTTTTAATGACTTTTTATCTTCAAAGAGGATAATAGCCCTGTCATCAATTTTTCAACTCAATGTAGATAGAGTTTTAAGAAAACAAGTTACACATTTTTTGAGGGTCGGTAATTACGTCATCATTAGAGAGAGTAAAGCGTTTATTGTTATTGCAACGCCCGCCGATGGGTTGTTATTCTTTTTGTAGACTCTCTATAAGAAGTCACGGTTCGTATCGTTTCGTCTACCAGGGACATCTTAAATTTTGTTGCATATGACATTGATATAAAAGATATTATCTCTTTCGACAACTCATTATAAGATTTTAGTTCGTCATTAAATTTAATTGATAATTCTTTTTCACGGTTGAAACATTCTACTCCATGCCGAAGAATTACGATATTCCCAAATACAGATCCGGTCCCTGGTTTGCATCCATATACACAAATTGTGCGCCCCACATTTTTAGGTTCCGCAAAAAATATTGTTGGGACGCTTTAAATGCATTTGGAATACCTCGTTACAATTATTTTCTTCATACTTAAAACTAGGTTTTCTTTTACTATCACCACATATTTCGCAATTTTTATCGCCTTTGTTTGGCAGGACGACCTTATCGCCTGATATCCCAGCTTTTAAAAGATGTACCAATACACCAATTTGTAAATATTGTGTGTGTGTATTTCAGTCTCTACAAATAAAATATTTATTTGGTTTTCCCGGCTGGTTACGAGTAACAATTTCGTACTCTTAAAAGTGATGTGCAAAATAAACTTATTAATTAATTTTTTCAAGATGGAGTCGGTTTGACCGTTGACGTGCCTTTCAAGACTATCACCATTGACGGAGAGGAGTACTTTCAGTTCGCTCCCCGCAACAATTCCTTAGATACCACGGTGAAGGGTGTGAAAGTTACGCTAGACAACCTCTTCAACGGAAACGAGCAGCTAAGTGAGTAATGCTTTAGGATTTTTCAGGAAAACGGACGTGATTTAGAAAGTTTCGGTAAATATTTAAGAACAGTGAATTAAAATATTGCAGCTTTAATGCTATAACCATCTACTGGACCTTTTCCGAAGTCATAATTGGCATAGGAGTATAACACATGCCAAAATATAGAGTAATGTTTATTAAGGAATATTTAGTTTTATGCTGAAAATGATGTATATTCGAATTAGAAGTAAACTTTGTAGGTAATCTTTTTCATAAGTAATTAGAAATTTTGTTAGATTTATTTTTTAAATTTCAGCAAAGTCCACCAATGAGGTCTTGAACGAGAACTGGCAGTCCTTCTACCAGGAAATAAAACCAGCCGTCACAAAGACCATAGAAACGATAACTTTTTCAATCCTAGACAATACCTCGAGGAAAGTGCCTTACAAAATCGCATTTCCGGAGTAAAAGGAGAAAGTAAAGTAAAGATTTATTTAATTTTAAAACCAATGAAGTGTTAAAATTTAATTAAGGTTAGCTTCGCAAGTTCAAAAGTATAGTGCTGCAAATGCTGTAATAGCACAGGACCGCGTTGAGCAAGCTGCAAAAATTATTGTAGGACTTCGTTTTCAAAGCTGGTATTTTTACTAAATTTGAAAATTCTCAGAAATATTTCATATTCTATATAATACACAAATGAATTTTTTCAATATTGAATAGCTTAGACACACAATCTTACAAGGTAGTAATCAAATATGTCACATATCATTTGTAAATTGCTATAACGTTTTTTATATCTTGCTCAATTCAGTCCTGTCTTTCATTATTTGCCGTAATCGGCGTCATTGTGTAATTTGTTTTATTAAGAAAACTGCTGGTTGCATCATCAAAAAAATCTTGTTATCTTAATGAGCGTTCTAATTAAACTTATTTATAAAATGTCGTCGTTTGATCGTACACCTTGCCATTATCCGGTCAGGGTCGAATTGAACTTTTAATGAAATACTAACAAATATCCAAGAGAGGAGTTTGAATAATTTTTTTAAATACATTTTACACAAACTTTTATACATAGATTTTGAAAGTATGTTCAAATATCCAATTGGTCATCTTTAAAAAATTTTGAAATAATATATATGTAAAATTGCAGAAATGTAACACTTATAGGTTATTTACCTGAAGGCTTTTATCTTATGTTATCAATTTAAATTTATGTGTCGCAATGAAATACACGGTTTGACGTTTTGACGCGGCGGTTTCAACTTGTTCGTTTCGACGCAGGACCGTTTTGACGCGAAATATTAGAAATAATTATTATCCAGAAACCGAAACATGAAATTACAAAAATGTTTTCAATTAAATTGAATTAGTTATTTAACTTTGGGAAATGATTTATACTTCAAGAAATTCGAGGAGTAGGAAGTACGCTTATTAATTACCTATTTATAATCAGGATATCCTCCCGACTAGAAATTTGGGTAGGCAAACCCAAAAACGTATCGGGTCCCGATCAGGAACTGGCCACTGGCGAGGCAAGCCCGGCTAGCATTACCTGACCGTATCCCGATCAGGACCCGACTAGGCACTGTCGAGACATGCCCGCCTAGGATTACCTGGCCAGGATCCGATGTGGCACTGGCGAGGCGTGCCCGCGCAATCTATCATTACACCCATTATTCATAATATACGTATTAAGAATGTGACAAAATTAAACACTGAGTGTAATTAAATGTGATTAAAGGTAATTAAAACTCTGATACATTGTGTAAAAATCTAAGTAACAAAATATATTTATAATTTTCTGATTTTGTGAATTTTCTTAATTTCGAAAATCATCAATTAAATAAATCTCGGAAGTATTAACGCCGGAATAAAATAATATAAATTAATTTTGTTAATTATTTAGATCATTATCCAATATGCTCAAGAAGACAAAGGGACAAATGTGTGATAACCGTGCAAGGCGAATTCGTGATCTTTGAATGACGATTACCGCGATAGTGACTAAGTAGTGCCGAAAAAAGCAGTTGACGTAACATCATAGGAAGTACGAATTTGTAAAATTATTTCTATCTTTCATATTTTACTTACACAGTTGTTGACAAAAAATTTCGCAGTGCTACTAATTCGACAATACCGACATTCATGATTAGCATAACGATTATTGTTTCCGGATTAACGCTCCGGTAAAAGCGACCCTTCATTCGAAATCTACTATTCCAACCAGTTTTTATTCAAGTCTTGTGAAGTGAAGTTGGCCGACGGAGGACCGTGAAGATGATATTTTCTACGACAGTGATGAGGTAATTCATTTATTAAAACGTGAATATTTGTTACAAAATAATTATTTCTCAATTTACAGAAGACTGATATTTCGAGGTCCCCACTGGATGAAAGCAAACAGGTGAGAGCGTTCTCTTCTACATTAAAAAATCCAAAAGATTGGAACGGGTGCATAAAAAAATTGGGTTTTGTTGTATTTTAAGTTTTTTTTTGCGATTCTTTGTATTTGTACTGTGTTTTTTAGTATATTATCACTTTATTATTTTATCCTGTATATATCGTTTATATTTCATGTGTTTATATTTGTTTATTTTATTTATTCATGTATTCTTATTATTTAATATGTTTGTATTTGTACTGTCTCTTTTGTATGTCGATTTTTGGCGAATTTATTATATTGTGATATCAATAAAATATTGTATAATATAAATTAAGTTTTCTTGACGTGGACCCGGTCAGGACATCCTGACCAGGACCCGGCCGGGATTGCCCGTCTAGCACCCTGTAAGGACTGTAACGCAGATGCTCCGTCGGGTCCTAATCAGGACGACCTGACGTAGACCCGGTCAGGTCGTCCCGATCAGGACCCGGGCGGGCATGACCGTCTAGCACCGTATAACGCCGGCCCGGTCAGGTCCTGGTCAGGATGACCTGACCGGGTCCACACTAGGAATGCCCGGTCGGGTGCACGTCAGGTCGTCCTGATCAGGACCCGACGGGACATCTGCGTTACAGTCCTTGCCGGGTGCTAGACGAGCAGTCCTGGTCGGGTACAGGAAATAATTTCTAGTCGGGATTATAACAGAGTTACACATTATGTTTTAACTTTCTTGTTTCAGAAAAAAAAATTACACTTTTTAACTTATACCAACAGTTAAAGTCCATTACTGGTAAATGTATAGTTCCATGGAAACCATTAGGAAACCTACCATTATAGAAATACCACACGTTATATTTTGCAACCCGTTACGCGTCTTAAAGGGTTGACTGCAACGCGAATCATTCGTTTGAATTCAGCAAAAGATCATAATCTCTGTTATCACGAGTTACTAACGACAAAATTATTTTGGGGGTCATCATTTAGACGATGTTGTAATTTAAAACTTCTTGTTAGGACAATGTATAAAAATTGATACCTTAAAAATACAGGTAATATTAAGGATTTTTCAGGGTCTTTCTTCGTGTCAAAACGTCCCTACGTCGAAACGGTCCTACATCGAAACAGTAGCGCCAAACCGGTCCCGACAAAATGTCCCATTTCATAAAATAAATAATGCTGCAACTTGGATCTTGACTGATAAGATATTGCTAAAATTGGTATTTACCAATCGGCTTGTTAAGGAAAAGTTCACGTCACCGTAGGGGGTTGAAAAAGTACCCTTAAAATTTTTAATGACACCACATTTCAAAGGTTGTCCAAATAACTGGTCTAATTATATTTCATTGCATATCAATTTAATTAATCTGGAAATTCGCAATACTTAGGTTGGAAACACATTATTATGATATGATATGAGTGTCAGACCAGCAACTTTTAAAAATTGATTCGCAATTTGTGCTCTGATTTTAGACCGAAGATATTAAAATATATTTTGTAGGTTTGAGAAATATCGCGATAGCCAAAATTTCAGACTCGCAAACAGGTAGGGTGTCACTGTTTCAGTTTTCCGTCGTCAGAAAGTTATAAAAATTCCATTGCACCTTAAACTTCGTTGGGTTTACGTATTACTAACTAATGATAATCCTTAATAACTCTGATTCCACTGAACTAATTCCAGTAAAATTTTAACCACAGTTGGACAATAAATTAATAAAAAATTCTGGAAAGTTTGAACTAAGAGCGATTAAAGGTCGAGAAGCGTAACCGCAATGAGTGACTTTTGGCAAGGCATAATGTCAGATTTTTATGTCTGAATCGTGATCAAGACGATTCTACGGGGAACTCGCTCGCTAGGGAGAGAGGTGAATAGATTGTAGACAAGGGAACTGCGGGCAAAGACATCGATGGTGGTCAGTGAACTACCGAGGAAACATGAAAAGGATGATTAGCGCGGCTGATCTTGTGTAAGACGGTCGATCGACTTAAGGCGAATAGTTTAAGGGAAAGTTAAGATAATATTTGAAATGGGAGTCCGTAATGGGGTGTAAAAGTCGAAAGCAAGAAAGGATATAAGGTATCCTAAAATTGAGGGAAGACCTTATTTTGTATCTGTGCTACATATACGTTCCCTGAAACGAATGAGCTGCGCTCCGAAAAGCTACCTTCGATAGTGTTTACCCTGAGCAGATCCACCAGTCGCCTGGAAAAGGCAAACACCCAGTGAAATACATTACTTAATTGGGATTTTCTTGAGGCTTTAAAGGTAGGTTGTGATCTTGTCAAAGTATAAACAATGTTTAAGTGTTAGCCGTTTTGTTACCGTTGACCGTTGACCGTTGACTTAATATTTATGCAGTCGGATTTCGTTGATGTTTAGTTGAGATTTTGTTCTGTATGTACGTATTATTAATATCTGTGTTTGTATATTGTCTAGGTAAGATTTAGTTCTGTTGTTCGATGTCATTACTGTGTATTAGGTTGCATTTTTTAGGAGTTTAACTAAATTTATTCATGGTTGGGAATTACACTAAAATTAGAAAATAAAGTAAATCATCACACGTAAAATCTAATTATCTACTTTCTTCTACCACGGCCCAATTAGAGATGAGAGTCAATAGGGAGAGATATCAAGGGAGTCTGAAAAAGTATAAAAACTATTCAGATATCCTGAATTAGACATTTTGAACTGCCTGAACTTTTTCAGATTACTTTCAATCCGTTTATGGGTTTAAATATATATTGAAATTTGCGATACTTTTTATGATAGAGAACGATCTGCATGTTCAATTCAATAAAAATTGAGAGATTTTCCACTTTTCAGATTTTTAAACGAAAAGCGATAACATATACGTCTAAAACTTTTTTTGATGAAGATAGTTTCTTGGAATCATAATCTATTCCAAAACTTTACAAAAATTCAAAGAAGTGCAGACTGATGAAAAACGACCGCCTGATTTGTTGAAGCTTCTTCGAAGGTAATGCGATCAAATTACAACTGCATTTACTGATCTCTCTTTTAAGAAAATAAATTTTATGGTCCAAAATTTGTTAAAAAAAAATCTGAAAATTTCCAGGGAAGTGCAGAACGATAATATGTGCTTTTCTCAATTCTCTCACATTTTTAGAAAATAAACCGACGGAGATATTAACGAAGAACCAAGATTTTCACAATAGTAAATGTCTCAGGCGGCTAAAAAAATCTTCCACGTTTAAAAATAGTGATTCTCCGATTGCAAATATTTTCGCTGTTTGTTTAAGAAATCTGACAATAATTATATATGTGTGCTTTCACATCGTAAAATCCGACATTTTTTCAATCTGGTTATGTAGCTTCTTTCCCTTTAAATATTTATTAAATTACGTAAATTATAAAAATTTTAATGAATCCATTATTACACGCTATAATAAAATTATAAATTTTTTATTTCTTGATCATATTTTTGCATATTTTTTTAACCTTAAGGAGCATGAAAGAAAACTGAAAAATATATGGGACGTTTGGAATGACAAAATGAACCGTATCAATTTTTTTCTGAATTTTTACATAGTCTTCTAAATTGACATCAATAAATCGATATTTATATCGATTACAGCATTCCCTGGCGGTTTAAGGATATCAATACTCTAGCCAACCCTATATTTTTTAAAGCTACAAATTATACTTGCAACACATCCAATCCACGCACTAGTGCGCAGTTATATTTAAAGAGATGCTGGAATGATCTACATGTATTTGATATTTTAATAGTCAAACTGCCTTAAGTTCCTTAGTAGAAATCCAGAAAGAGAAGAAAACTTCTGTGCTGCAGCCATTCAATACTTTACAGCTCCTAAGGGAAGTAAAGTTTGGATGAATATAAAATAATTGTATCTAGATAATTAATTGGCAATATCACACATTAAACAAAAATCTACTATTTAAAGATAACAATCGACTAATAGTAATATTAATTTATTTCTTTTTCATCATTATTTTGAAGGTGTCTTTTTTTTTCTTTTATTCAGCTTCTTGTTATGTGGATGTTCAGATTAACACTTCTTACCAGATTACCACTCTTACTTCTTCTCGTATCGCTCTGCTTCTGATTTGGTACTGTAGGGTATCAACTTTTATTGTTCACAGTGTTACAGAGTTAACAGACTGTTTCTATTTGACGTGTCGGATCTAGTCTCTACTGAATGTGTTAACATTCTCCACAGCTTTATAAATACGAACTTTACCTTGTGAGGTCATGTGTTTATTTTTCCATAGTAATAATTCATTTTCATATAATTTTGCATCTTGAGTTCGTTGTTACTATTCTGATTGCTGTACAGATGTGTACATGTGTACATGTGATTGCTGTACATGTGTTGTTTCCATTTCTCGTGTGTGATGAAGTTTATTTAAACTCCATTTATAGCTTTGTCCTACTTGTTAATACACCCATATCTTTCTTTGTGCTCCATATAGGTCATGCTTCATTTAGACCAAGAATTTTCCAACCATTCTTTAAGTTGTTGATCGCCTCATTTGCCCTGCTTCTTATGGTGTTGTATGCTTCACATTTTTCTGTTTTTCTTGTGTTTTCGTATTAAAGAATTGCATTTTTATTTTGTGTCGTCAGTGTTTTACCCCCTTTGTGAACAGAGGTTTGTTAACTTTTCTTCCCTTTCATCCCTTTTTCCATTCACCTCAATCGCTTTCTTCGCACTTATGTTAATATTTGTTTTGATTTTATTCCAAGTTATGTCCAAGTCATCTTCTTGTAGTATTGGATTTGAGATTATTTTCTCTTTTAATCTGTTTTTGTATAGAGTTTTTATCGACTCATCATTGAAAGCCTCCATGTTAAACTTTTGGGTGTACAGAGGGTTTTTTTCTTTTAAAATTTGACATTAGACGGCATTTGTAAAGCACTAAACCATGATTCGTTCCGATATTGGCTGAGGTTAACGCTCTCACGTCTAGGATTTGGTTTGGATGACTTGTCTATCGGTATCGATAATGTAATCAATTGTTAAGTTTTGATTTCTTGTATTGCCGATAGAGTTCGTTTTAAACACACATTGTCATTAACATGTCTCCATTATGATTGATATTGTGAATCTCTCCATTACATCGGTGGTAGCAATATTGCCAATTCTAGAATTATAGTCACTCATTGTAAAGACTTTTGGTTTCTTCGGTAGTATATCTAGGACGTCTTGGAGTTCATCGAAAAATTGGGTTACATCCTTCTTTTAATTCTTCAAATTTAAAGAGGTTGTAGATCAAAGAGTCTAACCGCTATGAAAAAATTCCCATTACAAAAGTCCTACAGTTTTCGACACACACTTGTCTTAATGAAAATCCCTCCGCAGTTTTTTCTCTACTGTTGGTATTTCAATTCAATTTTTCAGTAAAACATTGTGAAAATATTACACTAACTTCTACATAAAAAATACTCCGAACATTATAGAGGAAGAGCGCTCTGTACCTCTTCAAAAGCGCATTCTAGGGGTTCTCGTTTAAAATCATTGGTCAATTAAGGCCAAAGCCCTGAGTATAAAAAGATATATGAGGAATATATGTCAATAATAGCACTGGAACTGTTATTAAGCCTCTCATCACTGCACACATACATATATAGGCAGAAACAAAGTCCGCAACATGCAGCCTAATTAAAGGATGACAATCTATAAGCAATGGATACAGATTCAACTACATCAGATTCCATAAGGAGTTAGGCTATGGCCCTATATTCGTATCGGCACCATATGGTGAAGGCTCACGCTTTCGACTCCAGGAGTCATCCTTCATATTCATATCTATCTTCCCTAGCCGCACCATATGGTTGTGGCGCCGTCGTTCGATTCCAGGGTTGATTTTTCATAATCATCCCTACCTCCCACAGTTGCGACATACAGCAGAGGCGATTCTTATTTCGGTTCCAGGAGTAATTGGTTCTTAACCACACTTACGTCCAGCCGTCGTAACATTTAGGGGAACCACTTCTAGCCGCCGCAAGAAACTTCATTTTATATAGGTCAGGCACCTTTAAACAACTTTTTAGGAATTCACAGGTAATCAGGGCACAATTTCCCACCAGTAAAACTCCCTGTACTCTTTAAACTATTTATTGTCACCTCCTACCTAAAGAATCCTGTCCTACCCCACCATACCCTATACATGTCAGCGCCACGGACACTTCGGTCACACACAAAGGCGTTAAATCTAGACTTTGACGCGGACCAGGGCAAGCAAGTTCAGTTCTCAAACGAAAACAACAGCAACATCTTGGCTGCAGACTTGCCAACACATCCCGGTCCAGAGGATCAACAGGAAGAGTACCAATAACCCGAGGCAACCTACAAACAGGCGGAAGAAGAGAACTTCAGGACGAGCAAGGATAAAGGGTCAAGAGACGAGCACGTCATGCAGGCAACAGGACTCGAAGCATTACGAGCCCTCCTGGACGGCCCCAAAGGCAGCGTTGAACCCCTTCCATGATCCCGATTTGAAGACCCTCAGCTGGACGACCTTAGGCACACACCCATTCCTGTGGAGAGAGCAGAGAGATGGACGACACCCATGACAAGACCTATGTTGAGAGACGCTTTCTGAGTGACTAGGCACCCCGCAACCCCAAGCTTCGCAAGCCCACAAATCTTCAATCAAGGCACAGACTGTGCGGAGACAGTTAAACCTGCCAGCCATCTATAGACAACTCCCTGGAATATAGCGTAACTACAGAAGGGCGCCGCATGCTAATGGTACGAGAAATAAGGAAATAAGGAACAGGAGGTAAAAGAAGACTTCCTGGACACATTCACAACGAGCGATGCAAATCGGTGACCAGAATGAAGGTTCTGAGCAAGGAAGCAGGAGCGAATTGATAAAAATGGTCACGTAGTATTGAAATTGTAGACGGAATTCAATCCGGATATAAACACCAGGGAGTTCGTCAGGTTCTTCGCGGCACGACACAGGACCGTCCCAGACACGAGAAGACGAGTCAGCCTAGGGCAGGGACCGTACACAGGGAAACCCCCCGAGTGCCTGCGAAGGGGCGACGCAGCGGAGATGGCCAGAAGGCAGAGGAAGAAGCTCACCAAAGCTACACGGAGCAAAGTACGTAACCTATCCGAGCTCGAGGAAATGGGACGGAAGAGCCGTACGCCCGAAGAAGAACCTACCACCCGCCATACCAAGATGCCCTCCGCCACCTCACGCTTTATGGAAGTCACAAAATCCGGACGACAGTCAATTTTGTATGTCACCTTCCTCGCTTCTCACGCTCCAATCCTTGTTATTCGCGGTGCCTCAATTTCTTCCTTTATTTTATTTCTTTTGTTTGTCGCCCTGACTTATAGGTTCTCCGCCCCTTGCGAGAAATAAAACATCTTCTCCTTTTTCGTTTTAAACCTGTCTCATTAACAGCAAGCTCTATCCCCGTAGCTACCAACCCCTTATCTCACGCGATCGTGACAAAGGGTAGAGACGTCCCGGCTCGTAACAATTATATATATATATATATATATATATATATATATAGCGATTTTCTACAGCCTATCTGGCAGTCTGTCGCATCTTCTGCGCCATTCCTGTTTATTTTCCCAATCATCCTGTTGTAAGTGCCTTTTTCCATAGCTCTATTAATTCCCTCCTTCCATAATTTCCTCGGTCTGCCTAGTGAAATATTTGTTTTGTTTTCTCATCGTTCATCTACATTAAATGCCCATAGAGAAAGCTGCTTTGTTTCGATATTTTCGGTCAACGTTTTCTCTATATTCATTATATGTCTTATCTCTACATTAGTTTTTCTATCCAACAATGTCAACCCGCAACATCTTTAGTGTTTTTTTAAATTCGCTTTTCCCATAAAAGAATATGAACGTCTTAAATATCGCTTTTTCTTTTCATATTTTCCTTATGATATCGTCGTTATCACGATCGCCTTTTTTGAAAATGGAACTAATGTAACTAATATAACTATGTAATTTTCACTTGGTGAAAATTGAAGCCTAGTATTCCAAACATATCTGAGGTGAGTGTTCCAATAATTCAATGGGAATGCTTCCCGTGACCGGTGATACATTATTTTTCATCGTTCTCATCGCAGTTCTAATTTCCTCTACTGTCACTGGTTGTATTTCAATACTTCTTTTGGTGTTATAATCGGTATCCTTAAACTGTGAACTAGATTCAGTAAGTAATGTTTCATAATACGTTCTCCATTTGGTTGTATCTATAGGGTCTATCGTCACCGTATCTTTTTTATTCCTCCTCCTAATGTCATTTATTACTCTCCAGACTGTCCTTGACCTACTACTTCCTATTGGTTTGACTATATCGCATTTATTTTCCCAGAATGCACTTTTATATTTTTTTTATTTTATTTTGACCACATAATTGTATCTACTGTACATTATTCGTCTCCTGTAGCTAACCATCTGTGATACAATTTTTCGTTTTGTTCAATTATTTCAGTCAGTTCTTCATTCCACCAATAATCCCCTGATTGTTTATTGCTTTCCTTTTCAGCTCTAGCCTCCATTGTGGTTTCGTGGAGTACTCTCTTTAATTTATAATACTTTTTTTTTGGTGTTTCGTTTTGTAGTTAGTTCATTTTTCTCGCTAATCTTATCTTATATAGAAATACGGTTGACTCGTTTTAGAAGCTTTCTAAATGATATTTTGGGTAACTTGTTTTGGGGTTTGATCTATATGACTTGTTGTCGTTGTAGGGTGTGCATAATTTAAATAAAATTTACCGCGAACTGAGAAATGGGCTCCACATGTAACTCATCCCGTTACTCTTACATCGACGGGTTTCATTTGTGAATCTTTTTTAATTACAACGTAGTCAATGATTGAGTTTAATTTTTTTTGCGGGTGGAAACCAAGTAAATTTGTTTGTTTGTTTATGTTGACAATGGCCATTGAGTATTGTTAATTCACGTTGTTCCCAGAATTCAGTTATTCGGGATCCATTATCAGTTACTATTATTTCTCCATATAGACCTATAATTGTATTCTTATGCTTCATCCCCACGCGTCCATTAAAATCGCCCATCACACAAATTTATTTTCTATTCCCTATTTTCTCTTGAACATCTGTTAGAGTGTCAAAAAATTCTTCTTTTGTCTGCAGGGCAGCATCGTCATTAAGAACATGTATTCCTATGATAACAATGTCATGTCCGGAGAGATTTAGTTCAACTGTAAGAATTCTCTCATTTATGGCTGTCCGTGTTTTAATCTTGTCTTACCATTTCTTATGGATTGCGACGCCTGCTTTTGCTCTTAGCGACTTTTCTACTTCACTGAAAAACGGGAAAATCTTCTATGATTTCATTTCCTTGTCCCTTTTTCTGTGTCTTACCGAGGACTACCAAGTCCATTTTTATTTTTTTCAGTTCAACAAAAACTTCTTGTTTTTTCGTATTCAATTATTGTACGTTCCAGCAGCATATACTCATTAACGTTTTCCATAGCTTTAGCTATATCTGCTATTTTTTATATATTAGCTATTTTTAGCTATATCCGCTTTAGCTATATTAGCGTTATGTCCGTCCGGGTTCCGAGGCGCTTTAAGACGTTTTGCAAAATTGTATGTTTCCATACATCATTAATCCAAGCCCAACCCGGAGGATCAGGTAATTTTCTTTCAGAAATTTCTTCTCTTACACTGGCTGTCTTTATAAACTGAGGGGACCAGTTCTTCTCGTCGTAGCTAGTTCCTCTGCCCTCTCTGCTATCGATGAGACCCCAGGCTTGGGACTGGCATAGCAGAGTATTCTTAAATAATAAGTTCAATAAAACTTTTAATACAATTGTAATCACAGAGAGAAGCCTTAAAAGTAGGACCTTCCACACAGGTAGAATGCAGTTGATATATGAATGGCTCTAAACCTGAATAAAGAGTAGGAGCACGCATCTATAAAAATGGGAAAATATTCAACGGTGTTTCAAGTAGAAATTAAGTTAATACATGAAGAACCCGATACCATATATTCGGACGCCAAGTAGCAATTACTCCGCTCGGTTCCATGCAATTTGATTCGAAACTTTTGTGTGGTCTGTGGGACAAAACTAGGAAGTCAAAACAAAGTCTGCTGGTCACAATGAGCATCTGGGTGACAAAACGCTGAATATATATAGACCACACAAATAAATCAAGGCACGTTATGCCTTATATCAAGAATGATTGTTAAACTTACCAGGACAGAATGAACTGTTTTAATACCCTATTCCTAAAGAGTTCCTACTAAGCCAGAATATACCACTAACTAGTAGAATAATAATGGAACCACTAAAAGAGCATCGTAGACTCAATATACATATGAATACAATGGGCCTAGCAGAAAACTCGCTTGTCAGCCCATAGTCCGCCTTATCATATCTATATAAACCTAGTATAATATTGTTGATAGCTCTAATTATTCAGTATAGTAAAAGGTTTTAATTTTAAGAAAAATAAATTTCGTGTGGTTTTCAATTGTTGTTTATTACTCGCCAGTGTTAACAAAAAATATACAAAGGGTAATGAAAGTTCTGGTCAACAATATTTAAATTTATTAGGAACAAAAATATTTAACTCAACTACCATTTTACAACATTTATCCCAAAATAAATACACTCATGGCGTTTTCATTTATATTTTTTTTTAATACTTATTTGTAACATAACGATTTGGGACAGAATATTTATTTACACAAAAAAATTTATTACTTCTTAAGTCGTTGAGTGTAATTCCGATCAAAAATCAAACAGTTCCCGCCATATTGATACCTTATAATTACTATTGAAGAGATCATATTTTTCATTTTTTTTTCTATATATTTTCTATTTAAGACATGGAAAGCTCGGTTTTCGTACATTTTTTGCCGGAAAACAAAAATTTTATTTCATCTTTTAGAAGTATTTTAAATTTATTCACAACTGCTTGATCACATGTCGTATTAACTATGTCTTACAAGAAAAATATCACATTACTGTTAATTGAATCAAAATCTGATGTAAATTTCAGAATTGAGCGGTAAAGTGAAAATGAATTCAATACCGATTTAATAATTAACAATAATCAAAGTTTTCCTGCAAAACAGAAAATTTGAAATATCAACTCGATGCTCAGACAGACTCGTCATTATTCCTCATTTTTAAATATTTAATAAAAACTCATGCTCACATTTACAAATTTCTCAGGTATGTACACTTTCCACTTCATTGGATCAGCGGGTGGACTCCGCATACAGCGGCGTGATACCGTAGGTTAAATAAAAAAAATTCGGCGAGTTTTGTTTCTTCCACCCCTTTCCTTATACTGTTTCGACGCCGCTGTAAGCGGATCACAGAAGATAATGATAGTTAAGGATGGTGTGCCTACGGACAGTTGCTCAGTGGGATCAGATAAGGCTAGGCCGCAACGGTATTAATTGGGTGACTAAAGTTTTCTCTTCATAATTTTTTGAGTTTTGTCACAATAAAAAATTATTGAGAAATTCAAGTCCGTGAGGCAATGTAGTGTAAACGTATGTTTCAATATTGCTTACAACTTTGTTCTAGTCTCTTGTTAGTTGACAAGCTAAGACATTCGTTTGAACAACATAGCTAGTGGTAAATTGAAATTCCTTAAAGTACCATATTTTTGAAAAATTCTGAATTGTTTCTATTGTTACATAGGCATCATTCTTCTTACATTAGTTTTAAGGTTATTTTATTTACTCCAAAATATTATTTGAAATTAATGACATTAATTTGGACAATTAATTTGGATTTTAGCCCAATACAACCATCATCGCCACCAGTGCTTAAAAAATGATATTGTTCCAGATATTTTCATATAGAAATCCTACATATCACCATAAATCTTTCAAACCAATTGATTGAAACAGATGGTAATTCTAAGATAAGTTATCATCCACTGCCCAACGTCCTGTAGGAGATATACACATAACGATCCAACGCCGTGCATTTGTCTTCACATTTAATTTTTTCTTTGGTCTCATTCCGTATAAGTGAGTCCAAATTCGTCGATAGATCGCTTGTTATAATTTAACGATTTTTTTTTCCGTTAAAAAAACCAATTTGTAACAATACAATTATTTTTCTTTGCACTCTCAATAACAGTGTCGTCTCGATCTGGTCTCGTCAAGAATCTCAACTATCATAAAATTTTCTAAATATACTCAAAATGAAAATGAAAAGTAATAGAAACGTTGTCTAATCGTCATAAGGTCTTTACGACACCATACCGGTCGTTTGTAACATTTATACATTTTTTTTTTATTCATAATTACTAGAATTGAAATGGATAATCCTTAAGCGGCCTGAGTTTCCTCCCGTTCACGGGATGAGCTCTGGGCGTTTATATTCTCGTCGAGACATGAGCCAATTTCAAAAACGCATCGAAAATTTTTGATTATGGTTCACAGTACAAATACTTATATGTATATATTTTCCTTTTCTTGTCTTGAATACCAATGAAACATTAAAAATTACAATAATATATACAGTTATGATTACAAAATCGACAGAGCATTTTTATTCCAATTTTTAATCTTCCGTGATCCTTCGTTGCTTTAAATCTGAATATTTGGTCTGGATCCTCCGAGTTACGTAATTACGACGATAACGATATCCATATCGTACCGATTTATTGTTGAGCTATATTAGAAATCTCAATTGTGTAGGTTACATACGAATACGCAAATTACATTTTCTTTCTATTTTAGTTGAGGGATAAGATAAACAACTAATAACAAGTTGTTTTAAACGAGGCTTCGTTAATAAAATTCGGTTCGATGTAATTTAAAACACGTGATTCTACTTTCTCCTTACAGGTACAGGTTACGCCAGGAGTGAAGTTCAGTGGGAGTTACGAAAATTAGGTAACCATTTAAAATCAATTCAACCCATTCAAAATAATAACAAACAATTCCAAGTCGAACCTCTAAATTTGCGGTGATCTATTTCATACCGACAACTATTAAATTTGTCAACAGGCTTTCAACAAAAATTTTGAACTGGTTCTGTCTAAACAAACTACTCCCGTGACAACATTTCTATATTCCATTGGCTAGAATAAGTTTGAAATATGTCCTTAACTTCTATTGGAACAGACCACGTGTCATAGATTAGCAATGTATTTAACGGGTCAAAATTCCACTTTTCGTAAGACATGAGGACATTAAGAAGAAAATTTATTTAGTAACATAGAAGACTGGAGATGCAAAAACAAAGGTATTCGTAGGAAAACATCATAGTGCCACATCACACATCCGATAGTCACCTTAAAAACACAAAACTCGAGTAAGGCATCTGCAAATGTTTAAGTGGTGCCTACGAAAAAATGTTGTTTCGACAGTCTCATGCAGAGCTAAAACAGTTATAGTTTTAGTTACAAGTAAGCAATTATTGAAATCAAATAAAACTGCTACATACAATAATTATGTACAGCAGCCACTTAACCATGAAGCAGATAACAGTTTACATGAAACATAACAAAGACTTCATAACATAACAAATATATTTTGAGGGTACTCAAAATTTTGAATGGGCGCTCAGTGTAGTTATCGCATTGGTTACGTCTCAAATCGGATTGGTCGTAGCAAATTTAAATATGAAAATACAGCAACACGTTATTAATCTAATAACAATTTGGAATAGTGATAATTAAATATACTCTACGTATAATATATAGACGAATTTCTGCAAATGAAAGTGTCTGTCGTGAGACGTCCGATAATGACTTCTGCGTAAGAAATAAACAAACGGTTAATCCTTGCAATAAAACAGTGGCTTTCTACAAACGCAACGTAAGATAAAATAATGTTTCCAATATGCCATATTTAATGTTATCCAAATGTCTCAAATTTCGATTCAGAATCTAATAGGCTATATTAGCATCGCACAGTTCAAACATTCCAGATATCTATTTAGTACAAACATAGCAAAACACAATAAAAAGTTTTAATTTTGAGTTCACCCAATTCAATATTTTCACCCAATCAAACTCAGAATTAAACACATAAAGCTTTAAGTATGCGAAGAGTTGTTTTACGGTAAGCCTGTTAGTTGAGGGTTGGGTAAATCAGATGGCTCGAAATATATAAAATCAATTAAGTTTGGTATTGATTAAATAAGATAGCGTCCCGTTTCGGTATTCGTAAGTACCCTAGCAAAAGAAAAATTCAAACCCAATCGTAGTGATTTCAAAGCAACGAAAGACCGCGAGGACTTCGACCCTGTATGTACTACGGTAAAAACGTTATAAATTAACAACCCAAAGTAAAACCCTCATAAATATACGTATAACAAAACCTACCTACCTAACGAAGCTTAGCAGAGGTATTTCGTGAGCATGAGAGTCACGAACAGTACCACACAGTGGAAGAGGCTGCTCGCTACTGCCGCGGTGTTCCTATGGCACTCCGCGGGCTTCTCCCCCTGGATCTTTTCGCAGAGCGACTTGATGAAGTCGTTCTCGGCGTGGTCGCTCTCCTCCTTCTTGTACTCCTCGCTGAAGACCATCGTCGGGTTGTTCCCGAGGGACTGGGAGTTCTTTGTCTGGTTACCTAGCTTGGCTAAGGATAGGGAGCCTGCAAAAACACACACTTGAAGCTCTTAGACTCGTTAAACGGGGGACTATGCACCGGACGAGCCAAAACTATCGGGTACGGGTATTGGACCGTCCGCTGACGAGCTGTTGGGATTGTATTTCCGAACGTCGAGACGGTGGGAGATACTATCCGCAATCTCTTTGATCGCTAGGTTCGTTCATAATGACAACAAGCCACTCCTGGCACTTCTTACGTGTAATCCTATTAGCATGTGGCTTGTTGTCCTTTCGAACCGACTAAACTAATATTTAATACCGTACGACTTATTTACATTATAAATATACTCTGGATCTTCGTCAATAGAATGATAAAATATGTGAAGTTAATAAAACATAATTGCTGTAAGAGAAGTTTAGTTGGTTAGTTTTTGAAGAGTTCCTTGCAGATACCCTGTAAAAAGTGATTATATCGTTGTTTCGGTTTGATGGGTTCACTTGCTGTTGATCTGAAACAAAATTGTAAAATTTTAAATTTCGTTCTTGGGATTAATCTCCTGGAGTTGTGACGGTCAAGGTAAGTATCTGAAAAGAAATAGTTGTAATTAGAAACTTAATTTTTGGAATTTTTTTAAATAATATAAATTTTGTAGAAAGATAGATTTGTTTTTAAAAATATTAGCGTACCTCATCTTAGGAAGACATTTAAAAAAATAAATGACGCTTAAACTATAATAAAAGGTATTGTCTAAATTGAAAGTGTCTAATCAGTTCAAAATTTAAATTGCACTATAACATGGTCTCTAAATAAAGTAGAATATTTTAAAATTAAAATTTTGTTTTAATTTTGAAATTGAAATAAAAAATTATGTATGGCACTCCGGACGTAACGAAGGAGAGAGCTAGTTTTATCAACGCACGTTTCGGAAAGGTGTATAGGTAAAATAAAAAATATTTTCAAAAATTATATCAAAAATTTCAAAAATTATATATTCAAAACATATATATATATATATATATCATATAATATATATATATATATATATATATATATATATATATATATATATATATATATATATATATATATATATCATATATAATATCACGATCTGTATCAGATACAGTCCTCTTGTATTTTTGCCATGAACGATTTCTTAGTTTTTTTAGATGTCTGATTCCATCATTCAACCAGGGAGCCCTCGGCTTTGTAACCCTGACTTCCCATAGAAGCGCATGTCTATCACACAAATCAGTGATTAACTTATTAAATACCAATATTTTATTGTCTACATTCTTTTCTCGAAAGAGGTCATACCAGTTCAGATTCTTCAGGTCATATTCGAAGCTGTTGTAGTTTAAATTTTTGAAACATCGGTATTTAATTTTTGTGGGAGGTGATTTGTCTGATTGAAGATTTAAATGAACATAAACCAAATTGTGATCAGAGATGCCCTCAGCTGAGATGGGACCATATTGGCGTACCAATTCTCTGTCACTTACAAAGATTGGATTAATAAGTGTGCTTGATTTGCTGGTTACCCTTGTTGGTTCCTTCAACAGCTGGGAGAGACCGTACGATTCAAAAGTGTTCAAGACCGGGTTGTTTAAATTAAAGAAGTTAACGTTCAAATCTCCTAAGCATATAAATATATCAGTCGTTGTAAAAGTTTCCCCTAAGATATTATCTAGATCTGAAATATAATGATTAATACTTGTGTTGGAGGGTCTATAAAATACTCCGGTAACTAAAGTTTTGCTGCGTTACTTCCTTTTTAAGAATAATAGTTCTAACGCGTCTGTTATGTTGAAATTGAAACTAATTATTTGACAGTTTAGTTCAGACTGGACATAACCCCCCACTCCTCCACCTCTGCCATATCTATCTCTAAGGAAGAAACTATATCCTGGTATATTAACTGTGCTTTTATCAATCTTATCTGATAGCCATGTTTCTGTTATCATTATAACATCATAGTCATTATCCAGGATTAATTTAGTCAGCTCATTAAAGCTAGTTAAGATTGATCTAACATTGATATGGGATATTTTTATGTAGCTATTACTACCGCGAGTATGAGGTGAATTTACTTTACTCATAGTTCACATCACGCTCACCGCAGCCACAATGGCATCGAGGAATGTATTGCAGCTAGTAGTAGATAGTAGATAAGGATCGATATTAGAACGCTGAACATGATACACATGTACAACATTGCACACACCCGCAATACATAATCAAAGTATTTTATAGTAAACTGCACATTTCTGCGAGGAGGGCGATAAACTGCTCCTATTACAAAAACGGTTTTGCCTAATTTTAATTTGATCCAAAGATATTCAAGGCCATCATAACACTCAATAAGTAAATTTATTATTTCGTAGTCAACTAAGTTGCTTACATAAAAACCAACGCTACCGCCACGTTCTCCCCTGTTTTTGGATCCCTCAATATTGACACTAGCTGAAGAAATGTTAACATTTAATCACATCTCTGTTACTGCGAGAATATGTATGGAATGTAATTTAACTAAGTAAGTGATATAATTTATTAAAACCAAGGAAAACAGATCGACAATTTAAATGTGCGATATGTAAATTATTACATTCCAAATACCATAACCATAACAAGTTCTAGAAATAATATTCTTCACGCGATTTATTTACATATTACAATAACTGTCTTTTATATTATAATCTACAGGAAAGTTAGTTTTATATCTGGAGTTATGTTCTAAACAATTTATACACTTAAAATCATGTACTGTGCAGCATCTTGATGAGTGAGGTCCTGCACAGTTGCCACAGAAAGTTTGTTCCGAATTGCAATTTTTCATCGCATAACCATAGCGCGAGCAATGAACACACCGCAGAATAGAGAAGTGATCCCTTACAAGGCATTTCTTACTGATGGGGATACTTCTAAGACGATGTCAGCCTGGGTTGCTTCGGTGGGATAGCTGAAGATTATTTTGATTTCATCCGTGTTGAATGTTGCTAGCTGCACGTTCTATTTAATTAAATCTTCTACAAACGACTCCTTTTTTATGGAGGATGGATGAACTCGTCGAATTTTTATTCTTGGGTTTAATTTCATATTTTCCTTGATAGAGTATTTGTTTCCAAGGCTGTGCGTAAGAGTATCCTTAATTTTGTTGAGTATGTCTTTGCTTGAACAGGTCATCATTACGCCATTTTTTATGGGCTTATACCCTGTCAAAGAATGAGGCGAAGTAATAAACCGATTATTTCGCCGCTAACCAGAGACGTTCTTAAAGAAATCAACGAATATTAATAAATGCATTAAATTTGTCTATGTAATGTTGAGTTTCCTTAAAACCGGTATAATTGATTTATTAAAAGGTAGGTATTACGACCGCGATTGTTATCATCTCAGGAACGCTTCCCTTTTTACCTGAATTGTTGTTAACTCGTCATTAATATAACATATTACAATATTGGAAATCGGTATTTTTTATAATATTTTACGGTAATGTTTTTTTTCATACTGTTTGTCTAATAAATCCTCGGGATATGGAAGAAACGAAGAGATATGAAAATTTCCTACCGATGTACAAAAGTGGGTGCTGTCTAATCGAGGTGCAGATAAATACTAAAGTTCCTTAGACGAATTTCTAAAAAGGGGACTACGTCGAAAAGTTCACGCTTTCTTTTTCCGCAACGAACTTCCAACATTAGATAAAATTCTATTGTCTGTCCAAGAAGACGAGGACTTTCCAAAAATGAGCCGATGTACATTATGGACGATTTTAAAGGATTTGGGATTTCGATGGAAGAAGCACAATAGAAAATCTGTATTGATGGAAAGAGATGACATCATTGTGTGGAGAAGAAGTTACCTGCGCGATATTCGAAGGAGTAGGCTAGAAATGAAAAAAATTTTCTATCTGGACGAAACTTGGATTAACGCAGGACATTCCGTGCCAAAATTTTGGCAAGATACCAGTGTAACTAATCGAAGGCAAGCTTTTCTAGAAGGTTGGTCCACCGGTTTAAAGCCTTCGTTGGGTAAAAGGCGACGGCTTATTATTACCCACATTGGAAGCGAGGATGGTTTCGTTGAAGGGGGAGAACTAATTTTTGAATCAACTAAGACAGGAGACTACCATGAAGAAATGACTGCGGACGTGTTTGAAGAATGGTTTGGTCAAATGATCGATCTAATTCCGAATGGTTCCATAATAGTTATGGACAACGCTAGTTACCATTCCCGATTAGAAGAGAAATTACCAAATAGCTCTTGGCGAAAACAACGTATCGCAGAATGGTTATCCTCGAAAAAGATCGAATGTGCCGAAAACCTATTAAAAGTAGAACTCTTGCGTTTAGCCAATTCACGTAAAGGTGATTTTAAAAGGCACGTCGTCGATGGATTAGCCAAGGCGAAAGGAATAACAGTGGTTCGGCTTCCTCCGTACCACTGCGACCTGAATCCCATTGAGCTAATATGGGCACAAATAAAAGGGGACGTGGCGAGAACAAATACAACGTTCAAATTAGCAGATGTCAAAAATTTGCTTAAAGAAGCAATATGTAAAGTTTCCAAGGAAAATTGGCAAAAATGCATAAATCACGTTCTGAAAATAGAAGACCAAATGTTACAGTTGGATAACATTTCGGAGTCGTTGATAGAATCAAGTATTATCAACCCAAATGATGATTCTTCTTCAGATTCCGATGTTTGGGAAGAATTCGACGATGGCAACGACGACTGAGGTTACCAAGGAGAAGGTGACGGCTGGGAAAAACTTTTCATAAACTGGCCCTTCTCAGGGCCGCAAAATTTCATAAATTAATGCACGATCATACATGTACTGAAGTGTTGTCTTTCTTTCCCTCTCTATCTCGTTCAAGCGCGCGCCCACACACAAACACACACACACACGCACGCACGCACGCACACACACGCGCACGCAGACGTAATTTTTTCAGTTATCGATTATTGCACATTTCGTCATTTTTCCCGACCGTACGCCAGTGAGTGGTTCTTCGCATGTGCCGAGGCGTACAAAATAGCCAATGGTCAGGGAGAAACACTCGTAATATAAAGAGATTACGGAAGGTAGCGTGCAAAACATTAGAGAACTCGACATATTTAGTGGGTGCCACCTTGTATCGGTTTTGCATTTATAATGAGTTTTTATTACTTCGCCTCATTTTTAGACAGACTATAGTGTTGTTGACTATATATAGATTTGTTTCGGCAGGATTAACTAGTGATTTTAGCTCACCCAGTATCTCATTAGATTCGGCTTTATCACTTTTAATCAGTAACACTGCTGCGTTATTTTGTTGATAGTTTTTGTACAATAGTATTTTCTTATCGCTCATCGTTTTTGTTTTAGGATTTTTAACGACGGAAGACCAGAGTGGTTTTCCGTCTGTTTCTACGACTGTTTCTCTTTCCAATTGTTCGATTTTTTAATTTCGGCGACCCATTCACTTCTTGTTGTTCAGTAACTAATTTCTTATAAACTTCAAGTTCTCTTTTTAGACATTCATTTTCTTTCATTAATGAGGTTTTGTCGATAAACGTTTCCGCTGCAGAGTTTTTACACAAATCAATTTTGATTTTCTATTCACACAACTTTGGACAGGTGACTGAAACCTTTCGCGTGTAGATTAACGTTACATGACACATTCTTGCACTTTATGGAGCTACTTCTCACACTTTCATTACAGCATTCACACTTCTTTCGGAGCTATCTTCGACCGTACCGTCCGGCATGGCGGTACCGACCCGACGGCCCTTAATCTTCATATATTTTACACTAACACTATACGGACTTATTCTAATTCATATACATAGATTTATTTTTTGCTGTTGTTTTTATTTACGACGGAGCATCGGACACCGGCTGTTGTTTGTATTCGACGGGCTCTACCTCTGCGGTAGCGTTTTTATATGAGAATGGTAATAGCTCTAGACTTTTCCGGATTGAAGTGATGCATATAACTAGTTTTACTCAATAATTTTTTTGTCTACGACACTAGCTGGCCAAGATTAAAGTTTCTAAGTATTCAGGAACTGTAAAATGAATTTAACACCTATTTCTACCTCCTAGGAACGGAAAGTTTTGAATCCATACTACTTTTCTGAACTACGTTGCATTATAAGCAACTATTCGGGCACTACCTAATAAATTTCACTCACATTATTCACTCGTTCTGAAAGTAAATTTTGGAGTTATATTAATGTACTACTATCTTATAACATAAGCTATAATCGTGCCAAGTTTAAATTTCCAGCTCATTGGGAAAATTCAAATAAATTTCACCCCAATTTTCAACCACTGTGTAAGAGATATTATTTTTTTACCTTCTTGGAGCATAAGAACAAACATACTGTTTTAAAGTTTCTAGCTTTTCGAGCACTGACAAATTTCACCCCAATTTTCACCTTCTCGGGATAGGCAACTCGCCACTAGAATATTTTCCTAAACCATTTCGGCGCCTAAGCCAAGAACCTACCGAGTTTAACACTTCTGGGTATTTAGGAACGGTTTAAATAAATTTTATCTCTATTTTCACCCTTTTTAAATTTTTTCATGCGATTACTGGGCCAAGGTAAAAGGAGTTTAACATGTTAAGCTACTTGAAAAGCACTCAAGATTTTTCTCTATCAAGAAAGTAGTACACATAAAGCACTTCTCAACGTAATCTCAACGTAAAATATGGTAAAATATTCACTAATTGTATTTCAAGGATTTAGAAAACTGAAAAGTTTTTCCGCAGTTTAGTATACTAAAAAAGAACCTGAACAAGAATGTAACAAGTGCCCGAATTCCTAGAAAATTTAAACTTGGCACGCTAACAGCTTAGACTCAGAAATGGCTCGTAAAATTTTACCACGAGTCGAATTGCTTTGAACTCGATTCGGTGCTTTTTCACTTGACACGCTTATAGTTTAGATGATAAACAAAATGATTCGAACAATGCTCTAACTTCAAATTTCTCCTTTCGAGTTAATGAAAAATAATGGTGTAATTTATTTTGTCGGTTGTGTTTCTCTTGTTATTATATAAGGTATTTTTCGAATACCTAGAAACTTTAAATTCTGAAGAGTTACATCACCGGGGCTTAAGTGGATGGAAAAATTTAAAAATTTCGAATTTCACTTACCGAGGAGGTGAAGTTAATGCAATAGTTAGTAATTAGCAACATACTGAAAAATTGCTATCTTGGGCGCACAGAAGGTGTAGAAAAATCAATAGAATAATACAATAATCATGTATTTCACTTTAGGATAGGGTAATATGGATGGTAGTATAGAAAAAATAAAGACATTCGAACATATAGTCGATTCTTCGAAATCAACAAAAAAGAGCTGATAGAGCACTTTTTCGAAAAACTAGTTTTACCATTTACTAATTATTACATCAGTTTTAAATGTATTTAAATGTTCTAGGCGGAATCGTATATTGGGCACTAAATGGCTATTTAATGTTAATCAATAAAACGGTTGAATTTATGCTTATATATACGCGTCATAATTCATTCAGTATACGTATTATGGAATATTTGTGATTTATTTTTATTCCCTAATTAGCCAAACACTTTTACGAAAAAATTTCATGATTAGATAGCAGACTCCGATGGAATAACGAATTTATCTTTAATGCGATATCTAGAGTTCATGAAATCAATGTACCAATATACTGAAACAAAACAAAAGTCTCCGTAAATACCATCATCAATATACACACCATATCTATCGGGTGATAATTTAAAATTTATCAATCGTGCTTAAAAATAGAACTAACGACAATTATAAAAATTGACGAAACATTTTCGTCAATTGTCATTTTTTGCCTATATTTTCAATCCTGGCGCTTCAACACTTGAGCCAAGGTGAGTTCCACCCCTAAATTTTAATTCGGGAAGGGGAGTAAAGTGATACCTCTTCTTAAATTTTATCAAATTCTAAATTCGATGTTTTTTTTTGTATTTTAAATTTGGTTCAGTAATTTTCGAGATAATAGACGAAAGGTATTTCTTAGGTAAAGAAAAAGTAATAATTTAGAAGATTTCAAAGTTAATTTTTTACTTACGTATTGTTTTTTTGTATGGTTTGGTTGTTTTAATTTTTTATAAATACATATATTTCATTTTTTGTAAAAAAAAAGAAACGAAAAATGAAAAATATGATTTTGAGAACGATAACAGTACAGTTCTACGTGAGGTGAGGTTCGATATACTAAACGCTAAACAATCGTCCTAACCACTCTGTTACTTTTTCAAAAATTATTTTCAAATTCGTATTAATTCGGATTAAGATGGGTTTCAGTATAGCACGAGTTGAAATAATTTTTATCTATGGCTCCCAAAATAGTTGTTGCCTAAAAACAGCTACGGTTTTCAACGAAAGACATCCAGGGAAACACGTAAGCCATACTTCAATTTCGACAGTTGGTTACCAAATTTAGGGAAACAGGATCTGTCGCCAATAAAAAAAAATACACCAAGGTTGTTGAACGAAACTGCTCAGATAGAAATTTGCAACGAAGTAAATTCTTCGGGCCAGTAGCGGCAAAGAAATCTGTAGCAAAGTAAATTTTCCTGCTTGTATCAACAATTACGATTTACAATACAATTACATACGATACAATTACGACCTAGAGAGTAAATGGGCAAGTGACCACCACTGGGAATAAAAATTCAAAATTTCCTTTCTACCTCCGCTTTACAAGCTGACGCCTTGACACGAGCTAAAAGTGACCCGTAGATCATCAGTTACTCTGCATTCGCTACTGACTCGCAAGTATCCGATTAAGAGGCTATTTCAGAGGCAGCCATCTTGGAGAATTTGTTTTTAGTGAATTCCACCGTTATTTTAGAAATTACTGAAAAATGACTTCTATAAAAAAATCCAAAATAAAGTAGTAGTATCCGCAAAGTTGTCCATTTTTCTGTGGGATTTTTTAAAGGTATTTGTTTTTTTACTTAGCGTAATTTCTGCAAAATTATTAACTTTGCGGGAAAGAGATTTTTTTTTTAAGAATTTACAGAGTGATTAGAATTTCTTTTGGTTGGGCATTTTTGATCAAAACGCTAAAAACATGTTTTGTTTAAAGAGTTGATGATTTATGGCGCCTCTAGCGGTAACAGTTAGAACGGGAATAGGACCGTCCGGTGGCAAATATCCCAGCATAAACATTATTTAAAAATGTAGATCTGTTTGCCGCCGCAACTACGCGAACGAAGTTTCACAGTGAGCCGCTATTTACGCTTCGTGTAACAGGTAACATTCGGCAAAAAGACATTTTTAATTTGTACGATAAGTAGTTTTGAACGAAGTTATGCCGATTAAGATACCTCGTGGTCCCCATTCAAAAACCGTCTATATTTCAACCAAACGACGGAATAGACGATTAGCCCAGAAAAACGGTATTATGCATTTTAATTTAAAAATTGTAATAAAATAGGCCATAATAGAATGCGTCGAATCGTTGGATAAATATACTTAAACAAAAATTCATACAAAAATATTGTTCTATAAAAGAATACGAGGTGTTGAAGTTAAAGAAACATGCTAAAAAAGGAAACTAAAATATTTTCAAATGACTAATAATAAATCGTCTAACGTCTTAACTGACTTCACACCGACCTTTGATTGATCGTGATTTCAGACATCCGCTGGAGTTCATCCTTTCCAATCGATATTACCAGTGTAAATTCGAAATGATTATTGTAAATCCGAAATTATTATTTTTGGAAATATTTTTCTGACACACTGAACGCAACGGTGTAATAATGATTGAAAATATATCTTTCCACGCTTATAACTTATCAGTATGTCTGTCTCTGCCATCGGCGTTTTTAATAATTGACGGGTCTCCATTTATATTGATCGAAAATTGAAATATGTATACCTATTACTTTTTAATGAAATCAACCATGCTTCCTCCACATAGATTTAAAAATCAAACTTCCCTATTGATCAGTAGTCATGAGATGGTCATTGCTAGTACTTCTAGTAATGTTGAACAGAAGGCATCTGTTCCTAGCGTAAGGTGAGTTCGATGGTACATGAATATTAATACAGTCACGGTGCAATGATTAAATCATATTGCAGCTCAGCAAATAATGTCTCAACTCTTCTTGCTGAAGAAATTGAAGAAAATAGCACTGAAAACATTAGGTTTGTATTGGTTGTATTTTCTTCTCTGAGGTAATTTTTACATTTCTTGCAGTCCCGAAAATAAATTTGTTGCGGAAAAAACAGAAAGGGATTGTCATCTTGAGGGAAGAAGGCTAATTGCAATAGATTTCTTTCTAGAACAAATTTTCTCATCTAAAAGCCATACACCTTTCGATTGCAACATAACCGATATGTATGTTGTTAAAGAGACTACCATGGGTCTTTTTAGCATTATAACTCTAAAATGTAAAATGTGTCATACTACAATGGATTTACAGACAGATTATAAAGACAGGACAGAATTACAAGTAAATGACGCTGCAACTTTAGGCATCATTTCCTCTGGTATTGGTTACTCAACTGCATGCGAAGTGATGTCTGTTTTAAATGTTCCCTTCATGAATTTTGCAACTTTTGATAAGTGTCATAACAATGTAGCTGATCAAATGCATGAGACACTATGCGAGCAAATTGAGGAAAATATACACGAAGAGGCACGTTTGGCTAGATTTCAGGGGGATGTTGATGCTGATGAAACACCAACTATCACGGTTATCGCTGATGGAGCGTGGTCGAAACGGTCTTATAACATAAATTACAACGCCTTGTCGGGGGTGGTAAGTTACTATAACGCAATGCGTAAAACGTACATACCTAAATACAACATATAATATTTAAACGAATACTAATATTTGGTTTCCTCATAACGTTCATTGCTATACATACATTGGTTTTAAGTGACCTATTCAAATATGCAATGAAATACTAGATGTTATGTTTAAAAAAATATAATTTTCCTACGTAGCTCAAACGGTGAAGTACCTTATATGGTGTATAATGTATATATATATTCCTGTGAGTCTTAACTTTATTTCTTCCATTCATTATTATGATTTTAAATTGTAAAATTGTAATATGGACTATGCATCAATTGCTTCTTGTTGTAGGCGTGTATTATTGGACAGAGGACTGGCAAAGTTTTGTATATTGGCGTTAAAAATAAATATTGTTGCATATGTGCCCGTTCTAAAAAAAAAGGTATACCTTCTATGGACCATATCTGTTACAAAAATTTTGAAGGACCTTCTACACCTACAATCTTATGGTCTTATTCATAAACGCGTATTAACGTTAATGTGGGTTTTAGCTTAAAATGCGTTTAGAATGTGTTTCACTGATGTCACTACAGTGTTTTGTTCCATGTATTTTTAATATGGAGGTAACTATAGTTATCTTGTTGAAACACATTACCGTTGTAAACACATTAACGTTAATATGCGTTTATGAATAAGAACAATTTATTGTATAAAAATATTCTTGCTTTTTAGTGACTGACTGATCCATAGTGATCGTCATTTCAAGATAAAAAAGGGAATACATCCTACGGTATGAGGAGCTAGAATATCCCAGGATTTTAATCATTGTCACATAAAATTTGAGCTTTTGAAAGGTATCGTACACAAAAAAAAATTATTTACCCTTATATTATTTTACCTTTTAAAATTTGGCGCTGAAAGTTGACATATGCTCTTGGTGCCATCTCGCGTGGGCTAGTTATAATAACATGTACAGCAGAAATCTGCAGAATTATTCTACTAAACGCTGATTTGGCCACGCCTCATCACATTATTATTTTTAACTCCCCCCAACCCGACGCCCCCCAGGAGAAACTTTTGACCTGCTGTAACAGCCTCTTAAACCGAAAACCGTTGTTTAAATTGAAGGTGAGTGAACCTATATATTGGCCCGCCACCTCGAACTATTACCGACCGATCGTACAGATTTCTATGTGTTAATCCCGACTTGCCGTTCCGAACACCGAATCAACCGATTACCAGCGAGTCAAAACGCGAATCTGCCGCAATCCACCGTTTTCTAAGCGTTGGTAAACCGTATCGCGATTCGCAAAATAGATCCGCGAATCCACCGTTAGTTAATTAAACCCCGCACGATCGTTTATAACCGTTGTAGTTTGGTGTTTGTTTTGCATTACTCTCTGTTTCTCTTTTCTCCTCAATGCTGTCCACTCTCCGCTTATATCCGCTTAATTCGCCTGCAAGTTTCCACGTTGAAGGAATCAACACGGAAATCAAGAGGGCGAGAAAGGTCGTCACAAGTCCTTGGACGAATCGCTATAAATCAAGTTTTGTCAACTCGTCAAGCAGCCACAGAGGCTAGCGTATCGCGTGGGTTTTTAAAGAAGGTTCTGATACTCCACAAATTCCATCCTTATAAGATGCAAATTCTCCAGGAACTTATAGATGATGATCCAGATAGACAAATCAAATTTTGTGAATTAATAACTGCCCGAATTATTGCCGAGCCCCGATTCTTGAAAGACATTTGTTTCACTGATGTGTGAATCGACAGAACTTCCGACACTGATGTTACGAAAATCGTCACATTTTTAGAGAAAGTCGTACTCAGTACCCAGAAAAGGTGAATATATGGGCCAGTATTTTGGGAGAATCCATAATTGTTCCGTCATTCATAGATGGAAACTTGACTGGTCAAATATATGATGAAATGTTAGATAAAACAATACAACCATTAATAATTGAAGAAATAGAAAATCAAAAAGACAAATGTAAATCTTTCTTTAACAGTAGACTTACTGCATTTTCGGTAAGATAGAGCACCTCTCCACTACGTACTACCTGTTAGACAACGGTTGGATGA
Source organism: Cryptocephalus primarius (assembly GCA_963576515.1). Taxonomy (NCBI): domain Eukaryota; kingdom Metazoa; phylum Arthropoda; class Insecta; order Coleoptera; family Chrysomelidae; genus Cryptocephalus; species Cryptocephalus primarius. Next base: position 105,307 of record OY754937.1, read on the forward strand.
ACACTATCAAAATGAGGGAATTGGTAGAGGAGGAGTAGTAGAATGGTGACCACGTTCATCTGACCTAACACCTATGTATTTTCCTCTGGGGATATTTGAAATCTGCTCTCTTTCACTCCTAACCTGATTCAATTGAAGAACTAAAAAATAAAATTACTCAAGAATGTCGTCGCATATCCAGAGACACTTTTGCGAAAATTCAAGACGAGTTTAACAATATGTTTTAATACTGCCTTGAAAAAAACGGAAATCATTTTGAGCATCTATTGTACGAACCTATTTTCAAATGAATCAATTACTTCTTTAATAACATTCACTATTTTATTTTTTAATAAAGTATGATTAAAAACAACTGAAGCGTCAAAAAAATTAGTACCTATATAAAAAAATTAACTTCTAAATTTTCTAAATTATCATTTTATCATATCTAGGGAATACCTCTTGTTCATTTTCTCGAAAATTACTAAACTACATTTAAAACTAAAAAACCGTCGAATTCACAATTTGATAAGCATTAAAATGAGATCATATGACTCATCTTTCCTATTTAAAATTTAAGGGAAGCTCATCATGGCTAAAGGGTTGAAGCGACAGGGTTGAAAATATGTGCAAAATGGTTCCCCCTCGAAATAAAAATTTTGCCAATTTTTATCATTGTCGTTAGTTCTAAATTTAAACTCGATTGAAAGGTTTTAAGTTGTTACCTGATATGTAAAATTTCTTAAAGCTACTTACACGTTCATTATAGTAATGAATTTTATTCCTTGTATTAATATTAATAGACATTCCTTTGATGAACTCTAGTAGTACGTAACGTGATCGTAACATTTTAGTTCAACGTACAATTCCCAGTAGATACCTAACATTATTAATTATAATCCAAAGTAATCTCAAGTTTTCTCAAAATGGTTGAGGGCCCCGCCCTAATACGTAATTGGATATAATATGAACATTCATTTAGCCGGATTATTCCTACATTTTCATACTGACGATTCCATAAAGAAAATTACAGCAGTAAAAGATCAATATATTTCTTCTTCCTCAAAATAATTCTTCTCAAAAATTCTCCTATTCAAAAATATGCATGTTCTATATTATTATATATGAGAATACTGCATTGCACAATTTACTCAGCAATTCATTAACACAAGTTTGACGATTTTGGAAGATTTTATGAGGATTACAATTAAATTTGATATGTAAATAAATTTAGCTATACAAACTTAATAAAATTATTTTTAATTGAATCAATCGTCACCAAACCACCAAATTGTTATCTAAATATCTTTACATATGTCGACTAGCTGCTTACACATTCTCAATTATTTTTATCAGCACTAATTTAAACAATACCTTCACCATTTTATTTTATATAATCCAGAAAACACCAGAAATGGTCAATTCGATACATATTTAAACGATAAATTCTCGAAATTATTGTACCAGTCAAATCTAAATTTAACTCATAAAATCGATAGTTACGTACCTCATGAGTCCTGTAGACGTCGCAAAGGATTAAAGCGGACTGGACCCGTTTCTAGGGCTCCTGGATATACGCCCAATTCCGCAGAATCAATATCGGGGAATATGCGCCTTTTCCTTACGCCCACCCATGCGCAGAATATTAGCCAACAAAAAAGGAAACGGTAAACATGATTTATACGATGCACGTCTATGCAATTCGGGAATTTTACGGGAACAAAAGACGAGCTATAGATATTTATGTTTCCTTTTTAAAATTGAAAGTGTAATGAAGCAGCAAGGAACATGTGGCATATAAACATGAAATAACGTTTGGTGTATATCAAATAACCTAAACGAGACCTTGACTCGTGACCTCAATGTTCACAACAAATGCGATTAACAATTTTATTTTGTTTCAAATTTAGAATGCTTATTTTTTAATTGTGCGCCGTTTAACTTAGGATATGAACATTAAATTATTTACATATAGGCATGCAGGTCTCTTTCATACTATATTTCATTTTTTGACATATGTACCGAAAAATTAAATTTTTTAATGTAGACAATCATTTCTACTTTCATAAAAATCGATTAATTCAAGCAGAATTTGATTACCGAAGGAGCATCCAGTGGAGAGATCTTAAAATAAAATCCTTTAACTTACGCATGTGCCATTAAAATTTGAATAGGTGTCATAATTCAGCAAAGATAGTTCCACTGAGCAGCTAAAAATCGTGGAACACTGACTAGGTAGTCTAGTTGAGATCGTCTTCTGAATCCTACTGAATCCTAAAGCACTGGGCATAATGAATCAAACTCACACCAAATACTTTTCCATATTTTATTACCTATATTTCAATAAAAAGGCAGACTCTACGATTAATAAAATATATTTATGTAAAAACTCTAAATGTAGAACCAATCGTACCGTTTAGGGTACGACTGGTTCCACCAGATCACTCTACTTGTTAATGTCTAAGTACCAGATCTATTATGAAAATCGATAAACGGCGCTACGTCATCTAAAATCGTAACTCAAAAATGTGATAAAACTCTTCACTACAACACACATAATACTAATAATTAGAATATTTACTGGAAGGATATTTTGCTAATTTATCACAAAATATTTTATTTATTACGATGCGTAGTGGGGCCATATGAGAAGTCATCGTGCAAAAATTACAACAAGGGCACTCTTAACATGTCTCATCACAAATAAACTTTTAATGAAGTAGTTATAAAAATTAATTCCAGAATAGATAATTGTACTTAAAACTTTTCAATAATATATATTTTATTTAAAATTAGATATAATGAGACGACTTCAGCCTTCAATTCGAATTTAAAGCTTACGATTGTCCCAAAAACGCAGCATAAAAATTGTTAAAAAATATACAACCACTTGATAACAACATCAACAATTTTGTTGATAACTGTCATATCTTTAACTTCAATTACCATTTTAACTCCTTATAATCTGACGACTTCGGTAATTTTGGATCGAAATTCTCAAAATTCCCCCGCTACGCAATGTAGGAAGGTCCCAGATCAATAAGTTAAAAAGGACTTGATTTAACAATCCCCCATTAAAATTTCATTATTATCAACAGTATTTAAAAATCTATCACTAGTTTAACATTTAAAGACTCCTCTTTGCCTTAAAAGGATGGAAAGAAATACCAGAAGCTTAAAATCATACACAAGTGGAAGCTATCGGTAATGGAGTTTAAAAAGACGCGATTATTCCGTTTCACTTAAATTGACAAGTTATTTTAAAACGACATGTTTAATTATTGCGATTGGTTAGTATCTCTAAGTACAAGCTTCTTTTTCTTTTTTTATAGAGTTTTATGAAAAATGTTAAGATGGAAGATATTTTGTCGTAGTTTGAATCGACGAAAAATGGAAAGGCTAAAGAGTACAAGTTAACGTAGAAACTATAGTAACTAGTTGGTTACTGTTAGTAATTATTACAAATGATTCAGTATTACTATAAAGTCATGTAAGTGTGTAATAAGGTGTCTTACAAAACTTAAACACGTGTGTGTGGGTGAGTGTGTATGTGTACAATTATCTCGATGTATGTTGCGTCCTGGATTATAAATGGATGAAATCGAATTCTTAAATGCGTTAGCTGTCTGCCCACGCGGACTTAATTTTTTTGTTAAGTTTAACGCCAATCACGCACAGATTACAGAAACTCTCTTTATGAAATTTTACTATGAATATACCCTCTTTAGCCCTCTTTAGTAAATTTAAATAAATATATATATTATACATTAAATATATATAATATATATAATATATTATATATATATAATATATAATATATATAATATATAAATATATAAAATATATATATTATATATTAAATATATATATTGTGACGATCTTAACAGCGAGAATATGCGAGAAGTTCTACACTATTCTCGAAACGACTCGACCCGCCGAGAAGCGACCAGCGAGTGCGAATCCCGAACGTTCTAGTGGAACGGAGAAGGTCCACCGCATATATAAGGAACCCGCGGCCGCTAGGAGGGGCAGTGAGAACATTGGCGCGACGTCGAGTAAAATAAATGCGACATAAATAAATGTTTAGGGTGTACATTTTTCAATAGGTCTTACGGTGTGTGTGCAATAAATTTAGTTGACTGCTTTTTCGTATCAAGTGTTTTAATTCACACCGCAACGAACGTTAAAAACGCGACAATTGGTGTCAGGTGTGGGGTGTGAATTGAACGACAGTCAACTGGACATTAGTGAAAATTTAAAAAAAAAAAAATATTAAACTGAAATAAGTCGGACTTTTGGGTGTGTGAAAATGACAAAACTAGTGGACTTAAAGGTTAATGAGCTGAAAAGGGAGCTAGAGGAAAGAGACTGCGATACGACGGGAAAAAAAGCGGACTTGCAGGAGCGGCTTCGTAAAGCATTAATTGAAGAAGGCGGTGATCCGGACAACTTTGTTTTCGCAGGGGCGAGTGATGTCGGTCAAATGCTGCAAGGTTTGAAAAATGAATTATTAGGAAATTCTGCCACACTTATTACCAGTTTAAAAAGCGAGCTTGGGGAAAAGCTGGAAGAGAATTCTGTCAGGTTGGAAAGGAAAATGTTGGAAAACAATGCCAACCTAAAAAGGGAGTTACAAGACGAAATTCTAAAAAAATCTTCTACACTGGAACGGCGAATTCTTTTAATGGAAGGCAGGATTCAGGAAGTTCAGAACAAAATCACGACAATGAACATCAACACCTTCGATGAGCTACCCGGTCAATCCTCGGCAATGGACAACAAGAGCGAAGTTAGTGCCAATCCGGGATCTGTTGGGCTGACGCGCCTCAAACCGCCTCAATTTGATGGCTCAACGTCATGGAATGTTTATCAGCGTCAGTTTGAAGCGGCTGCAAAAGCGAACGGTTGGTCATCCAGGGAGAAGGCAACTGCCCTTACGTTGGCCTTGAGAGGAGATGCCGCTGCCATCCTGCAAAGAATGTCCCCGGAAGAGCAAGAAGTCTACGACCACCTGGTGAAACACTTGGAGATGCGTTATGGCCAGTCACACCTGGAACACGTCTACCACACTCAGTTAAAAAATCGGTGCCAGAAGTCAGGGGAGTCTTTACAGGAATTTGAAGCAGATGTTGCACGTCTGGTTCGACTGGCATATCCAGATGTCCAGGAAAGGATCATGGAACGTTTGGCAGTTCAAGCATTTCTGGATGGACTCCGCGATGGGGAGATGAGGCAGGCCTTACTACTAGCACATCCACCTAAGCTAGTTGATGCACTAACACGGGCCCTTGAATTCGAAGCTGCCAAGAACACGAACAGAGTCCAAGCTCGTGTCCGGCAGGTGATCCCAGGAGAGGACGACTTCGAGGAGTCAGTCAAGCGGATCGTCAGGGAGGTCAATGGGGTACGTAGCCGCCCGGATCGGAAGTTGGAGTGCTGGAAATGTGGCAAGATAGGCCACATAAGAAGACGCTGCCCAGAAGGAAAACTAAAGAAGGTCGATGCGAAGGGGCGATCGTCGACCTGTATCCGGCAAGCCCCAGTAAATACCGCCCAGGTCTCATCACTGCAACACCATGCCAACAGTGTTTTCGTCGACGCGTGTGTGGATGGAACCCTCCGCACTGTGCTACTGGATACGGGTGCGACGAAGACAATCATAAGGCCCGACATAGTAAAATCCGCAGCTAAAGTTCAGCAATCAAAATGGCGTCTACGTACAGCAACGGGAGACAAAGCAAAAGTGCATGGTGAAACAAACGTCACGTTTACCATCGGAAAAGCCACGTTTGATCATCCTGTGATAGTGGCTGAGATTGAGGATGAGGTGATCATCGGGACGGACATAATGGACACCAAGGGCTTCGAGTTAAGCTTTAAGCAGGGAGTTCTGAGGATAGACGATGAGGAAGTTGTTCTACATCGTGAAAAGAATCTAAGGATTCGAGTCCTACTTCCGGTGGAAACAATAATACCAGAGCGGAGCGAGATCGTTTTGGACGGTTGCACTGATGGCGGGACCACAGATGGCGAGATAGTCATGTTTGAACCTGCAATGCATGACGAGGCTGTTGGTCGGGGGATAGCACTCGGAAAGGCACTTGTACGTGTTGGCAAGAGTATTCCTGTGAGGATAATGAACGTCAATCATTATCCTGTGCTATTGAAGGAGGGCACGAGGTTAGGACATTGCTCTGGAGTTTCAGCAATATTGCGACAGGTTGCGACCGTGGAAATCAGCCGGGAAACCATTCCAAAAGAATTAGAAGAACTGGTATTGTCGTCAGGCACCGGTCTAAAGCCAGACCAAAGAAGGAGGCTGAGGCATTTGGTCCATAAATATCGAGATGTTTTTGATACTGGGAAGAAAGGGAGAACCAACATAGTCCAGCATAAAATCAATACGGAAGATGCTCGTCCCATTCGGCAGACAGCTAGAAGGCTACCGCTGGCCAAGAAAGAGGAGGCTGACAAAATTGTTGAGAATATGGTCAAGGAAGGAGTCATAGAACCATCCAGCAGTCCATGGTCCTCACCGGTGGTACTGGTAAAGAAGAAGGACGGCTCGACCAGATTCTGCGTTGACTACCGGCTGCTTAATAATGTGACCAAAAAGGACAGCTATCCTCTCCCTCGCATTGATGACACCTTGGACACCCTAGCTGGATCGAAGATCTTTTCCACGTTGGACTTAAAAAGTGGGTATTGGCAAGTGGAGTTGGCCCCTGAAGATCGGGAAAAGACAGCCTTCACGGTGGGTGCTGGATTATGGCAATTCAACGTGATGCCATTTGGACTGTGCAATGCTCCTGCCACTTTCGAACGGCTGATGGAAACGATTTTAAGAGGACTGTCTTGGAAGACATGTTTAGTCTATCTTGATGACATTATTGTAGTAGGAAAATCGTTTGAAGACCACACGAGGAACCTAGAAGAAGTGTTCTTGAGGCTACGAGGTTCTGGACTAAAGTTGAGCCCAAAGAAATGTCATCTATTTCAGAGAGCGGTGCATTATCTGGGACACGTCGTTTCCAGTCAAGGAGTGGCGGTTGACAAGGCTAAGGTCCAGACTGTCAAAGATTGGCCAGTTCCCAGAGACAAGCATGAGCTACGCAGTTTCTTGGGATTATGCACGTACTACCGACGCTATGTGGAGGGGTTTGCCAACATCGCAAAGCCATTGACCAGGCTGACAGAAGGAGAACGAAAATTCCAATGGTCCCAAGAATGCCAGGAAGCTTTCGATCGCCTAAAAAATGCTCTGACAACGGCACCTGTCCTAAGCTATCCCCTACCCGAAGGAAAATTTGTACTGGACACCGACGCCAGCAATGTGGGCATAGGAGCCGTACTGTCTCAAATTCAGGATGGACAAGAAGAAAAAGTCATTGGATACTTCAGTAAGACGCTGTCCAAGCCAGAGCGTAATTACTGCGTCACCCGCCGAGAGTTGCTGGCTGTTGTAAAAGCGATGGAGCACTTTTACAAGTACCTCTACGGAAGGAAGTTCCTGCTGCGAACTGACCACGCAGCCTTAAAGTGGCTCCTTCAGTTTAAAAATCCAGAGGGACAAGTGGCAAGATGGATAGAGAGGTTACAAGAGTTCGACTTCGACACCAAGCACTCAAGGTAACTGACAAAGAGACCGGCAGGAGGATCTTCTACCTGGTCACCAAAGAGGCATCAAATCAGAAGCCAACCTATAAGGATGTTTGGGACGCGCTGTGTTCTCTAAAGGTGGAGTTGTTGGCCGAGGACCTGAGAAGCCTGGCGATTCCCAAGCTGGCGTGCGGACTCGATGGCTTGGATTGGAGGATGATTCGCAGCATGTTGGAAGTGGTCTTTAGGTTTACAGGCATACAAGTTCTGGTGTGCTGTTACAGTCCTCAACGCCGTTCTCTGGAGAGAACCGTGGACTGCTACTTCTACAAGAGGTCCTGTTGCAAGAAGGGAACCCTCTGCCGATATCGACATCCACCATCTTTGGAATCATTTCGGGACGAAATGAGCTTAGGAAGAGGGCAGTGTGACGATCTTAACAGCGAGAATATGCGAGAAGTTCTACACTATTCTCGAAACGACTCGACCCGCCGAGAAGCGACCAGCGAGTGCGAATCCCGAACGTTCTAGTGGAACGGAGAAGGTCCACCGCATATATAAGGAACCCGCGGCCGCTAGGAGGGGCAGTGAGAACATTGGCGCGACGTCGAGTAAAATAAATGCGACATAAATAAATGTTTAGGGTGTACATTTTTCAATAGGTCTTACGGTGTGTGTGCAATAAATTTAGTTGACTGCTTTTTCGTATCAAGTGTTTTAATTCACACCGCAACGAACGTTAAAAACGCGACAATATATAAAATACATAAATGAATATATATATATATATATATATATATATATATATATATATATAGTATCATATGACCCAAATAGAACCAATATATTAGTGTACATTTGTAAAATACCACATCACCGCCGATGGTCTTAATGGTCCCAGAAATCTACCCATAAATCTGGTTAAATAAGAGTACTAGAAACTTATGTTTAGTATGTATTATATGTAGAATGTTTATTCAGTTATGGATAGCAAAACTTCATTTTCAGGAGCATCGAAGGAAACAAAAAACGAAGACAAGGAGAAAATTCCACGTCTAGTGAAGCTAGTGACAGCAATGATGCAGCATTGATATGGGAGGGCCAAGTTCTTCTTTCAGTTTAGATGATCATAAAAACATTGACTCAAAAAGTGAATTTGAAATCTCAACTGCTGTAGAAGGTGGAGAATTTTCCTCAAACGATTCAGTCATTTCTGTATGGAATGCCGCCACTGGAGAAAATCAGCTAACAGTTTTCTTCATTGACTCGCTAGAAAGTTATCCCACTATGAGTAGATAAGGGTGTTATATGATTGTTTGTTATGAACTCTTATCAGGATAGATATTTCGAAAGTTATAGTAAAAAATTAACTAACAAAAGTGCAGAAAAAGTTACTCAAAGGAAAAGGTCTGCCAGAAAAATATTAGAGTGTTTTCGTTTTAGAAACCCACAACACAAGAACAAACGAGGAAATCCTTAGGGCATACACTTACATGAGGCTAGTAAGTTACCGTACTATCAGAGGTAACCACTGAAACCAGATGGAAATCTATAAAAATTCAGTGTTATCATGAATATAGATACTTGGCTTTGGTATTGCCCCGATAACGGAGATACTTCAGCAGAGAGTAATCAATCGCACAAAATTCAGGCACTACTAGTTTGTTGTTTTAATTTGAAATTTGGAAAAATTATATGTTTCAATGAAATGATAGATCTAGATTCGATTCATTTCAGATGTCGTTTAGGCTTACAATATATACATAATAATCGACATAAATTCAGAATTAAGCTTTTGAAGTTGTGTGATGAAGCAAGATTTACAAACGCATTTTCAATTTATCAAGAAAAAATGACCCAAACAATATGATTCTTCCAACTAATGTAGTTCTATGATTTTGTGAAAATTATCTGGATCACGGAAGGGTAATTATTACAGATATATTTAAACATGTCTCAGATTAGTCAAGTCTTCTTCTTCGGGAAGTCAAAAATTTCTATTTTCTGTTTAGATGACTTTAAAAGGACGTGAAATCATTAAAATTTTTGGTTTTTTTTTTTCAAATTTTTACCTGTTACTTTTTCCGAGAGAATTTAGGTATAGATATTGCTTCATAGAAGAAACACTTAAAATTTCCAACAAAATAACGGATGGTAAAAGCTTCTACGGCAAAATTTAGCGAGATATAATTTCCCATTTTTACGATTGTTTTCACTTTCGCTTTTCAATAAATAATCGAATTTTATTAATTTTTAATAACAATATCTAAGAGTTTTTTAAACATTATTAAATATATTTGTATAAGATGAAAATTCTAAAAATTCTAGTACTTTTACAATATGATTTGAAATTTATAATTTTTTTTTAATTAGCACAAATATATTTATTAATGTTTAAAACAACTCTCAGATAGTATTAAAAATAAATGTCACTCCACTATTTATTAAAAAGCAAGAATTCACCCGAAAGGAAGAACAAGATTAGAAATTTTAAAATTCTATTTCTCGCTAAATTTTTATCGTGGAAACTTTTAACATCGTGGAACATCCATCATTTTGCTGGAAATTATATTGGCTTTCGTTCATATTAAGGAATACCTATACTTAAATCCCGTCAGACAAAGCCTGGTTCTCAAAATAACACCGCAAAATTTGTTTACATTCCGCAGTTTTACTACTTTTACAATCACAGTTTTATAGACTACTTAAACATATGAAACAATAAAATTTCTTAAACAAATTCAGTTCTGTTTATGCACTAAATTGTCTTTTTACTAAATATCTGAAAAGTACGGAAAATATGGGAAATATGGTTATTGCGGTTATTGCAGATATCAACTGTACGACAATATAATGGTAGGTCATGTGCGTCAGAATTGCGATGACGTCTGTCTCCATTTATTCCAACCTAACCACTAAATATCTCTTTTCGCCCACCGCTAACCACTTTTATAACAATTTTAGGTTCACAAGTGTAAGGCTATAACAATTACTAGTTACTCCAGTGTAGGTAAAATATACAACATTTTGTTCTCAATTATAGGTTAATATCCTAAATAACGACTGGGTGTATAAGGCTTTTACTTATCGATTTGATATTCGGAAGTTATATTTTATTTAGTCGTTCATGATCTAAATTAATTTACACTTAGAGTGAATTAATCAAAAATATTCAATATTTGTCTCAAAAGATCAAGATTAATAAGTACGTTTTATATACGTACTTATATGCAGATAGAAATTAGTTTAATATATATATATATATATATATATATATATATATATATATATATATATATAGAAGTAATTTCTTTTGTACAACACGGAAGATCCTTAAAGGTGTACTCAGTTCCTTTGATGTACTCAAGAGCGCGCTACAGGTAATAAGGAGGGATCAACTCTTTCACGGGTCCTAGATTTGTTTAACATTTTTAACATATTTTTAACATACAATTTTTAACATAGATTTAACATTTTCACTAGGGTATGAAAAGGAACTTCCATCCCAATCCCAACATACCCAACATAAACTCTCCAAGTGACGGAGAGAATTAATTAGACAATTTTGAAAATAAATCTGATTTGGCATATAAACGTGAGTGAAACTAGAATTTCCACTATAGAGTAGCCTTAAAAATCGTTGCTAAAAAAATGTAGAAACAAGTTGGAATGTTCAATGAAGAAGTACCTTTGTGCGTTAAGTGCGAAAAAGGTTGAAAATGTATTTAAAGACAGAATGTCCACTAGGAGTCTATTATTTTGTTCATAAACAGGATAAGCAATTGAAGCTCTCTTTCGTGATTGACTAAAAATTTTTTTTATTGAAACAATGCACTTATCGTACATTAGGTTAGTACAGATTTTGTAAGAATTACTGCAATACTCATAATCACACTAGATGATACGTATTACTAAGCTGTAAAAACTTATAGGTTGGAATAAAAGTGAGTTTTCACTTATGAGATTAAGTGAAATCAGCCATTCAAAAAATTACTTCGATTGAAATTGCTAGCATAATATGAACCCGCTAAATACAGATAATTTTTCCGAAGAAGATAAAAATGACTTGTAAAATTACTACAGAACCGGCGTGAAGTCGCTCAATCTCATGAACTTACTGAAACGGAAACCCCAACGTTTAGCCAAATTTTATCAGTTCATGGACCATCTTAGTAACAGAAGAACATAATTGGATCCAAGAAACAACATTTCGAAATTCTTACCCTTATTCCCAATGAGAAGGTATTTAAAAAACTCGAACGAAAAAAAGCAAGGAGTCACATAAAGTTATTGAAATAAACGCTGATAAAGTGTGGAAATGTTTTTCCAAAAAAAAAATTAGTGAAAATGAGGAGGCATTTAAAAAGCAAGAGAGCTCTTCACGTGATGTTGGAAAGAGTTGAGAAGTGACGATGAGTATCAGCAAAATAAAAAATGAATTTATTCATGTGTGTGTTACAGTATGGTATGCGGGGAATTAGGGAATGGCCGGGAAATATGGTTGAAATCCGTGGTGTGATTCAATTGGGTTCAGTGGTCATGGTTACACTCACCTGAGATAATAGTTTTAACCTGTTTTTCTCTCTTTCTCTGCTGAAAGAGTATGTTTCAATTCCCTCTCATAAATTCTAGCAATAATGGTATGTTCTATTATATAACTATCTGATGCTGAATCAAGGAATGAACATTTGAGAGTAATAGCCCAAAATACTCACGCGGCAGCTATTCCTCATATTTTCTTTCAAGTTTTCCGCCGTATTGAATTCCTGTTAATGGAATATTATTACGTGTATTGTTGATGTAGGTATTCACAAGTGCTGTCCAAATATACCTGGATTTTACCTACAGGTTGAAGAAATTGAGTAGTACATTAGATTCCTTATATTACTATGAATTCATTGTCCCGACCTTGACTAACAATGACATAAGGAATACAGGATAACATTACCAAGTCATAACACCTATTTCAACAACAGTTCTTGGATTGATTCTCTCCAATGAGAAGTAGTGAGTTACGAGAAGTAATAAGTTAAGAATGAAAACATAAACCACCCGGTAGTTGAAACTGATTCGGCATTCACATTGGAACATTGAAAATTATTGTTTTGTACAACAAAAACCGTACAAAATGCTGTAATAACAACAGGTATGGATGTTTTAAATGTCACGCAACAACCTTACTCACCAGGAATCCAATATGGTCAAATATGAAAATGTTAAGTCTAGATGAGAAGCCACGTTGTAATAGTTATGTCAACTGTATGCATAAATCTTCGTTAAATTCGATTTTCTTTTCACATCGAATCAAGAACGCAACGTATAAAATTCGTTCGTGTTAAGAAGTTGTTCGAATTTTGGTCGGTCCTTACTAAAAAACTAAGAGAAACGAGAGGGAATAAATGTACTCTAAGTTGGAAGAAAATATTTGCTGCACTAGTTAAAAGTCTCCAACTGCAATCTGCAGAAAGGCAGTAGACTGGAGGTTTAAATGTACAAGTCATTGGTAAAATTAGAAAGTAACATTACACAACAAAGTCATAAGTCGTAACCTAACCTAACAGCAATTGATTTAGCGAAACTATTTATAAATGTGTTATTCGATGGATTAATACAAGGATCTTACTAGTATATTTGAAGGCATTTCAAACATTCTACACTGCAGAATTAAAATAATACGTTGTAAGATAGGTGCAGTTTTGAAGGTTTATATGGAAAGTTGTAAGTATCGCAATAAACACCTCATGGCTTCTAGCTTATTACCTGTATCACGTAAATGCAACTGTGGAGATTAAAATGATCAAATGTACACTTTGTCATAGAACATATCTTGATAAAATTGGTATCCTCCAGGTATTACCATTCATTCTATATACCCTAAAATGTGGAAGAAATCGCAAAACGTGGTGGCGTATGTCCCTCTCGTATCTTCCAGTTTTTTGGTCCCAACTTACTGCAAGCTACGTTTAAATCAACCTTTCGTCTGGTTAAATAGACCACTTTTTAACGCGAACTGCTCTTACCATTCAATTCAAACTACTGCCAACTTCACACATCATCTACGATTAAAATAATCTATAATACTTGTCGAAGAATGGATTTTTCATGAGAAAGCCGCGTCGCACTTGACCCTCGACATCCAGTGGAGATCTCTGATAGTGGCGACGTGCATCGAATAGACAGCGGCGACGACCAGCACGTGCATAATGTTATGGGAGTTCAGGTACATATCTACGGTGCCCGGGAACCACTTCTCGGGAATGTGGAGTGCCCCGATCGCTCCGCCCGTTATCGAGACTATATCCTAGAAATTAATTAGGGAGCAATATTAACAACGGGATAGTGACTAACTATATCAAATGACGAAAATAGCCTTGGGCAATAACCTTACAGGGTGAATTTATTGATGTGAACATATTGTCACGAACACGCACCTCGACCCCATATGCCATATTTTTTTAATCTGAGGAGTAATGAAATGTGATGAATGAATGAATGTGATGAAAAAATGAAGACGCATTAAAATACTTCGAGAATCTAGAAGGGAGGTTTTAAGTCCCATCAAGAGCTTACAGAATTTAAAATTGACTTCAGTGGAAAGAATCCATTCTGGTTGGTTTACGGAATTCCAGTCAAATTCGTTTTAATTTTAGTTAAGACTTTAGCTACTTAGTTAGAAATTTAAATTTTTGAAACTGCGTAAAATTTCAAAAGGGTTATGTAAGCTTCAAATTGTTCACTCTCCAAGAACCACAGAAAAAAATTTAAAATTTCTAAAAGGTTTGAGATATGCTTTCGAAGTTTTATAGCAATTAATAGCAATTAATTCAAATAAATCTCATGACTAAGAGAATCTCAAAAAGTTGCTTTTAAATTTGAGATATTTTTTTGTAAATTTTGTTGGAAAAATAAGAGTTAAAATTGGATCTAGAATGTTTGTGTAAGCTTGAAAGTTTTAATTTTAATTCTAGACCATTGAAAACTTCAAGAATTTAGAAACAAGTTTCCAGAGGTTCTTCTGAAAACTTCACTCCCAATACTTCCCCCAAAGGAAATCTAGATGGATAACGGAATTTAAGAACAAGTTTATTTTCATGTTATACATTAGAACGAACTTAAAATAGCTATCAAGATATTTTTTTAGAATTTTAAAGTTCCTGAAATAACTTAATGCTGAATACATGAAGTTCATGTAAGTTTTAAATCGTTTTACTCCCCGAATAGCACAAAAAATATCTATATTTTCTAAATGGTATCAGGATAGGTCTCAGAAACTTGTTTGTTTTAGTTCCGAACAACAGAAAGCCTGAATCATGCCAAAAGAAAACTTTAGTGGTCACTTTAGTGGTCCCTTTAGGGGTCTGAAATGTCAGAATGGGATTAAAATTAGATCTAGGAAGGATATGGAAATTTTAAATGTTTCAGATTTCATTTTAAACGTTAGAAATCTTCGAAAATATAGAACAAAGGTTCTCGCGATCCTTCTGAAAATTTGAACATCCAAAATTGCTTCTAACAGAAATCTGGGTAGATTACGGAAGTTTCAGTAAATTTTTATAAAGGTCTCTTCTTTTTCTTGGCAGCTTGCCACCCTCATTATAAACGCCAATATGCTAAAATTTGTGTATCGAGGGCCCAGATAAATTTAATGGTAACAAACATGTGTGAATAGGATTTTACGTGTTTACACGATTCCTTTTCTACGTCCACTTTGTTTTATCTCAAATAACAATAAACTATAAAATTATTACAACGCAACGATGGTAAAAGCAGAGGAATAAGTAGCCATAGATACAATCAGGGACGTGCATTCGGTAAACCATGTTTTAATATTTTAGATGCCAATATTTAATTTAGGGTAATAATTTAAAATTTATCGATTATTGTACATATCGTAGTTACACCACCCACACCTTTTGTAACTTCGGTGAGAGCCCACGCTTTCTCTGTGGATTATGAAGCCATATTAAGTCACCTTGGTTGTAGATACCGTCATCTGCCCTGATGTCATACCGATCCTTCATCCGGTGGCTGGCGATCTGGAGCTTGCCTCAGACTAATTCATGAATATCGTCCATTTTCTTCCAGAGCTCAGTGACATAGTCTCTCCCGCCAGGCCTTCTGCAAGTTTACACCCGAACTTCAGGTCACATGGAAGCCTCATCTCTCCGCCTAAGAGGGTATTGGCCGGAGACTGTCCAGTGGATTCGCACACCGCCGATCGATATGGGGATCGACATGGGATACAACTTTGGACAGATATTTGCCCAGTGTTCGGTTCATCCGCACGACCATTCCGTCCGACTGTGGATGTAACGCCATTGTTCTGGTTTTCCGAATGCCCAACTTCTCGCAGACCCTCTGGAAGAGCTTACTCTCAAAGTTTCTCCCCTGGTCAAGGTGCAGTTTCATGGGCACTCTAAAGCAGCAAACCAGCTTCTTTACCAGCACGTCTGCTACGGGCGCAGCTTCCTGATTCGTTATGGCGTACGCCTCCACTCACTTCGTGAAATAATCCATGACCAACGGAATGTACTTTTCCTCCCGTTGGTCCCCGGAAATGGTCCTGTAATGTCCAGGACAAACCTCTCAAAGGGGCTCCCCACGTTATATTATCGCATTAGGGCACTTAGCTTGCAATGAAGACCAATACTGGTGGCGCAAGTCGCACATTTACGGCAACATTCCTTCACGTCGTTGGAGCAGTTGGTCCAATAAAACCTGTCGCGAACCTTCTGCAGCGTCTTCTTCACTCCAAGATGTCTTCCCAAGGCTTCATCATGAACCAGACAAAGTATTTCTGGCAACTTACTCCTGGGGATGAACAACTGCATTCTTCGCTCCGTGTTATCAGAGTTCTCGATCGTCTTTTGAGCAGCCAATCCTTAAGTACCAAAGATTTCTATTGAGACAAGTAGGACTTGAGGGTCAAGGGGGACGTTGCCCTGCCGCCGTCCATCTCTTGATCATTTTTATTTCCCCATCATTGTCGTGATGTTGTTGGATTTCTTCAGATGACCAGTCCTCACTGACGACCGTAGTTCGATACGTTACTGTTTCCTTACTTTCTCTCTAGGTGTGGAAGTGTGGACAATCCAAGGGGCAAGGTCTTCTGGAGAGGGCGTCCGCATTTCGGTGACTCGTTCCGGCCCGGTGTTCAATACTAAAGTCATATTCTTGGAGCCTCTCGATCCAACGCGATACTTGGCCCTCCGGGTTCTAAAACTGTAGCAGCCACATCAACGTTGCATGGTCTGTCCTCACCAAGAACCGTCGGCCAAAGAGGTAATTGTGAAAATACTCCACGGACTTGACTACTGCTAGGAACTCTCTCCGGGTGATGCAGTATTTCCCCTCCGGTTTCGACAACACATTGATAAAATAGCCAATGACGCTCCTTCCCTCTTTGCCGCTGCGATAGAACTCCGTCAATGCCAACGTTGATCGCGTCCACATTCAAAATGAACTGACTTCCTTCAGTTGGATACCCAAGAATTGGAAGGTCGTCAGATATTCCTTCAACTTGTGGAAGGCCGTCTGGCATTCTTCGTCCCACTGGAAGGTTCGTTTTTCTTCGGTCAGTCGTGTCAGAGGATTAGCTACGTCGTAAAACATTCGCACTTATCGGCGATAGTAGGTACACAGTCCTAGGAAGCTTCGGACTTGATGTTTATCTTTAGGGACTGGACATTTTTGAACTGCCCGTACCTTTTCAAGGTCTACTTCTAACCCGTTGCTGCTCACTACATGTCCCAGGTAGTGTAACCTCGGTTAAAGTAGATGACACTTCTTCACATTCAACATTAAGTTGGCTCCTTGTAGTTTCTTGAACACTTCTTCCAAATTAGTTCCTCAAAACTTTTACCGACTACGATAATGTCGTCGAGGTACACCAGGCACGTCCTCCAGGAGAGCCCCCTCAACACGTTCTCAATGACCCTTTCCAACATTGTAGGCGCATTGCATACTCCAAATGGCATCACCTTAAACTGCCACAACCCGGTGCCTATGGAAAACCCTGTCGGCAGGGTACATTTTGACCTCCCTGTACCCACTCTAAAGGTCCATGATAGAAAAGAGCTTGGAACCTAGCAGCGTGTCTAGCGTGTCGTCTATTCGAGGCAAGGGGTAGCTATCCTTTTCCGGTAAACTATTTAACTGCCGATAGTCAATGCAGATTCTACTACTCCCATCCTTCTTCTTTACCAGGACCACCGGAGTTAATTTTTCTTTCTCAAAAAACAAAGAAATATGTACAGCGTTGAAACTCATAATATTGTGTCCATTCATCCATATCATATTTACTATAATAATAATAATTTTTTTTTTATTGAGGAGGGAAATGTTTTTACAAATGAAATATCCCCCTGCCAGTGTGGGACTCCTCTTTCGGGCCTACCCACTAAAACCCTCCTCCTAATTACACCAGGCGTCACCCCGGAACCGCTTTTGCATTACTTCAGGGTGACGCCTTTATCCTTGTGGCCTCCCCATTTTGGAGCATAACCCCGACGATGTTCTCCGGGGTTATTCTCCCATATCTCCTTTCTAGTGGAGCCCTCCATACCTCGCTCTCTTCGCACTCGAAGAAAGTATGGAGGGCATCGTCTCTTTGGGGCCGGCAGGATAAACAGCACGGGTCCGGCACCTTCCCTATTTTACTGAGGTAGGTCCGGAAACACCCGTGCGCCGTCAGCATTTGGGTGAGGTAGAAATTAACCTCACCGTGCTGACGGTTTACCCAGGTGTCCAAACGAGGTATGAGTCTCGCTGTCCACCTGGCCCGCGGGTCCCTATCCCACCGTTCTTGCCAGGCCCGCATGCTGCGGGCTCTGGCAAGCTCCTTCTTATTTTCCCTGTCCTCCTCTCCAGGGAAATCCTGGTGGACGGACATCCGCTCCTGAGCGAGGAGGTCAATGGGCATGACCCCGGCTATCACCAGCGCCGCTGGCTCCGAGACCGTGCGGTAGGAGCAAGCGATACGAAGGGCCCCGCTCCGTTGCACATCGGCTGTGCGCTTCCGATATATTTCATATCGGAGTGCACCGTCCCAGACTTCGGCGCCGTAGAGCATTATGGACTCGACGGTGCGTAGCAAGAAACGGCGTTTGCAGGGTCGGGGGCCGCCGATGTTGGCCATGACCCTGCTCAACAACGTCGTTACCGCAGCCGCCTTATCCGCTCTCGATCTAATTTCTTCCCCGAAGGTGAGCCTCGAGTCAAGGCTCACCCCCAGGTACTTTACAGACGCCTTTGTCCGGACCGTCGCCGCTCCCACCTTCATATCCCGCAAAAGCGGGATACGCTTCTTGGTGAGCAGCACGATCTCGGTTTTAGCCAGCGCTAGCTCCAAGCCGTGGTCATCCATCCAGGAGCGGACTCGACGCATAACCTGGTTGAGCAGCATCTGTGCCGCCTCAAAGCTTCTCGCGATGATTACGGCGGCAATATCATCCGCATACCCAACCAGGAAAGAGCCCTCGGGCAACTCCATACGTACAATCCCGTCATAGGTGACATTCCAAATGTCGGGACCCAGTATGGAGCCCTGGGCTGCCCCTGCCGTTATCTCCCGACTAATCGGACCATCCGCGATGGTGTACACCAAGGAGCAGTCTTTCAGGTAATCCTCCAACATCCAGAACAGATATTTCGGGACCCTGAAATCCCGCTCCAGCGCGCTCAAAACATCGCTCCACCGCACCGAGTAGAAGGCGTTCGTCGCATCCAGCGTGACCAGCAGACAGACGGGGCGGGAGAAATGGTTCCCCCGCTCTGTACCTCTGGCTGCCTCGACTACCTCCTGGATAGCGTGAATCGTCGACCTCCCTTTCCGAAAGCCGTACTGCCTTTCGGAGAGGTCTCCGGTGTCTCGGATTGCCGCATGGAGGCGAGGTCTACCGGTCCCCCTTTGCCCTTCGCAATCAATACAAGCCGTGCCTGCTTCCAGCGGAGAGGGAAGATCCACGCTTGCAGGCAGGCGTTGTACATTTTCAGGAAGAGCGCTGAATGTCCTTCAACTGCGGCTTTAAGCACCTCTGCCGGCAGACCATCAGGTCCTGGTGCCTTCTTATTCTTGAGGGACCGCGCTGCGCACCTAAGCTCTTCCTCTGTAAAGAAGGGCAGCGGTGTCTCCTCAGATGTTCGAGGGCGGCGCGGTAGCTTGGGGTGATCGAGGAATAAGGGCATCGACTATAGGGCCGATAATCCCCGCATCTGTGGGGGCGCTTTCGGCAAACGCCCCCAACTTACGAAGGACCAGATTGTACCCTAGTCCCCATGGATCTTCGTTTAGGTCCTCCCCAAGCTTCTTCCAGCATCGGTGCTTACTCTTCTGGATGGTCCGTCTGAGCACTTTTCGCGCCGCTCTGTAGGCGGCCGTGCTCGGGGCTGCGTCGGTGGCGCGACGTCGGGCTCTAAGGGAGAGTCTTCTAGCACGAAGACACTCCCGCCTCAGCTCCGCGATAATAGGAATAAGAATAAGAATAAGAATAAGAATAAGAATAAGAATAAGAATAAGAATAAGAATAAGAATAAGAATAAGAATAAGAATAAGAATAAGAATAAGAATAAGAATAAGAATAAGAATAAGAATAAGAATAAGAATAAGAATAAGAATAAGAATAAGAATAAGAATAAGAATAAGAATAAGAATAAGAATAAGAATAAGAATAAGAATAAGAATAAGAATAAGAATAAGAATAAGAATAAGAATAAGAATAAGAATAAGAATAAGAATAAGAATAAGAATAAGAATAAGAATAAGAATAAGAATAAGAATAAGAATAAGAATAAGAATAAGAATAAGAATAAGAATAAGAATAAGAATAAGAATAAGAATAAGAATAAGAATAAGAATAAGAATAAGAATAAGAATAAGAATAAGAATAAGAATAAGAACAAGAATAAGAACAAGAATTATCATAAGAATGATAATAATAATAATATACACATATATATGGATATTTACGTTTCTATTAAAATTTCAGTTGTTTTGTTAAAAATTTCTATTACATGTAAAAAAATTACATTCATATCATTTAATATTTTAAATCGTCCCAATTATAATGTTAAACGATGTAACTTTAGTTACTGAAATGCAACTTTATCTTGCAATTTTTAATAGAACCCTGTACAACCTATTTTCAATAACATATAATTTTTCGTGATTAGTTATAATAATGTAAAATATAAATTGATTCAAATATAAACATTCACATTTTAAGTATACTTTTTACGTGCACCTTTATAGATTTTTATTTTCCATTATAATTTTTAATTTCTAAAGTTTTTTTATTTAATATTTTTATAATCTCATATAATTTAACATTTTATTCTACATTTGAAAAAATATTTAGTGCATTTCCCTAAATAAAACTAAAGTATAATTATAAAATAATTCATATCAACTTCCCCTGATACCCACATGTTCGGCGATACCAATACATAAATATGAAATTCATCTCGTCATAGCCTCTAACTCATTCTCTGTCTTCTTCACTCTCTACTCGTCTTAGGTCCTCCTTTTTTTTTTCTCTCTGCCTATCTTTCGCCGACTCGACCGAATAACCCGCGTGTGTCAATGATTTACCGAAACCGGTTTTATGTTGTGGCCAAGTTGAAGTTTTTACCTCATCTTTGTTATCAAGCGCGCCTATAAAATTTTCATTTCAAAAACGTCAAGTCATCCTACGACCATTAGGAGCCGAGATAACTATTTTTCTTAAATATTTTGAATTTGCTTATAACTATTATTTTTGGCTGGTTCTGTTACAGCTGTTTTTTGGTGGTTCTGAATTAACTAATCCATATCCATATCATATTCGCTTTCATCGATTACATTTTATAACTTTTCATATTCATTAACATTTTTGATATTATTTTTTTTCAAATTTTTTTGACTGATTTTTGACAAAAAGATTTGACAAAAGACAAAGAATTTTTTTGGCTATATCCTCAAGAATCATCGGATCTCTCAAATAAACTGGTTTCAAGCTAGTTTCCGTATTCCTAGCTCATTTTTGGACCTGTAAATAAATTCTGAAACAATGTTGAGCTGCTATAGCTTTCTTACATGGTAAATTTTCCAACTTGAATCAAGCTTTTATAGTTAATTTTTCAAATTAATAAAACTTACTTCATGTTAGTTTTTTTTTTAAATTTCTATTATTTTGTCGGCATTAGCTACATACGCATGCTTTAATGATTTTTAACCCATTTTAAAATATTTCGTTGTAATTAACAGTGTAAGCATAAAAAGATTTTCCAAATTAACCAACTCGTCCTATGACATGCACTGAAGAATTTAATTTTTTCCAATATTGGAAAATGTGAAAGTTGTGTTGCAGCTGGCTATGTAAAAGTGCTACTATTTCATTAAATTCATCATGCTTTAAGCTACTGCTTAAAAATATTGTACACTTGCTTTACTGGCAGTCATCATTTTAAAGCAATTTTTGATTAATGAGCAACAATTTGGAATAGAGTTATTAATAAATTCAATATATTCAAGCATCATCGCATTAACTTGCCTACAGAGCATTCTGCACAATTAAAACTTATATTCTATACCTTGCCTTGTTCAGTTTTTATGTTAATAATTTTATAAGATTAGTTTTGTTATTATTACAATAATGTATTTGGTTATAATAAAATTGTTGTTGTTTACATTAGCTAATTTCTCGTCTTTAAGATCTAAATTAAGGCAATTATAGTACATTGTGTATCGAGGAAGCAAAGTGGGACTTTCGATGCCGGGCGCGATGTTTTCAGTACGAGTCGTAGACGAGCGCGCGCAGCGCGCGAAGCGAAGATGAGTACTGAAAACATCGCGCTCGGTGTCAAAAGGCCCTTGCCTCCGAGGTACACACGACTATTTATGTAACAAAACCTCGTTTCCGAGATTGTATTGTTTGGACCAAATATATTGTTAGTACACGGACCGACGTGGGGTCCAGGGGGGCTGGCCCCCCCGGCGGGGTGAAGGGGCGGAGCCCCTTCTGGGGGCGGAGGGGGCGAAGCCCCCCTAGGAAAGCGATAGTAGTTTTTTAAAGTGATTTCAATAATAATAACACGATATATTTACTCGAGTCAAGTTTTTTTTATTTCAATATTCACTTCTCGTGTATTACAACAGTGCAATTGTGGAATATGTAAGTTGGTTTCGGTGGCGATTTTCTCGATGTATCCAGTGTCAACACGATGTTGGAACTGTTTGCGTAAAAAAGTGAGGTTATGTCCCCGTCTTTCCTGAAAACATTTCCCATACGCGAATAGTTCTCCGTACAGGCAACCGATGGCAGCAGCTCTGCTTCACAGGGCCGTGATCAACGGGCGAAATGGGAGCGAAATAAACGGGCCGTGTGAGAAAAGCGCATGCGCAAAGTACGTGAAAGTAACTCCTAGGAGTGAAAAGTGCTGCTCCTCGCACCCCCCACCACTAATCCGCTTCGACAGTCGCCGAAACGCCTACTTTGGGTACCGCAGACACGCTCGAAAAAGCGAGGAAAACGAGGTTGCGTTACATAAACATATTTATCTAATATTTCAAACATTATTGTATTTTTTTTCAGTTGTTTTGGTGCAAAAAAACACCATCAATGACGTGTAAGAAAGGAATTTGCAGGGGACCGTACAATGTGTAATTAAAATGATCAGCAAATGCACTTTCAATAGTTTTTCTCACACCATTTTCGTTAAATATGGATAATTGATATGAAGCGATCTCATAACTTACGTGTGACTTCATATTATCATGATCTTTACTTAAATGAAGGCATATTCTTTGAAAAATTAGTAATGGTGAAATTTTTGCTGTCACATTAATAATTGTCAATTTGGAATTTATTGCTAGTAAAGGTAAAACATGATTGTTTTTCGAAGTTTACAGTGCCAAATAACATCAAAATTACCTTTTACCAATTTTAAAATACTTTCATTCACCTTCTGGCAGTTTATTTTATCATTTCCTACAAGTCACTAAAAGTGAAAAAACATTTTCAGATACTGGAAATGGATTGTGATCTTTATAAAAGTCAACTAATAATTTCATATCAGTAGCATCCCCATTTACTCTACCATGATCACTATCTGCATGTGTTCACTGTTGTCATTTGAAATGGAAGAATTTTTTTTTTTCATTTCAATACATACTTCTAATAATACGACGGTGCATGAAATCCCCGTAGCAACAGTCTCACTAATTCGTCTAACGTGAGTTAAACCATTAGCAAATTTCATCGAGCGCAATAACATCTACCCAATCGCCATATCGCTCTATACATTTATTATTATTTTATTACTCAAATTTATTAAAAAGTCTTTTTATAAAAAAAACCGTCTTAACAAATTTTCTATAATATTTTAAAGATAATTCCTTCGTTAAATTAACAATTCTTGTAAACACACATACGCATATATGTAGTAGTGGTTGCCGCTTGCATGAGAAAATGGCAACATTTTTGATACGTATCTTAAATGCAGTCCGAAATTTATGTACAGAGATATATTAAAATCTTGTTAATGAAACAATCTTAAAAAAAGAAAATATTCGATCTGCGCAACATTTACCTTGAAAAAATGGAAATAAAAATTTACTACTGTTACGACCGACCTGTATTATGATAGATTCCATGCCATTTATAGTTGTTTATGTGAAAAACATTGAATGTTAATGTCGACACTTGTGGAATAAAACGTACGCCACTCCGTGCTAAATCGTTACAATTTCGGGGCCTGTCCACGATTTGGTGGACACGAATGGCGAATAGAAGTGACAGCGATTATAGCACATTGCGGAGCACATAATACATCAGCGGATAACACATCAGCGGACCAAGCTGAGCAGCGTTTCTGTCTGGAACAACGGCTGGCTCGATACACCATAGCTAATCACAGCTACGAGAACACATGAGAATCCCAAGTTAAGTACCGCCACACACATACACACCACTATAACACTTTACTACAACACTCGACTGGATTGAGTGCGTACGGCTGGCGCGAGTGGCGTTTGAGTGCTACACTCACATTCGTAACTCGTATTGGCAGACGGGCCCTGTTCATTTTAGTACAAGGATTGGTAATGGTTGAACGCGGGGTTGTACGTCCTAAGCCATCCAGCAGTTGCCGAGTATTTCAGTTACTGCAGGAACAGCGGAGGATTTCAAAAGACAGGTCCCTTTTCTACCTGAAGCATTGGTTGGGAATGATTACCCCTGGAGTCTTTGTTGGTTAGAAGAAGGATTGGCCTGCTTGGTGTCGATTTACTGCTGATGAATTTTTGTACAGGATTTGCAGTCCAACACGGTCAATGGAGTTAATCACAATTATACACATGCACATATATACACATGCAAACATGTACACATTTCCAGATTGACTATTGCAAATGGATTTGGCAAGCGCAATGGCGTGTTTTGTTTTATTTTTAGAAAAGTTATGGCGATATTCCCAAAGGTGAACATCGCCGAAAAAGAAGACAATTGCTCTCGATGGACAATTTCTGGCGGGATTTCCGAAGAGAAACGGAAAAGGGAAGATACAAAACTGCCTTTCCACAAAATTTACCGTGGTTTTCTTTGGATTTGAGCGAATGTTGAGGCAGGTGCACAGTGGTCCACTCAGATTGTTAAGATATCATTGTAACCCATATTTTTCAATACCTTCCCTCCAACGTAATCGAAGGATGATCCGAGTGTCGAGGACAACACTGAAAAGGGAAGAGTGTAGTGTAACGACCGACCTCTGTTATGATAGTTTCTATGCCATTTGTAGTTGTTTATTTGAAAAACAGGGAATGTTAATGTTTACTGCACTACTTTAATTCTTTATGACAAATATATGGAAAATTTCTGTAAAATGGGTAACACAGTTGTTATTATTTCGAAGAGTTAATCCAGATTAAAAATCGTTAAAATCCGTTCATAAATGTCCAAGATATTGAACAATTTTCTCACGAACGGAATTGTTTCAGGTTTGTCATTGTCAGGCGATCCGTTTTGGTGTGAGCGAGAATAAGCAAACCGATTTTTATTTTTATAAATTACAATTTAATTTGCTTTATATTTTAACATTGATTTTGATATTTTTTTCAAAATGATTTTCGATTACTTAAAATATAACTTAACTGACTTCACGAATGCCGCAAACATTGACCATATATAATCGTAAACAAATCAAAATAATTGTTAAAAAAATTATCTCGGCTCAATCATATCGGTAATGGGATGACTTGTTGTTGTTTTTTTAAATTGTAGGAAAAAATGCCAGCTTTTCAGTTACAAAAACTAGAAGCTTCTGTATATAATAGGAAAAGCCCAAGCTTAATTAGTTTATAACCTAGAAATTACCACTTTTTAACAATAAAATAACTATGTCAATGTTACTTTAACTTGCCACAAATTTCATTTTAAGAAGGTAGAAGGTATTCCGAACAAAATGAGCGCACTAAAAGGCAGTAGATCCATTTTTGGCGTCATGCGAGCGTTATTAACAAAAGACCACGTGATAAGCTAGATAGCGTATCTCAGGAGTAAATTACAACACAACATTGCAACGTTGCACATACAACATGCTACAGCTTGTAGTTTTATTTTTGTAATCACTAGGGGTATAGTATAAAATAAAAAACAAGGAAAAATATAGCTTTTTATAACAATTATTCCTAAAAAAAGATATAGTTCTTTTTGAGTTTTTTGAAATAAATAACTAACGGATTCACTTGTAAATAATCTCATTTTGACCGTCGTTCTGAAACTCACGATTTACTCCTTTAACTTTTTCTGCTACGACCAACAAGTGAGGAACTGCATTCAAATAAATAAAATATTTGTATTTTTGGTACTTTGAAGGCTTTTTGCAAAAAACTCGGAAAAATTTTACATAGCATCAGAACTTTTTTTTAAAGATACCACTCTCAACCTAAATATATTTTTCAGAGTTTTTTATATTGGGGAGGTCCTGGTTTTCTGGTCTATATTTAATTTGGTTGGGTAGATTATTGATATAGCTTATTGGTGGAGTAGTAGATTACTCCTTTTTAATTGGAGTTTGTAGTTCATGTCTACTGGTACGAAACAAAATCCTGAAACTTCCTACTTTTATGTTATTCGACGCAGGAATCTGCCATGTAAACATATATAGACCTTTAAGTCCTAGATAGGAAATAATAACCCATTTTTATTCTAAATCGTGGGAGGAATATACCGCTAGATTGCCAGTTTGCGCACATATACATAATAAACTGCCATATTGCGCGTTTTGGACATTACTATTTATAATGAATGAGACCGTAACCCGCCTGCTCACCACTCCATTCAAGTGTCGTTACGTACTCTTCAATGATTCAGTGGTGAATATTAACAGAGATGTTCTCATCCTTGAGTCTCACACTCAACGCAAGGTTGGCACTAAACAGAAAACTGAAATACAATAATACGATGTGAAAAAGGATATTTCCCCAGCATCCTTGTCGTTTCTTGACAGAACGTAATTAAAACATTAGCAGTTTTGACGAATTTAATGCAAAGCCCCGGTTTTGTAGAATTTCAACTAGTTCTCAATTTGGAAAAATCGAGAAAGTTCTTATATGATAAATTTATTGTTTTACCTGTAATATCACATGTATAAACGCTGCGGGATCTCCCCCACCGTAAGAAGAAAGACGTAAGAACCACAGTAAAATTCTCATCATGAAAGGAAGAAGGAAGCACAGACGACGCTCCCATGGCGACCATGCTGTTAGAGCCTGGAGAACGAAAGCCTAATTCAAGAATTTCTCTGCATGTTTCTACTTATTTAAACTTACCTTATAAAGTCCCCAAATACTGAATAAACAATAAAACGACACTATACTCTTTTTAATCGTAGTTGGAAGGCAATAAGTTGTGGCAAAAATCATAGGCATCGCTCCTAAAATAAAAAAAAGGATTATTCTTGTGAACATCAAAAAAATTAAATTAGATTTTTTAATGTATCAATGGATGTTACATGATTAACTGACTTGACTCGGAACTTTTCAGTTAGACAATAAACGGTATATTAGATGATTTTGTGCAAGTTTTTAATCTTAGTAATATATTTGTTATAAGATTTATTAGACTTATGACTTGGACAAATGACTGTAGCCTACCATTATAATATTAATAATAATAACGCCTTCATTGAATTATGATATGTACATAACCTCCAAAATTGGAGCGAAGTTATAGGAGCTTAGGAGTCTTAGGTGTCTTAGGAGCGACTCTACTTGACACCATTTCCTCGTAACACTAATGATATTTAAACCGCACGTGAAGCTCCTAGCTGG
The DNA here is from genome assembly GCA_963576515.1 of Cryptocephalus primarius. Taxonomy (NCBI): domain Eukaryota; kingdom Metazoa; phylum Arthropoda; class Insecta; order Coleoptera; family Chrysomelidae; genus Cryptocephalus; species Cryptocephalus primarius. The sequence continues at coordinate 133,190 of OY754937.1, forward strand.
AAATAACCAAGGCTTTAGTTCACTAAAATGGTCAAATGTACCCCGATCGTATGGTCGAAACAAAACTCTTATGTAACACATGACAAGGTATTGCTTTCCAGTTTGTAACAGCTCATCAGACCAAAACATATCCTAAAAGAATTTCAAATGTATATCGGCTATCGAAAACTATAATTTTTGGTCATTTTCCAGGATTTTTTATCGTCGTATTGTTTTCAAAATTATTTACGAAGATTACTTCTATTTGGTTCAAAATTTTTAAATTTCATTATTTTACAAATCAAGATGAACCATACCTTCGAACACATATATTGTGTTTTCCTTGTGCCACATTATCAATTTGGTTTTTTCAGCTTTTTGTAGGAGGTGGAACAGAGCCAAAAATTAAACCCTCATTATTTATGGCTTTGAATCGGTTTCTGCCCACTCTGATATACTAGCAAGAAAAACTTATTTTTGCACATCTGACAACTGTATATGAGCTGTTGTATTCAGAATATAGCTTCATTCATATCTACACGTTTTAATCCAGTTTGACGAAATTCTGGTGAATAATACAAACTTCATATTTGTAATAAAGGCCAACTAGTTTAAGACCGTACTACAGTTTTATGAGATTTCTAAGGAATTAAAATTAACCACAATCATAATGAAAACACATATTTCGGAACGTTTTCACTATTGAGCAATCTTCCTTTATCGTTAAGGTGCTAACTATATGCTATTAAGAAGTGACATTGATTGTTTTAAGTCTTGTTAAAAGTTTCCTATTTCATTCGTTGCATAATAATTTTTTTTTGCTATAGTACTTTCCTATGTCTTCCCTGCTGTTCTGTCAACAAATTCTTTTATTGCTTTTTTCTCTTCATTATAACATTCCATTGTTTTCTGTGTTTCATTTCCATTCATTTCATTCCATTCCTCTTTTCTGGATTTTTTTACAATTTTGTTCAAATCCATCTCTCCATTTTAGTCTACGTTTCCGAGCAACTGTTGTCTGAAACTGCATCTTCTTCAGTTTCGTTTTCCAGCTTTATTTTCGAAAAATTTAAGTATTAGGCAAGGTTTTATTTCTTTTTTGGAACTTGTTTGATGGTAAATTACAGGATTTCGAAAATGATTTCAAAGATTTAATAGAATTCAAACCCATATCATAGATATCATCACGCGTTTACAAATAAAAAATATAGGCACAGGGAGAATGGATTTTATAAAAAGTTGGAAAAAGCCATAGAAGGAATACCAAGATACGACACATTACTTGTGTATTAGTGTGACAATAGGTAGAGAAAATTACAAGAACGGAATTTTTCTTGTAACCAAGTGGTCACAAAATTGTCACACATATGTCACCTATTGTGTTTCGGAAATTACCGGAAAAGAGTAGAAGCTTCGAGGCATTGCCGATGAATGGTACTCGACGTTCTAGAGGCCATGAGTTATGTCAGCCCATAACAATGGACCCTTATAATTATAACAATGAACCCTTGTAATCGATAGGAATTGCTTACCTAAACATTTGTAAAAGAATATAAATATAGGATCTGTGAGGCGCATAGCCAGTCTTGATCAGTTTGTCATACTATACGTATCAGTCTTAGCCAATTTATCGTCAATGCATCATATCATACGTATTAATTTGTATTATACCAGTAAAATTCATATTAAAGTAAAGTGTAGTTAGTTTTTAAAAATAAGTTCCACGACTTGGAATTTATAACTGGCGCAGTCAGCAGAGGATAATCTCAACGCAGATCATCCACGAACCCACCGAAGATTGGGACCCACATCGCCCCAATTCTTGCGAGGACCACAGCATCCAGGACAAACATCGCCTCAACCGCCGTCGAACCTCATAGACGTAAGAGCAACCGAAGATTGGGACCCACATTGCCCAATTCTTGCGAGGACAACGAGCAGCGTCAAGGACAAATATCGCCTTTTCCGCCGTTAGGACTCATAGCAGATAAGCAGAAACAACCACGAAGGTCAAGAGGACCAACACTTCAGATAAGCATAGACAACGGAAAAATGAAAGTCGTCGCACTTCACATGTAAGTCGCTTTAACTTTATAAAACAAGTGTCCAAATATTTCATGTCAAGTGAAGATTTTATAAACTGGCCAACACTCACGAAAATTTGAGCGTAAAGAGTTCAAATTCTCGATTAAACGTAATAAGACCCGCAATCCTCAACCCACCTAATCCTAAAACAAAAAATATGAATCACCTAAAACCCGAATATTTATCCTATGTCCCAGAGTTTAATGGAGACCCCAATGACCTTAACCGATTCCTTAGTGTAAGTGACTCCTTAATAAACCAATTTTATGATAGAACTAATCCGGCAAATTTCCAAAATATTTACCTATTAAATTCGATAATATCGAAACTAAAAGGAAACGCAAAAACTATTGTTAATATACAGGGCACTACAGATTGGGAAAACTTGAAAAAACTACTTTTAGCTAATTTCTCTGATCAAAGAGATGAGATTTGTTTGAACAGGGATTTAGTAATGTTAAAACAGAAGCCTAATGAAACTGCTCAGAATTTCTATGACAGGGTGCTACACATTTTAAATTTAATTTGTTGTTACATCACCGCGCACGAACAAACGGAGGATGCACGAAAATTAAAAAGGGACTTATACCAAAATTTAGCACTAAAAACGTTCATGTCAGGTCTTAGGGAACCGTTAGCGACAACTATACGGTGCATGAAACCGAATTCACTAAGTGAAGCCATGCAATACGTCATAGGGGAAGAAAATGTTCAATACTTCCAAAATTTCACCCAGCAAAATCGCAACAAATTCCCAAATTCTTTCAAACCAAATGATCAATCACAATTAAATCAACATCCACACTATAATCCTCGTCAACAATTCAACCAGTATACCCCAAACAATTTCTTTAGAAATCAAAATAATTTTCCATCACAACCTATCAATATCCGACCGAAAAATATACCTCCACAAAAATTTCTAACTAACGCCCAAGTTTTCAAACAACCCCAAAACATCAACGTCTTTAAACCTAATTCCGGTATGAGAAAGAATCTTCCACCACCAACTCCAATGAGTACGTCAACTCGAAATAGGTACCAACCAAGACCCTCAACGTCTAACTAAAATTTCCGAAATCCCCAAAATTATCAATATCGCCCCAATATGTTCCAAAATACTTATAAATCACAAAATCAAAAACCACCATTTATCGCTGAAGAACTATATAACACAGACACGTACGAAAAAACACAAGAAACAAACAATGATTACTATGATGAACAAAACATAAAATACAAAGACGAACAAAATTCTGAACATTACGATGACGAACGAAATTTTACCAAATCAGCCGAACAATTCAAAAAGAGATAACACCACCAGTAATAACTTTAAACACAATTTCAGAGAAAATGAGCGAATTGCCGTATATCATTTTCGCCGAATATAACATTAAATTATTAATTGATTCAGGATGAACAAGATCATTTATAAATCCAGAAATCACGAACAAACATTTTCCAAATTCGATAAGAAATGATCCATTCATTGTACCGACAGTCTTCCAAAAATCTTCACAACAATTTAGTGTTTTGATTCCACCATCAAAAATTTTTAACCTAGACTCCTCTAATAAATTAAAATTCTATTTATTTAAATTCCACGACACCTTTGACGGTCTAATTGGAATCGATAATTTAACAGCACTTCAGGCAGTACTTGATTTCAATACTAATCATCTGATAACACCTTTTGCAAAAATTAAATTTCATTTCTATCAAACTAAGCGTTTCGAAGATTTGAATCAAATTACAATTCAACCACGTATTGAACAAGTTATAAAGGTAAAAACATCGATCCAAAATGGTGAAATTATTATTCCACACCAAAAAATCCAAAACTGAAATTCCTGAATGTCTAACAATTTCGAAAAACGGATTTGCATTTACAACGATTTTAAATAGTAATACAAAACCAATTACGATTGATTTTTCCGCACCAATTCCGGTAGAAAAGTTTGATCTAGAAGAAATCCATACTTTAAATCTAAACCATATTGATACTCCAAAACATGGAAAGTTCGATTCATCAAAAATTAGAACTGACCATTTGAATAAAGAGGAAAAAGCTAAAATTATTAAATTATGCGAACAATTTTCAGATATATTCTATCAGGAAAATCTTCCATTAACTTTCACTAATAAAGTAAAACACCAAATTAAATTAACTGATGAAATTCCGGTTTACACGAAAACTTATCGTTACCCATTTATTCACAAACAAGAAATTAAAAACCAAATTGAAATGATGTTAGATTCAAATATTATAAGACCTAGCACTTCACCATGGTCATCTCCAATTTGGATAGTCCCCAAAAAATTAGATGCTTCCGGAAAACAGAAGTGGAGAATAGTAATCGATTATAGAAAACTGAATGAAAAAACAATCGACGACAAGTATCCGTTACCAAACATTAATGATCTCTTAGATAAATTAGGAAAATGTCAGTACTTCACTACTCTTGATTTGGCAAGCGGTTATCACCAAATTGAAATGAACGAGACAGACATCGAAAAAAACAGCTTTTAACGTAGAAAATGGTCACTACGAATTCTTAAGAATGCCTTTTGGACTAAAAAATGCTTCAGCCACGTTTCAAGGAGTTATGGATAATATTCTTCGAGGTATTCAAAATGAAAAATGTTTAGTATATCTAGATGATATTATTGTATTCTCAACCTCCCTTCACGAACACATCGAAAGGTTAAAATCAGTTTTTCAGAGACTAAGAGAATCAAATTTCAAAATCCAATTGGATAAATCAGAATTTTTATGCAAGGAAGTAGCTTACTTAGGGCATATAATAACTCCACAAGGTGTAAAGCCGAATCCAGATAAAATCAAGGCAATTAAAAATTTTCCAATTCCAAAATCGACGAAACAAATTAAAGGATTCCTAGGATTATTAGGATATTATCGGAAGTTCATAAAGGATTTTGCAAAATTGACAAAACCTTTAACTAAATGCTTAAAAAAAGGGAACCTGTTTTGAGAAATGTAAAAATTTATTAATTAACGAAACAATTTTACAGTATCCTGATTTTTCAAAGAAATTTAATCTAACAACTAACGCATCGAACGTAGCTTTAGGCGCAGTTTTGTCACAAGGACCGGTTGGAAACGACCTTCCAATAGCGTTTGCATCAAGAACATTAAACGATTTAGAACAAAATTATTCGACAATCGAAAAAGAACTTTTGGCAATAGTATGTGCAACCAAATATTTCAGACCCTATTTGTATGGAAGAAAATTTAACATCATAACGGATCATAAACCTTTACAATGGTTATTTTTACTAAAAGATCCCAGCTCAAAATTATACAGATGGAAAATTAAATTAGAAGAATTTGATTACCAAATTATTTATAAAACAGGTAAAGCGAATACTAATGCAGATGCACTTTCTCGTATAGAGATTCACACAAAGGAATCAGATAAATATTGGAAACAATTTGATGACTTAATTGGCGACCAATGACCGTCGACAGATCGACGACAATGAACAAGACGCGAACGAAAGTGAAAATATTACGATTCATTCAAACGTAGACTGTAATCCCATTATAAATATTCCCATTGTCGAACATACGGTAAATTACGGACAAAACCAAATTATAATAAGCTCAGTCCTACATTCGCCAGCAGCACCAAAAGTAACTAATCTATTTAACAAAAAACAAAGAATTCATGTTCAAATTTCACAGAATAATTTCGAGAATGATATAATAAACTTTGTCAAAAATTGCACCGTACCCGACGTAAATTATTTTTTGTATTTTGAAAATCCAGATATTTATGAACCATTTTCTTTAATATTACAACGAAATTTCAAATGGACTTCTTTGCGATTTAAACGTTGTAAGAAGAAATTGATTGATGTCACGGATAAGAACGATATTAAGGACACGATTCAAAACTACCATGAAGGTAAAACAAATCATAGAGGTATAGAAGAAACACTAAACAGAATTAAAGAAAAATACTTTTGGCCAAAAATGAAAGAATCAATTCAAACTTACATAAACCAAGGTGAAATATGTCAACAAGCAAAGTATGATAGAAAACCAGTAAAGATGCAACTAAATCAAACACCAACTGCATCAAAACCTTTCGAAATAATTCATTTAGATACTTTCACTTTTGAACAGTCAAAATTTCTAACCATAATTGATAGTTTTTCGAAATATGCACAGCCCTACTATTTAATTTCATTAAATAGTACAGAGATTGCTGATAATATAATTAATTTCTTTTCTTCTTCTTCTTGTCCTATTTTGGTCTTATCCATGCGGAGGTTGACCAGTTCATTATTTTATTCCTCTCGAGGACCACTTGCGTGGGACTGAGCTAAAGTTCATTCCTCTTCATATTCTTCATCCACGAGCTTTTCTTCAACTGTGAATAATTTGTTAGTTTAAATTTGGGATGGGTATGTGGGGGGGATTACTGACATTGGGATTTCCCTACAGATTTTTGCCTACGTCCAATATATATTTAATTATGCATTTTAATATGTCAGAATTTAACATGGATAATATATTTGCAATATTTAGAGGGGGTTTGACTCCTAAGGTTATGAGATTTTGTTTAAGGATTTCTATTTTTTGTTGATTTAAGGGGCATTCAAAAAAGATGTGTTGTATATATTCTATCTGGCCGCATTCGCAGTTTGGGGAATTTATTACTTTTATTTTGTGTAAATGTTCTTTCGTAAGACAGTGTCCTGTTCGTAATCTGATAGCAGTGGATATATGTCTTTTATCTATATATGTAATCTTTTTATACCATGGAGTTTTAGGATAATCTTGTTGTATTTGTTTGTATTTTATTCCTTTTTCGCCGTATGATCGGCTCCAATGTTGAGCTCCGTATTCTATGATCCTTTTTTTTTCGTTTTGTTGTAATTCTCTTATATCCCTTTTAATATTTAGAAAGGTTTGTTTATTAATTGCTTCTTTAGCTAGTTTGTCTGCAGTTTCGTTACCAACTATACCAATGTGTGAGGGTCCAAGCTACTCTATAGTCCTGTTCTATGTTCGTTTCTACCAGGTACCTTCTTGTATGTAGCGTGTCAACATGATTTTTGTTTAATTTTTCAATCACTGCTTTTGAATCTGTAAAGAAGATTGCTTTCTTAAGGTTGGAGCTTTTTGTCATTTCAACCGCTAGCTTTAATGCTATTAGTTCCGCTTTATTTGTATTCGTTTCTTTAGGAAGTTTAGCGGAGAACTTTTTGTCTTCATGTGGGATGTATACACCCACGCCCACTCCTTCGTCACTCTTAGAAGCGTCCGTAACCACAAAAATATGAGATTTCTTCCAATTTTGAGTTTGCATTAAAAAGTCCTGATTCGATGAATTTTTGTATATATTCAACGAAAGGTTTCTTATTTTCTGAATTTGATTGTCAATGGAATATTGAAAGCATGGTGGGATATTGGTTAATTGAATTTTATTTTTTATATCCTTTAGTTTTTTAAAGGCATCTATAATGTACGATTTTTTGGGAGGAGATCTTCGTTCTTTTAAATTAGCTGATCTTTCTATGACGTGCCAGGTTGATGAATTCGTTGATTTAATTAATTTTGAGATAAATTTGAAACTCAGCCACTCCCTTCGAAACTCCAATAAATTCTCTCCCGTCTCCGCGAGGAGAGCATTTATTGGGGTCAATCTCATGCAGCCTGTAATCACTCTCAGGGCTTTATCCTGGGTGTTATTTATTTTATTGAGGAGGCCTATCGGAGCTTGTTTTATGAATATTGACCCAAAGTCTAACTGAGGTTTAACTAAGCCGTTGTATAGTAGATTCAAAATCTGAGGATCAGCTCTCCACCAAGTTCTGGTGAGGCTTCTCATTAGGTTAATGCCTTGCGTTGCTTTGTGAATTTGCATTTCTATATGTTTTTTCCAGCTTAGCTTGTTATCTAGGATGAAGCCCAAATATTTTACTTGATCTTTAGCCGAGATATAATGAGAGTTGAGGGTGATCTTGGATGAATTTGGGTTAGGCCTTCCTTTGATATTGAAATACATCGTTTCACATTTATTTATCGACACTTCTAGATAGTTCGCATTTAGCCACTCCATTATATTTTCTAAGGTTTGGTTGAGTTGATTTATAGTATCCTCTATGTTGGACCCTTTGCCTATGAGTGCTAAGTCATCGGCATAGGAAAGTAGCATCTGGTTGGATGGGATACAATTAAATATGTCGTTGATGTAGATATTAAACAATGTTGGACTGAGGGGAGATCCTTGAGGGATACCTGTTGATGTTAAAAATGGGCCTAGAGGGGTAGGTTCATCTTTGGAAGCGAAGAATAACTTTCGATTACTATTCAGGTTAAAGATCACATTTACCATGTCTTCAGGAAGTCTCATTAGAGACATTTTCTTATGTAATACAAATAAGTTCACATTGTCGTATGCCGCTTTTATGTCTAAGAAGACAGCAACGGCACAATGTCCTTCTTGACGGGCTGGATCGATGAATAGAGTTAAATTACATATGTTATGATAAATACTTTTATTTTTCCTAAAACCTAATATATTCTCATGTAATATTTGCTGATTTTCCGGAATCCATTCAAGTCTGTTTTTTAGTATTTTTTCAAAGGTTTTCTCCACGCACGATGCTAGCCCGATTCCACGGTAGCTTTGGGCTTTATCGGGGTCCTTATTAGGTTTGAGGCAGCTGATAATTACTTGTTTCTTCCAGCTGTTGGGGACCGAGTTTCCTTTTAAAAATTCATTAAAAAACTCTGCCAATTTAATTTTTAGGTGCCGTGGGGAATTATTCAGCATTTCATATGTAATTTTATCCATACCCGGGGCTGTTTTTCTATTTGTCCATAAGGTCTCATCTAGTTCTTCAACGACTATTGCTTGTGAGAAGGTTTTTATTGGGGTCAGGTTGAAGGTTGGATCTATATTGCATTTCGTCAAGGAATTTTTAATTTGGAGGCAGATTTCTGTACTGGGGAGGGATTTGTCAGTGGGGTGGGAGGATCCTATTTTGAATCTTCTAATTTTATTCCACACATCTTTGATGTTTGACTCTCTATTTAGTGACTGGCAATACTCTTGGAATTTCTTTTTCTTTTTTATTTGAAATAGTCTTCTCGTTGTGGCGATCGCCTTTTTTAACTCGATAAAATTTTCCATGTTGTAATTCTAACAAAAAATTTTACATTTTCTTTTCCTTTCTCTAAGTGCATTTGAGCATTCTTGGTCCCACCACTGATTAAGGGAGAGTTGTTTTTTTGTTGGTTTGGATTCTTTCCTGGTTGCTTTTTCAGTTCAGTTCAGTTTCAGTTGCGTTTTGAATCAGTTCTTCTAATTCCTCATATTGATCTATGTTTTGGTTCCTTAGTTTTTCCTCTAGATATGTATTATAAATGTCCCAGTCCAGCTTGGGTCTCCTAAAATCATATTTATATTTTCTATTGATATTTCCTAAATTGGCAATGGTTGCAATAGTCGGGAAATGATCACTGAAGCCGCAATCGTTATATACTTTCCAATTAGTTGATAAACTGATGTTAGGGGAGGTGATACATAGGTCCACAACACTTTTGTTGCTTCCTGGGTTGTTCGTTCTGGTTCGAGTTCCGTCGTTTAAGCACACTAAGTTATTTTCTTCCATAAATGCCTCAAGAATTTCCCCGTTTTTATTATTTTTGGGGCTGCCCCATATACTGTTGTGTGCGTTCAGATCTCCCATTAATATAACTTCCCCCGTGAGATTTTGCAGGATTTCGCCTAAAGTATTTTTGTCTAATTTATTTTTTGGGGTAGAGTATACGTTTACAATATTTAAATTTTGAATTTTTGTTATGATGATTTGGAAATCACGAACCTGGATTTTCTTATCGACTGGGAGATTTTGAAATTTAATTTCTTTTTTTATAAGAGTTGCAATTCCACCCTTCTTATCAGCTCGATCAATTCTAGTTATGTGGTATTGGGGTATTCTAAAGATTGATTCTGAGTTAAGCCATGTTTCGTTAATTAGAATTACTTCCGGTATTTCTGTAGTTATTAATTCGATTAGATTAGCTTTATTTTTTACAATACTTCTAGTATTCCACTGGATGATTTTGAGCATGTTAAAATAGTTTTAGAATTTACATGCATCATCTAGGTCTTTGCCTAAACGTTCCAGTTGAATTTTGGTTTTAAATGTATTTATCAATGTGTGTACATTCGATTCATCTATTATATTTAATTTTGTTGTAAGGTTGACATATTCTATAAATTTATCCAGGGCACTATCCGGCGGCTTGTTTTGGGTTTGTTCGGAAACCAAATTTGAAATGGTTTCTAGTATATTATTTATATGGTCATAAGGTTCTTCACGATTTACACATGGGTTACTTAATCTGGGATTTTTTGCCTGCTCTCGTGGAGATCTAGAGGAAGAGGGAAACGATAAATTTTTGATGGTATCACTGTTGTGCCAATTTGAGTAATCTGTGCTTGCCTTATTAGTTTTTGTGATTGCTGCATACGATCTTTTAGTTCGACTTGATTGATTTTCTTGGTAAATTTGTCTTCTTTGTATCACAGTGGTTGTATTGAAAGGGTTTTCGGTTGGGTTATTTATGGTAGGAAAATCGAGTCTGTTATAACTATGTTCGAGGGATTTATCTTGGCGATTTTGGGAATTGTCATTTGAGTTGTACGTTTTAGGAATCTTTAGATTAGCTTCGTAATAGGAGAGATTTTCAAATGCCATTAATTTTTTTATCTCCATTTGTCTCTGATATTCCGGGCATGTTTTAGCTGTTGATTTATGATCATTTGAACTGCAGTATAGGCATTTAAGTGAACATATGTATGCATCTTTACCGCAGTAGGGTTCCCCCTCCGGGTGTTTTTTATTGCAAGTTGAACATGGGTCCTATGGGTGATTATTCCCACAGGTCATGCATCTTGTTTTCCCCTTGCATAATTTTTTTGTATGGCCAAATCTGAGGCATTTAAAGCATTGCGTTACCGGAGATATATATGGGGTGACTTTTGCTCCTAATCGGCTAATGGCAATGTACCTAGGGAGAATTATTCCTTCAAAAGTGACTAGAACGGTGGGCGTAGGTATGTACTCCACTTTTTCATTTTTAATAACTTTTCTATTCAGTCTTCTGATTTCTACTACTTTATATGGACTGGAAATCCTTTTTAGGATGTCCTCATTAGTTAATTTGGGGTCGATTTGTCTGATTATACCTTTGCAGGTAACAAAATTTATAGGTATAAAAATATTGTATCCTTTTTGTAATAACACTTGGTTTTTTGTGAATTGATTTGCTGCTTCAAAATGAAGGAATTCAACTGACAATTTGTTGATTCCTTTTTTTTCCACTTTTTTTATATCAGTTAGGTTGAGGTCGAAGATTTCTTTGGCAATAGAATGGTGATTCAGTCTTCCAATATTTCCGGTCTCGGGAGACCCTTCAATAACAACTACAAAGGGGCCTGAATCTTTGTTGGTGTATAAAGGTCTTATTTGAACTTTAAGGTTAGAGGGATTTGATTTACTTTCTGCGATATTGTTAGTACCGGATTCTTCGGATATTTCTCTCATTTCTGCATCAGGTCTCAAGAGATAACTGTTACCTTCCCGGGAGGGACTATCTCCCTCCCGGGCTACTTTATCCATTAGTACCACTACTTATTTAAGGTTAGGAAATCCCAAAATCGTAATGAAAGGAAAAACAGAAGCACAACAAAAGGAAGGTTAGTAAGCAGGGGTACCTTATCACAGATTTTTCACCGTAAGGATAGCGTCAGTATAGCAGGTTGGCTTCGGGCTTCGGATGATAATGGATTATACTCTTATCAGCACGTAGTCCGTCCGTCCTTAAGCGCGATCCAAGCGAAACTCTAATTTCTTTTCACACCATGGAATACCTAAAATGATAATCGTAGATAACGGAACCGAATTCAAAAATTCGATAATTACAGAACTTTTATCATTGCATAAAATTCAAATTCATTTTTGTTCTCTGAATCACCCTCAGTCAAACGGTATTATTGAAAGATTTCATTCAACAATAAGTGTACATCTGAGAATATTAAATACACAAGGTTATAGCAAAACGCCAGCTAAGATGAAGATCATTTACGCAGTCCTAGCTTACAATCATTCAATTCATTCAGTAATAAAGTATAAACCTATTGACGTAATTAACGGTCATATAACCAACAATGAACCATTTAACTTGGAAATAGATAAGATTCTGTTGAACGATTATGTGCAGCAATACAAGGAAAAAACAAAGGTACTATATTCAAATATAAACGCTGACCTAATGAAAAGGAAAACCTTCTAGGAAAGATAAATAAAGACCGTGATAAACCAGAAATCTTTCAACCCGAACAAATAGCTTTTGTTAAAAAGAACATAAGGCAGAAAAACGCAAATAAGTTCGAAAAACCGCAAAAGATAACAGAAGTGAATCAAGATAGGAAAGTAATCGCCACGAGCTCACAAAATAAAATACATATGGATAATGTGAAACGTCCATTAAGACAGACTTATTCATTTGACTAAAACTAACGCTTTTATTCTTTTCAGATTATGCTTGTTAAGCATCTCTTCGAAAACTTTCGGAAAAGAGGAAATAACTTACAAAAATTTAGAACACAATCCTGGCATAATCCCCTTAAAAATAGGTATGTCAAAGATAAAAGAATACTCTCATACATTAATTCATTTTTATGATTTATATCCGATTATTGATGAAATAAACAAATTAAAAATACAATCGGAAAACATAACTAAACATGTAACTATTAATCAACATTATTATAATGAAGTAACTAACTACTTAAAAATATTAAGATTTATAGAAGAAAAAGTAGAAAATAGGATAATAGAATTATTGCCACATTCAAGTAGAGTTAAAAGAAGTTTAATTAATGGTTTAGGATCTATTTTTAAGACTATAACTGGCAATTTAGACGCTAATGATGGAGAAAGATATGAAAGACTAATTAAAAATTTGCAAGAAAATCAAAAAGCACTAAGTACTTCAGTAAAAAATAAAAATTCATTGGCAGTATCATTAATCAACAAATTTAACGAAACGGTAACAAAAATCATGCACAACGAAGAAATTCTAAATGTAAGAATCGAACAAATTTCAAGAATTGTTCAGGGAACTGTAAACAGAGACTAGATTTATCAAGGACACATTGATCCAAATAATTAATATGTTCGAGATAGTAAATTCAATTTTACATGACATTGAAACATCTATGGCTTTCACCAAACTAGGCACTGTACAACCAAGTGTAATTAAAACCACACACTTATTTTATGAATTAAGAAGATTAAATGAAAAATTTAAAATAAACCAACTACCATTAAATATCACTTTAGAAAACATACCAAATTTCAAAAAACTAATCAACATTGATTCCTTTATACTAAATAATAGGATCACTTATCTTTTTCACCTACCAATAACCTATCCCTATATATTCGAGATGTACCACTTAAACGCGTTACCCGTATTTTCGAAAGGAATATTTAAGGCCATAATTCCAAAATCAAAATTTGTCGCTAAGGACACATTGTTTTATATACCGATGAGCGAGCCTTGCATTGAAGTATCGCCGAACTTCTTCATCTGCGATTAGAGCACACTTCTGCAAACGTCCAAAGACAGCCCTTGCGAAGTCCAACTTCTAGAAGTTAAAACGCCTACAGGATGTATCCAAACAGAAGTTCAGATTACCGATAGCATGTACCAGAGAACGGAAAACTCCAACCAGTGGATCGCTATTCTACCCCAGGAAGAAAATTCAACTCCATTGTCAAGAACAGATGAAAATCGTCCGACTGAAAGGAACATACATTTTCAACATACTGTGACGATCTTAACAGCGAGAATATGCGAGAAGTTCTACACTATTCTCGAAACGACTCGACCCGCCGAGAAGCGACCAGCGAGTGCGAATCCCGAACGTTCTAGTGGAACGGAGAAGGTCCACCGCATATATAAGGAACCCGCGGCCGCTAGGAGGGGCAGTGAGAACATTGGCGCGACGTCGAGTAAAATAAATGCGACATAAATAAATGTTTAGGGTGTACATTTTTCAATAAGTCTTACAGTGTTTAATAACAGCTATCAAGTGTGTGCAATAAATTTAGTTGACTGCTTTTTCGTATCAAGTGTTTTAATTCACACCGCAACGAACGTTAAAAACGCGACATTTGGTGTCAGGTGTGGGGTGTGAATTGAACGACAGTCAACTGGACATTAGTGAAAATTAAAAAAAAAAAAAAAATAGTAAACTGAAATAAGTCGGACTTTTGGGTGTGTGAAAATGACAAAACTAGTGGACTTAAAGGTTAATGAGCTGAAAAGGGAGCTAGAGGAAAGAGACTGCGATACGACGGGAAAAAAAGCGGACTTGCAGGAGCGGCTTCGTAAAGCATTAATTGAAGAAGGCGGTGATCCGGACAACTTTGTTTTCGCAGGGGCGAGTGATGTCGGTCAAATGCTGCAAGGTTTGAAAAATGAATTATTAGGAAATTCTGCCACACTTATTACCAGTTTAAAAAGCGAGCTTGGGGAAAAGCTGGAAGAGAATTCTGTCAGGTTGGAAAGGAAAATGTTGGAAAACAATGCCAACCTAAAAAGGGAGTTACAAGACGAAATTCTAAAAAAATCTTCTACACTGGAACGGCGAATTCTTTTAATGGAAGGCAGGATTCAGGAAGTTCAGAACAAAATCACGACAATGAACATCAACACCTTCGATGAGCTACCCGGTCAATCCTCGGCAATGGACAACAAGAGCGAAGTTAGTGCCAATCCGGGATCTGTTGGGCTGACGCGCCTCAAACCGCCTCAATTTGATGGCTCAACGTCATGGAATGTTTATCAGCGTCAGTTTGAAGCGGCTGCAAAAGCGAACGGTTGGTCATCCAGGGAGAAGGCAACTGCCCTTACGTTGGCCTTGAGAGGAGATGCCGCTGCCATCCTGCAAAGAATGTCCCCGGAAGAGCAAGAAGTCTACGACCACCTGGTGAAACACTTGGAGATGCGTTATGGCCAGTCACACCTGGAACACGTCTACCACACTCAGTTAAAAAATCGGTGCCAGAAGTCAGGGGAGTCTTTACAGGAATTTGAAGCAGATGTTGCACGTCTGGTTCGACTGGCATATCCAGATGTCCAGGAAAGGATCATGGAACGTTTGGCAGTTCAAGCATTTCTGGATGGACTCCGCGATGGGGAGATGAGGCAGGCCTTACTACTAGCACATCCACCTAAGCTAGTTGATGCACTAACACGGGCCCTTGAATTCGAAGCTGCCAAGAACACGAACAGAGTCCAAGCTCGTGTCCGGCAGGTGATCCCAGGAGAGGACGACTTCGAGGAGTCAGTCAAGCGGATCGTCAGGGAGGTCAATGGGGTACGTAGCCGCCCGGATCGGAAGTTGGAGTGCTGGAAATGTGGCAAGATAGGCCACATAAGAAGACGCTGCCCAGAAGGAAAACTAAAGAAGGTCGATGCGAAGGGGCGATCGTCGACCTGTATCCGGCAAGCCCCAGTAAATACCGCCCAGGTCTCATCACTGCAACACCATGCCAACAGTGTTTTCGTCGACGCGTGTGTGGATGGAACCCTCCGCACTGTGCTACTGGATACGGGTGCGACGAAGACAATCATAAGGCCCGACATAGTAAAATCCGCAGCTAAAGTTCAGCAATCAAAATGGCGTCTACGTACAGCAACGGGAGACAAAGCAAAAGTGCATGGTGAAACAAACGTCACGTTTACCATCGGAAAAGCCACGTTTGATCATCCTGTGATAGTGGCTGAGATTGAGGATGAGGTGATCATCGGGACGGACATAATGGACACCAAGGGCTTCGAGTTAAGCTTTAAGCAGGGAGTTCTGAGGATAGACGATGAGGAAGTTGTTCTACATCGTGAAAAGAATCTAAGGATTCGAGTCCTACTTCCGGTGGAAACAATAATACCAGAGCGGAGCGAGATCGTTTTGGACGGTTGCACTGATGGCGGGACCACAGATGGCGAGATAGTCATGTTTGAACCTGCAATGCATGACGAGGCTGTTGGTCGGGGGATAGCACTCGGAAAGGCACTTGTACGTGTTGGCAAGAGTATTCCTGTGAGGATAATGAACGTCAATCATTATCCTGTGCTATTGAAGGAGGGCACGAGGTTAGGACATTGCTCTGGAGTTTCAGCAATATTGCGACAGGTTGCGACCGTGGAAATCAGCCGGGAAACCATTCCAAAAGAATTAGAAGAACTGGTATTGTCGTCAGGCACCGGTCTAAAGCCAGACCAAAGAAGGAGGCTGAGGCATTTGGTCCATAAATATCGAGATGTTTTTGATACTGGGAAGAAAGGGAGAACCAACATAGTCCAGCATAAAATCAATACGGAAGATGCTCGTCCCATTCGGCAGACAGCTAGAAGGCTACCGCTGGCCAAGAAAGAGGAGGCTGACAAAATTGTTGAGAATATGGTCAAGGAAGGAGTCATAGAACCATCCAGCAGTCCATGGTCCTCACCGGTGGTACTGGTAAAGAAGAAGGACGGCTCGACCAGATTCTGCGTTGACTACCGGCTGCTTAATAATGTGACCAAAAAGGACAGCTATCCTCTCCCTCGCATTGATGACACCTTGGACACCCTAGCTGGATCGAAGATCTTTTCCACGTTGGACTTAAAAAGTGGGTATTGGCAAGTGGAGTTGGCCCCTGAAGATCGGGAAAAGACAGCCTTCACGGTGGGTGCTGGATTATGGCAATTCAACGTGATGCCATTTGGACTGTGCAATGCTCCTGCCACTTTCGAACGGCTGATGGAAACGATTTTAAGAGGACTGTCTTGGAAGACATGTTTAGTCTATCTTGATGACATTATTGTAGTAGGAAAATCGTTTGAAGACCACACGAGGAACCTAGAAGAAGTGTTCTTGAGGCTACGAGGTTCTGGACTAAAGTTGAGCCCGAAGAAATGTCATCTATTTCAGAGAGCGGTGCATTATCTGGGACACGTCGTTTCCAGTCAAGGAGTGGCGGTTGACAAGGCTAAGGTCCAGACTGTCAAAGATTGGCCAGTTCCCAGAGACAAGCATGAGCTACGCAGTTTCTTGGGATTATGCACATACTACCGACGCTATGTGGAGGGGTTTGCCAACATCGCAAAGCCATTGACCAGGCTGACAGAAGGAGAACGAAAATTCCAATGGTCCCAAGAATGCCAGGAAGCTTTCGATCGCCTAAAAAATGCTCTGACAACGGCACCTGTCCTAAGCTATCCCCTACCCGAAGGAAAATTTGTACTGGACACCGACGCCAGCAATGTGGGCATAGGAGCCGTACTGTCTCAAATTCAGGATGGACAAGAAGAAAAAGTCATTGGATACTTCAGTAAGACGCTGTCCAAGCCAGAGCGTAATTACTGCGTCACCCGCCGAGAGTTGCTGGCTGTGGTAAAAGCGATGGAGCACTTTTACAAGTACCTCTACGGAAGGAAGTTCCTGCTGCGAACTGACCACGCAGCCTTAAAGTGGCTCCTTCAGTTTAAAAATCCAGAGGGACAAGTGGCAAGATGGATAGAGAGGTTACAAGAGTTCGACTTCGACACCGAGCACCGAGCAGGGAGGATCCATGGAAATGCAGATGCCCTATCAAGAAGACCCTGTGCACTGGACTGCAAGCATTGCCAGCGGGCAGAGGAGAAAGATGCTGATTTGTTACGAACCACCATTGTCGACGATACTTGGCAAAATGGGGATCTTATAAAAGACCAAGAGGAAGACCCCGACATCCGGACAATCCTAAACTGGATGAAAGAAGAAAGAAGGCCAACCTGGGAAGAAGTTGCCAAGTATTCTCCCAACGTCAAGTCGTATTGGGCACAATGGAACTCCCTAATTGTAGAAGATGGACTCTTGCGAAGGAAAATAGTTGACCACGACGGCAAAGAGGGAAGGAGGCAAATTGTTGTACCTAAAAGTCGGATTTCGGAATTGCTAGAAGAAATCCACGCCGGTGTGTCAGGAGGACATCTCGGAGTGACAAAGACCCTGGGAAAAGTGAGGGAGAGATTTTACTGGGTCAATAGCAAGGCGGACGTAAGAGACTGGTGCAGGAAATGCGTTATATGTGCGGCCAGTAATGGGCCGCAGAGAAGGCGGAAGGCTCTGATGCGCCAGTACAACGTGGGAAGCCCATTTGAGAGGATTGCTATTGACGTGGCCGGCCCGTTTCCCGAATCAGAAGCAGGAAATAAGTACATTGTGGTCGTGATAGACTACTTCAGCAAATGGGTTGAGGCATACGCTCTACCGAACCAGGAAGCTTCCACTATTGCCGACGCCTTGGTGAAAGAATGGGTCTGCCGATTTGGTGTGCCTTTGGAGCTACATTCGGACCAAGGGCGAAATTTTGAATCCAATTTGTTCCAGGACATCTGTAAGACACTCGGAATTAAGAAAACAAGGACTACTGCATTACACCCGCAGTCAGATGGAATGGTAGAGCGTATGAATAGGACCATTAATCGGTATTTGGCCAAAGTGGTCTCTAGCCATCAAAGGGACTGGGATAGCTTCCTTCATTTGTTCCTGCTGGCTTATCGATCGGCCGTGCATGAAAGCACAGGAGAGTCTCCGGCGCGGATAATTATGGGAAGAGAACTCCGTCTCCCATGCGATCTAAAGTTTGGCTGCCCGCCAGGGACTGATGTCGCCGGGGAGGACTACGTTAGTGAACTGCGAAGAAGAATGGATGCCATTCATAGTCAAGTTCGCATTTCCATTCAAGATGCCAGTGATCGGATGAAGGACGCGTACGATGTCAATGCCAAGGATCACAGGTACAATGCCGGTGATATGGTTTGGCTTTACGATCCCAAGAGACAAAGAGGACTATCACCAAAACTTCAAACATCCTGGGACGGCCCATATAAAGTTCTGGAAGCCATCAACGATGTCCTTTACAGGATACAAAAGCCGCCGCGGGGTAAAGCTCGAGTCATTCACTTCAACCGACTGGCTCCTTATTACGGAAACCACGAAGACGCTGAGCTGCGGCAAATCCAACCAGAGTCGGATTTGACATTCGAGGAATTCATGGCCCGTCATTCTAATGGCCGAAAGAGTAGGGTCGGCGTGACCTGTGAAGTGCAGCAGGACCTGTTTACTGTTCCAGCTGAGTATGCCCTGGCACATTGTGTGGCTAAGGATTTGGAAATGTCTGGAGGGATAGCCAAAGTTTTCCGCAGGAAGTTTGGGAATATTCAAGAGCTGCGTCAGTCTAATCCCAGAATCGGGCAAGCACTCAAGGTAACTGACAAAGAAACCGGCAGGAGGATCTTCTACCTGGTCACCAAAGAGGCATCAAATCAGAAGCCAACCTATAAGGATGTTTGGGACGCGCTGTGTTCTCTAAAGGTGGAGTTGTTGGCCGAGGACCTGAGAAGCCTGGCGATTCCCAAGCTGGCGTGCGGACTCGATGGCTTGGATTGGAGGATGATTCGCAGCATGTTGGAAGTGGTCTTTAGGTTTACAGGCATACAAGTTCTGGTGTGCTGTTACAGTCCTCAACGCCGTTCTCTGGAGAGAACCGTGGACTGCTACTTCTACAAGAGGTCCTGTTGCAAGAAGGGAACCCTCTGCCGATATCGACATCCACCATCTTTGGAATCATTTCGGGACGAAATGAGCTTAGGAAGAGGGCAGTGTGACGATCTTAACAGCGAGAATATGCGAGAAGTTCTACACTATTCTCGAAACGACTCGACCCGCCGAGAAGCGACCAGCGAGTGCGAATCCCGAACGTTCTAGTGGAACGGAGAAGGTCCACCGCATATATAAGGAACCCGCGGCCGCTAGGAGGGGCAGTGAGAACATTGGCGCGACGTCGAGTAAAATAAATGCGACATAAATAAATGTTTAGGGTGTACATTTTTCAATAAGTCTTACAGTGTTTAATAACAGCTATCAAGTGTGTGCAATAAATTTAGTTGACTGCTTTTTCGTATCAAGTGTTTTAATTCACACCGCAACGAACGTTAAAAACGCGACATTTGGTGTCAGGTGTGGGGTGTGAATTGAACGACAGTCAACTGGACATTAGTGAAAATTAAAAAAAAAAAAAAATAGTAAACTGAAATAAGTCGGACTTTTGGGTGTGTGAAAATGACAAAACTAGTGGACTTAAAGGTTAATGAGCTGAAAAGGGAGCTAGAGGAAAGAGACTGCGATACGACGGGAAAAAAAGCGGACTTGCAGGAGCGGCTTCGTAAAGCATTAATTGAAGAAGGCGGTGATCCGGACAACTTTGTTTTCGCAGGGGCGAGTGATGTCGGTCAAATGCTGCAAGGTTTGAAAAATGAATTATTAGGAAATTCTGCCACACTTATTACCAGTTTAAAAAGCGAGCTTGGGGAAAAGCTGGAAGAGAATTCTGTCAGGTTGGAAAGGAAAATGTTGGAAAACAATGCCAACCTAAAAAGGGAGTTACAAGACGAAATTCTAAAAAAATCTTCTACACTGGAACGGCGAATTCTTTTAATGGAAGGCAGGATTCAGGAAGTTCAGAACAAAATCACGACAATGAACATCAACACCTTCGATGAGCTACCCGGTCAATCCTCGGCAATGGACAACAAGAGCGAAGTTAGTGCCAATCCGGGATCTGTTGGGCTGACGCGCCTCAAACCGCCTCAATTTGATGGCTCAACGTCATGGAATGTTTATCAGCGTCAGTTTGAAGCGGCTGCAAAAGCGAACGGTTGGTCATCCAGGGAGAAGGCAACTGCCCTTACGTTGGCCTTGAGAGGAGATGCCGCTGCCATCCTGCAAAGAATGTCCCCGGAAGAGCAAGAAGTCTACGACCACCTGGTGAAACACTTGGAGATGCGTTATGGCCAGTCACACCTGGAACACGTCTACCACACTCAGTTAAAAAATCGGTGCCAGAAGTCAGGGGAGTCTTTACAGGAATTTGAAGCAGATGTTGCACGTCTGGTTCGACTGGCATATCCAGATGTCCAGGAAAGGATCATGGAACGTTTGGCAGTTCAAGCATTTCTGGATGGACTCCGCGATGGGGAGATGAGGCAGGCCTTACTACTAGCACATCCACCTAAGCTAGTTGATGCACTAACACGGGCCCTTGAATTCGAAGCTGCCAAGAACACGAACAGAGTCCAAGCTCGTGTCCGGCAGGTGATCCCAGGAGAGGACGACTTCGAGGAGTCAGTCAAGCGGATCGTCAGGGAGGTCAATGGGGTACGTAGCCGCCCGGATCGGAAGTTGGAGTGCTGGAAATGTGGCAAGATAGGCCACATAAGAAGACGCTGCCCAGAAGGAAAACTAAAGAAGGTCGATGCGAAGGGGCGATCGTCGACCTGTATCCGGCAAGCCCCAGTAAATACCGCCCAGGTCTCATCACTGCAACACCATGCCAACAGTGTTTTCGTCGACGCGTGTGTGGATGGAACCCTCCGCACTGTGCTACTGGATACGGGTGCGACGAAGACAATCATAAGGCCCGACATAGTAAAATCCGCAGCTAAAGTTCAGCAATCAAAATGGCGTCTACGTACAGCAACGGGAGACAAAGCAAAAGTGCATGGTGAAACAAACGTCACGTTTACCATCGGAAAAGCCACGTTTGATCATCCTGTGATAGTGGCTGAGATTGAGGATGAGGTGATCATCGGGACGGACATAATGGACACCAAGGGCTTCGAGTTAAGCTTTAAGCAGGGAGTTCTGAGGATAGACGATGAGGAAGTTGTTCTACATCGTGAAAAGAATCTAAGGATTCGAGTCCTACTTCCGGTGGAAACAATAATACCAGAGCGGAGCGAGATCGTTTTGGACGGTTGCACTGATGGCGGGACCACAGATGGCGAGATAGTCATGTTTGAACCTGCAATGCATGACGAGGCTGTTGGTCGGGGGATAGCACTCGGAAAGGCACTTGTACGTGTTGGCAAGAGTATTCCTGTGAGGATAATGAACGTCAATCATTATCCTGTGCTATTGAAGGAGGGCACGAGGTTAGGACATTGCTCTGGAGTTTCAGCAATATTGCGACAGGTTGCGACCGTGGAAATCAGCCGGGAAACCATTCCAAAAGAATTAGAAGAACTGGTATTGTCGTCAGGCACCGGTCTAAAGCCAGACCAAAGAAGGAGGCTGAGGCATTTGGTCCATAAATATCGAGATGTTTTTGATACTGGGAAGAAAGGGAGAACCAACATAGTCCAGCATAAAATCAATACGGAAGATGCTCGTCCCATTCGGCAGACAGCTAGAAGGCTACCGCTGGCCAAGAAAGAGGAGGCTGACAAAATTGTTGAGAATATGGTCAAGGAAGGAGTCATAGAACCATCCAGCAGTCCATGGTCCTCACCGGTGGTACTGGTAAAGAAGAAGGACGGCTCGACCAGATTCTGCGTTGACTACCGGCTGCTTAATAATGTGACCAAAAAGGACAGCTATCCTCTCCCTCGCATTGATGACACCTTGGACACCCTAGCTGGATCGAAGATCTTTTCCACGTTGGACTTAAAAAGTGGGTATTGGCAAGTGGAGTTGGCCCCTGAAGATCGGGAAAAGACAGCCTTCACGGTGGGTGCTGGATTATGGCAATTCAACGTGATGCCATTTGGACTGTGCAATGCTCCTGCCACTTTCGAACGGCTGATGGAAACGATTTTAAGAGGACTGTCTTGGAAGACATGTTTAGTCTATCTTGATGACATTATTGTAGTAGGAAAATCGTTTGAAGACCACACGAGGAACCTAGAAGAAGTGTTCTTGAGGCTACGAGGTTCTGGACTAAAGTTGAGCCCGAAGAAATGTCATCTATTTCAGAGAGCGGTGCATTATCTGGGACACGTCGTTTCCAGTCAAGGAGTGGCGGTTGACAAGGCTAAGGTCCAGACTGTCAAAGATTGGCCAGTTCCCAGAGACAAGCATGAGCTACGCAGTTTCTTGGGATTATGCACATACTACCGACGCTATGTGGAGGGGTTTGCCAACATCGCAAAGCCATTGACCAGGCTGACAGAAGGAGAACGAAAATTCCAATGGTCCCAAGAATGCCAGGAAGCTTTCGATCGCCTAAAAAATGCTCTGACAACGGCACCTGTCCTAAGCTATCCCCTACCCGAAGGAAAATTTGTACTGGACACCGACGCCAGCAATGTGGGCATAGGAGCCGTACTGTCTCAAATTCAGGATGGACAAGAAGAAAAAGTCATTGGATACTTCAGTAAGACGCTGTCCAAGCCAGAGCGTAATTACTGCGTCACCCGCCGAGAGTTGCTGGCTGTGGTAAAAGCGATGGAGCACTTTTACAAGTACCTCTACGGAAGGAAGTTCCTGCTGCGAACTGACCACGCAGCCTTAAAGTGGCTCCTTCAGTTTAAAAATCCAGAGGGACAAGTGGCAAGATGGATAGAGAGGTTACAAGAGTTCGACTTCGACACCGAGCACCGAGCAGGGAGGATCCATGGAAATGCAGATGCCCTATCAAGAAGACCCTGTGCACTGGACTGCAAGCATTGCCAGCGGGCAGAGGAGAAAGATGCTGATTTGTTACGAACCACCATTGTCGACGATACTTGGCAAAATGGGGATCTTATAAAAGACCAAGAGGAAGACCCCGACATCCGGACAATCCTAAACTGGATGAAAGAAGAAAGAAGGCCAACCTGGGAAGAAGTTGCCAAGTATTCTCCCAACGTCAAGTCGTATTGGGCACAATGGAACTCCCTAATTGTAGAAGATGGACTCTTGCGAAGGAAAATAGTTGACCACGACGGCAAAGAGGGAAGGAGGCAAATTGTTGTACCTAAAAGTCGGATTTCGGAATTGCTAGAAGAAATCCACGCCGGTGTGTCAGGAGGACATCTCGGAGTGACAAAGACCCTGGGAAAAGTGAGGGAGAGATTTTACTGGGTCAATAGCAAGGCGGACGTAAGAGACTGGTGCAGGAAATGCGTTATATGTGCGGCCAGTAATGGGCCGCAGAGAAGGCGGAAGGCTCTGATGCGCCAGTACAACGTGGGAAGCCCATTTGAGAGGATTGCTATTGACGTGGCCGGCCCGTTTCCCGAATCAGAAGCAGGAAATAAGTACATTGTGGTCGTGATAGACTACTTCAGCAAATGGGTTGAGGCATACGCTCTACCGAACCAGGAAGCTTCCACTATTGCCGACGCCTTGGTGAAAGAATGGGTCTGCCGATTTGGTGTGCCTTTGGAGCTACATTCGGACCAAGGGCGAAATTTTGAATCCAATTTGTTCCAGGACATCTGTAAGACACTCGGAATTAAGAAAACAAGGACTACTGCATTACACCCGCAGTCAGATGGAATGGTAGAGCGTATGAATAGGACCATTAATCGGTATTTGGCCAAAGTGGTCTCTAGCCATCAAAGGGACTGGGATAGCTTCCTTCATTTGTTCCTGCTGGCTTATCGATCGGCCGTGCATGAAAGCACAGGAGAGTCTCCGGCGCGGATAATTATGGGAAGAGAACTCCGTCTCCCATGCGATCTAAAGTTTGGCTGCCCGCCAGGGACTGATGTCGCCGGGGAGGACTACGTTAGTGAACTGCGAAGAAGAATGGATGCCATTCATAGTCAAGTTCGCATTTCCATTCAAGATGCCAGTGATCGGATGAAGGACGCGTACGATGTCAATGCCAAGGATCACAGGTACAATGCCGGTGATATGGTTTGGCTTTACGATCCCAAGAGACAAAGAGGACTATCACCAAAACTTCAAACATCCTGGGACGGCCCATATAAAGTTCTGGAAGCCATCAACGATGTCCTTTACAGGATACAAAAGCCGCCGCGGGGTAAAGCTCGAGTCATTCACTTCAACCGACTGGCTCCTTATTACGGAAACCACGAAGACGCTGAGCTGCGGCAAATCCAACCAGAGTCGGATTTGACATTCGAGGAATTCATGGCCCGTCATTCTAATGGCCGAAAGAGTAGGGTCGGCGTGACCTGTGAAGTGCAGCAGGACCTGTTTACTGTTCCAGCTGAGTATGCCCTGGCACATTGTGTGGCTAAGGATTTGGAAATGTCTGGAGGGATAGCCAAAGTTTTCCGCAGGAAGTTTGGGAATATTCAAGAGCTGCGTCAGTCTAATCCCAGAATCGGGCAAGCACTCAAGGTAACTGACAAAGAAACCGGCAGGAGGATCTTCTACCTGGTCACCAAAGAGGCATCAAATCAGAAGCCAACCTATAAGGATGTTTGGGACGCGCTGTGTTCTCTAAAGGTGGAGTTGTTGGCCGAGGACCTGAGAAGCCTGGCGATTCCCAAGCTGGCGTGCGGACTCGATGGCTTGGATTGGAGGATGATTCGCAGCATGTTGGAAGTGGTCTTTAGGTTTACAGGCATACAAGTTCTGGTGTGCTGTTACAGTCCTCAACGCCGTTCTCTGGAGAGAACCGTGGACTGCTACTTCTACAAGAGGTCCTGTTGCAAGAAGGGAACCCTCTGCCGATATCGACATCCACCATCTTTGGAATCATTTCGGGACGAAATGAGCTTAGGAAGAGGGCAGTGTGACGATCTTAACAGCGAGAATATGCGAGAAGTTCTACACTATTCTCGAAACGACTCGACCCGCCGAGAAGCGACCAGCGAGTGCGAATCCCGAACGTTCTAGTGGAACGGAGAAGGTCCACCGCATATATAAGGAACCCGCGGCCGCTAGGAGGGGCAGTGAGAACATTGGCGCGACGTCGAGTAAAATAAATGCGACATAAATAAATGTTTAGGGTGTACATTTTTCAATAAGTCTTACAGTGTTTAATAACAGCTATCAAGTGTGTGCAATAAATTTAGTTGACTGCTTTTTCGTATCAAGTGTTTTAATTCACACCGCAACGAACGTTAAAAACGCGACAATACCCTTAGGATGTCGACTTTCGACAAGAAGGAAACTTATCATCAACGAAGAAGATATAACCTCCGGACAGATCATCCTACTTCCAAATTTGAATCCAAACAGCGACGTTCCACTCCAATCGAATTACACCCTTAACTTGGAGAAAAGCAACCTGGATGAGCTCCAAGTCATTAAGCAAGAATATATCAAGAACGACCCGGTGCTCAAGGAACCGATAACTTACACCCCAAGTGCCTGGACCATCATCGTATACGTATTTATCGTCATAACTCTGATGATTATAATAGGAAGAAAACTACAGAGAAGACTCCAAAAAGGACGAGAAGCCACCACACCCCTAGTACTAGAAGATGTTCGACTTCCGCCCTCGTAGCCCGGAACTCGAATCTTCGGGGGGAGGAGTTATGTCAGCCCATAACAATGGACCCTTATAATTATAACAATGAACCCTTGTAATAGATAGGAATTGCTTACCTAAACATTTGTAAAAGAATTTAATATAGGATCTGTGAGGCGCATAGCCAGTCTTGGTCAGTTTGTCATACTATACGTATCAGTCTTAGCCAGTTTATCGTCAATGTATCACATCATACGTATTAATTTGTATTATAACAGTAAAATTCATATTAAAATAAAGTGTAGTTAGTTTTTAAAAATAAATTCCACGACTTGGAATTTATAACTCATGTGAAAAATTCTGGGCCCATGTGACCCGGTGACATACAAATGTAAAATGGAAATTTAAATTCGCGCGCATATATTAAGTTGACAA
This sequence comes from Cryptocephalus primarius, assembly GCA_963576515.1. Classification (NCBI taxonomy): domain Eukaryota; kingdom Metazoa; phylum Arthropoda; class Insecta; order Coleoptera; family Chrysomelidae; genus Cryptocephalus; species Cryptocephalus primarius. The sequence goes on from OY754937.1 coordinate 159,989, forward strand.
CAATGACAGATGTTATTGCCCCCTGTCTAGGTTCGACCGGGCTGCGATTTGACTTACATCTGAAGGTATGTTTACATTATAGTTCGTCAATTTTAACTTTATAGTTTGCATAAAATACAGTCGTAAAGACTGTTTATTTTATCAACTGTTTGTACGAACATATGATTTGTACAAACATGTGTTTGATTACTGAATACTGATTACTGAAAATATTTAATGTGCCAAAATAATAAGGTTAGGTCGTTTGACTTAAATGATATTCGATCTCATTTCTTCTTTAAAGCATTGGCAACAGTATTAGGATACATATCTCCATGGATGGCATTCAACCACATTTGTTTTATATCACCTCTAGTTGGTATAACAGGCGCATCGAAGCTTCAACGAGAAATCTGTAGATGCCTCGCTGATGCATAATAACGCCGCGAAGATTCCTGTCATAGCCAGAGCGCCACAGAACGTGAGAAAAGTGGCCAAGTTATACAATAGAAATAAATTATTAGTGTATAGTGTGTTGTATAGAAATAATGCAAATGAATTAGTTCAAAAGCAGAATAGTGTAAACAAATTAACTTACGACCAACTTGCGTAATCTAGACTTGTGAACCCACGAAGAAAACGTTGCAGTAAAAATATAACTGAAGGGAGAAATTCCCAAAGAAATCTATAAACGAAATTAAATGAAGTTAATTAAATTTAGGCAAATAGGATGTCCTTCTGCTTTAAGACTTAAAAATCTGAATAAATCACGCGTGAAACTTTAACAATACAAAAATATTACATTGCAAATAAAATCGGGGCTAAATCTAGTTGTCAAATATATCAACAAAAACTTTATCTTGATTGGATTGGTATTATAAACTGGATAAAAAACGGTAAACTGCCTAAAATATGAGGTTTCTATGATTTTCACCCTGTTCCATCACGCACGAAAATGTGAAATCATTTATGTTGGTAATTTGGCACAAGAAAGCATATATTTGTGTAGATCCTCATTTTGAAAATTTCTTATAAAAATAATAAGTAAAAAACAAATGAATTTCTCGCCAGTAATTTAAAAAAGCGATGATAAACCTCAAACTAAAAACAAAACAGATTTTTCCAACCGCAACAAACGGAGATGTCGTTAACAAAACCGATTTACGATCGATGCGAATTTGTTTGAGATTATGTTTGAGTCTAGTACCTTAGGGAAAAGATGTACATTGTAGCATATCATATGGGGTATTTTTTGTTTGACTTTGAGCCATATAGTGCACAAACATGGACTCTGAAAACCAAATCAATAAACAAATTTAAAGCGTTCTAAATGTAGACGTACCGAAAAATAATATAGCGTATACTGCAAACATGACGAATGAAGAAGTTCTAAAACACACTAATAAAGAAAGAAAACCTCTCCACTGTATAAAATGTAGAAAGATTATGCGAATATATCTAGAACATAGATCTAGAATATATTCTGCGCGGCGATAAATGTTATATCGTACAACCAATTATTAAAGGAAGAATTGAGTGGAGGAGATCTATAAGAAGGAAAAATTTGACTTGGTTAAGAAACATAAGAAACGGAACACGCTTAATCTTAGAAGATTTGAATAAAAACGGCCAAAAATAGAGAGGAATACGATATGTAGCCAGGTAACCTACGATAAGGGGTGGTACCAAAAGAAGAAGAGTGTGGAGCGGGGGTACATTTGGTTAACTGAATAGTATTTCTCATATACGCTCGATCTAATTTCAAATTACTTCAATTGTTTGGAGTGTATTTGTAGTATACATTCTAAATATAAATTAGCTACTCGACGGCAGTTTCTTGTGTACCATCACCAATCGTGTAGAAGTTCTTGGAATTTTTAGGCAGGGAAAAATTAGTACATGATGACAGCCACTGATTTACATGTACTAAACTACAATAATTTCAGAAATAATAGTTTTAATTTTTACCTCCCTCTTTCCATAATAATTAATTTTCCGACATTTGTTTATAGAAAACTTCTTAATTTTCTGAGCTCTACTCATTATCATGTTGTAACATCAGACTTTGCTGATGATTTATAATTACGAATTATACATAGATTTGAAAAGCAACGTGTAAAAATTTTTCCTTACCGAAACTCTGACTTATCCATATGCCGAGCATGTCGACTTGCAGCAGGAAATAGTAGGTCTTCGGACCCCGATGCAGACTCATGAAGACGTGATATAGGAAGCTCCCTATCCACGGGCATAGAATACCTGCTATGTGGCACCAGGCCAGGAAGCGTAGGTCCGCCTGCGACCACGGCAGGATTTGTGGCACCGTGAGCAGGATGTAGAAGATCGGAATCACTGACGACATGTAACAAATTTTAAAATTAAACTTTCGGTACTTTAAACTTATAAACATAATAGGGTAGATGGCAGTAACAAAAAGCTAACTAAATTTTGCTTTTCAGCGATTAATTCAGTTGTGAAGATACCGAAAATCAAATTTATTTGGTGAAAAATTGTGGAAAATACATAATGTTTAATGAAACGATAACACAAATTAACGGCCATTAGCCACGTGATCTCAAACACAAATCTGAACGCATAGCGCCACACTTCACTAAACAGACTCTTATTCCGTATGCGCCTTTTACAGAAATACAATAAACTCCATTTGAAACGTCTCTGCCAGTGAGGGATTATGGTTTTAAGTGGATCATCTATCAAATAATATTCACCGACCTTCTTCGTATTGTCAAATATTTGGTATATTATTACTAACTCAAAGACTTCATCCCTCAAATGAATTGTCACTTAAATTGAGTGGTAGATTGAGAGAGATTTAAGGGGTTAAAATTTATCACTTAAAATATTTGCTAACCTTTTTTTACGGATAAAAATTTGATACATGTGACTTGATTTACACGTTTCTGAATTCTAAGATTGACTATCGTGTGAGTATAGGAAGAAATGATAGAGGGCGCTGTAACGAAGCGTATTTTTCGAGAATCGTGGTTAGGCAATTTTATGTTCATTTCAATGGAAGTTAAAAGAATCACAGTAAGATGGCATAGAGATTCTCGAAGGTAATATCTCACTTTCTAATGTTTCTTTCTTTCAGTGCTTCCTAGGAAAGGGGAACTCGTCTCTACGGTGCTCTGTTTGTGAGTTGGTACTGCACTTGGCGATCTGTCGTGCAGTATTGACTCATTGACATTTAGTACGTTTAGAGGCTCGACTCCCGGAGGTCGTCGCATATTCTCCGCTCAGTGCTTCCTAGGAGAGGGGAACTCGTCTCTACAGTACTCTGTGCTTGTGGGTTGGTACTGCACTTGGCGATCTGTCCTGCCGTATTGATTCATTGACATTTAGTACGTTTAGAGGCTCGCCTCCCGTTAACTCCCTAGGTTGTCACCCTAGTTGTTCTGATTGTAGCATATTAGCTTCCCGCTCGTGTCCCGTAATTATTGCTAATACTTTACTTGCCGATTGCCACTCGCATGTAGTTTCCCTGTTGCTTATTACACCCCTCTCTCCGCCTAATTTGCATTCCCGCTCTATAATTGTTTTTTTTTTTTGCTTTTGCTTTATGTGCACGCTGATACTAGAGTATGCCGCTTACTCCGGCGAGTTAACCTAGTTAGTTTAAGTTTTCCGTTTCTATTAATTAGTTTTGCCGAATTGTAAATAGCGTAGTAATGTTTCTCTGCTTTTCCATTTCACATACGCGCTCAGGCCGATAGTCGAAACGAAACTTTGTTTTTATTTTCGCACTGAAAATGAAGGAAGATAAAAGTTCTTCACGATCATATGATGTGGAGATGATGTTTTCTTTTCTCGGAATATAAATGCTTGCGAATGTTTTACTTAGTTTATTTGTACACTGAGGTACTACATACCACTTATAAATTTTACAGTTCATTTTCGTGATTTTAACAATGAAACATATGAACAAAGGCAAAAAATATTAAAACAAAAACGCTTCGAAAGCTGCCTGTTTATGAGTAGTGAACCGTGACGTCACCTCAACCCCCATGATAAATAATAGCGTTTTCGCGCTAAAATTGAAATCAATATGAAAAGTTCAAAATTTTACACTTATACGTTAGTTTTATTAGAATAATATTTTTTTAACAATAGTACATGCAGACGTACAGTAGGGATTAGTTTTTCAAAAAGAGTCAATTACCCCATTGTCCGAATTATCTGAATTTATAAAATCCTTCCTATTTTATGAAAACCTCCAGATATTTTATAATATACTAGTATTATCACATTTGTAAAAATTGTTTGTAAGGAGATGGACATAACCTACGCAATCAAAAAAATAGTGTTACCTTTAAAATAAAACAATGTGTAAAATTAATCACTAATTGGTAAAACTTTTTATATCATCATATAATGCTCTGTGGATCATTATATGGCAGTTTAACTGTACTTAACTAATTGAAGAAAACAATGAAACAAAACTAGAAACAGAATGAATTCTTACAAATTTCTGGTGTTCAACTAAAACTTCGATGATTCAGCCACTTGAGAGTCTTTGTCTCCCTCCGTGCTATGTTATAATCGTATTTTGGCCCATGTTAATTGATAACCCGCGTTGTGGGTCAAGGTTCTGGAAGTTGTGCCAATATCGATATTTCATTTCCATGACCTCTACGTACATTCCCTTGACGGTGTATATGGCGGCCCATAAGTTTTGTAGTGCAGAGTAACATTCAGAAATGACTTTCTACTAAACTGATCGTTCAAGTTGTATATTTGAAACTAATTAAAGCAGGCTAGGTGTAATTCAGTCCAGACAAAATTGAACAAAGTGGAAAAGTGTAACGCAAAGGAACCGAGGCGTTAAGGTTGAAATGTCACTATCACTTATTTTTATAACTCACAATCTTATTACAATGCTAACAGGGAAATTTGTAAAAGGTGGTTCTCACAATGATAGTTTAATGGGTAGGCGTATAGGTGCAATTACTATTTTAATTCTAGAATACGTCATCTATTTTATATTTAGTGGAATAATTCACAAGCGGCTTTGAGAGATTCATATATTAATTTAGAAAAATTATCATATTAACTACTTTTAGGACAACAAACACAACTTGATCTTCATTTCAGTTCGAAATTATGATCACGCGTCTTTTTGCCTGACGTACATACACACGCCTGTGGTAATTTAACGCCTTTGGAAGTTTTTCGGGAAAACTCAGATTCATTTTCGAGATATAACCATCTGACGGTGTTAAGTTTGCCCCAGAATATTATACAGATTGATAGCTAGTGTAGTTGCTGAGAACTCCACTAGTGTTCAACGAAGCACATCATTATTAATATTTATTTCAATGTAGACGATAGGGAAAATTCCTAAACTTAGTGACTATGCGCAGTCCGACACTAGATGTTAGATATTCGGTACTCACATACATACGAGCGGGAGTGTCAAAAACTTGGTAGGGGAAAACAAACAAACCAATACACACATGCACGCACACATGCACGCACGCACGCACGCACGCATGCACGCACGCACACACACATCTTCATTTGTGATCAACATCTTTACAAAAATAATGTATGATTACTTCCCTTGCGTTCAAAATATTGTAGAAGAAATTGTAAATTTGTAACAGACCAATCGTGGTTCTGGCTATCGTTGGAATACAGAGCTCGCGTAATTGGGAAGAAAACTATTAAGTTACTTTTCATAACTGGACTCTTTGTATATACAAACAAGTCACTAAAAATAACTGATCTGACCACAGAGATAAAAGATAGCTCCTTGAAATCAGAATTAATTTGCAAAAGACTGGTGCCTTCTGTATAAAGGGAAGTGAAGAATATCCAGGCAAACAAAGCTTTCAAATCATTAGTACCATTCTCCATAGTCTACCTATTCCATATTGAGCATAACAATTAAGAATGGTACTAGCTTCAGTGAGAAGATGAGTTCGTAATTAGTGGCTTGAAAATAGACCCAAGATTCAATATATAATTACGAAATATTTATGCTCAGCCTTCTCCTAAAATTGCTTGTATTTTTATTTGGCTCCTAGTAAGACTGCAATCCCTGGAGGTCGCGACCTACAGGTTCAGTAACTTAGATTCTCCGAAAACATTATGATTGGTTAAAAAATTTATGGGTCGTGTCACACCCAATCCAGAATCAAATTCAAATTTACAACTGAATTGTGCAAGAACGTAAAGCAAATTTCACTGTAAGCTTTACTTGCTCCATTTTATATCACACTATATGATAAAATACTCATAAGAATCACTTAGTTTTGCAATTTCAAAAACATGCTCGGGGGTTCCCGCTGAATTTATTACGAAATTAATTGTTTACGTGGTACATTTCTCCATTTAAGTGCGAGATTATTTCGATGTTCATTTTCCTAAGCCGCCGGATTGGTAGTTGAAGTGCTTGGTCGTGTTGTAATGCGGATTATAATCCAATGGATTGTTTGGGGGGCTTTATTAAATCAATTATTTCAAAAGGTCTAGTGTGAGGAGGTAACTCAACGACAATATAATAATGCAATAGAAAATATTTCGGTAGAGGGATAAGAATACGAGTTTAACTCAATCCTGGTCAATCGATTGGAACAACGCCTAACAACACAAATATTTCGATAGATTCATATATTTTGAAATATTTTGAAACGGATATCTGTTTTTCGAAATTTTGGCACATTCCTCTAATACGACTTTCACTGAAACCATTTATACTGCGTATTTTTCTTAATCAATATATCTTAAGTTGTATGTCATCATATCTGGTAAAATAATAATAAACATAAAACTGTGGAAATATTTATAACATATTTGAAAATAAGATTTAAATGTTGCATTGTTATATAGTGCTGAAATGATTATAATTAATAATTATATAACAGTTTATAAATTGCACTACTAAAATGAGGTGTATATATATATATATATATATATATATATATATATATATATATATATATATATATATATATAACTAATCGATTAATGGGCAGTGACCGCAAAAAAGTGTGTGAAAAAAGTCAACCGTAGACACGTGTTTCTGACTTTTGGTCTTCGTCAGTACGGTGTAGCCTGTTCAAGTGTTTGGAACAAGCGAAGGTGAAACATATAACAAAGCACATCACACAAGCAGCGAACCGCACATTTGCGATTTCGGCCAAACATCCGATGATTGTCGATTCTATCTCTCTCTCTCTCCCCCTCTCTCTCTCACTCTCCCTCTCCCTCTCTCTCTCTCTCTCACACTCTCCCTCTCCCTCTCTCTCTCTCTCACTCTCCCTCTCCCTCTCTCTCTATCTCACTCTCCCTCTCCCTCTCTCTCTCTCTCACTCTCCCTCTCTCTCTCTCTCTCTCTCTCTCTCTCTCTCTCTCTCTCTCTCTCTCTCTCTCTCTCTCTCTCTCTTATATTAATATTCTATTATTAATCTTCTATTTCTCGTTTCTAGTCTAGTCTCTCGAATAGTTTCTCGAATAGAATGTATCTCCAGTGAACTGAATTTAATCTTACAGAGAGCACTTAATGCAGCAGTACGATTCATTTTCAATGTTCGATATGATGCGCACATAACGCCGTACTACATAAAGCTCGGCTGGCCTAAAATTAAAGAAAGGCGTGATAGGTCTGTGTGTTGTTTACTATTTAAAGTTCTTTCTACATCGTGTCCCACCTACTTGTACTCCTTGTTTCACTACGTCAGAGATTAAACACTCGAGTCAACCCACTAGAACTTTCCATACCTGTCCATCAAACTTCCGTATATTCTAAATCCTTCACACTTTCTGCAACACGTCTATGGAATTCCTTACCCACTCCTTTGAAATCTACCCCTCGACTCGCCACTGAGATTACTAGCAATTTATTCGAAGCATGAGCAGTATTGAGACCAAACAGACTAAACAGAGACGCTGAATTGTTTTTTCATTCTTTTCTTTTTTCTTTTCTTTTCTTTTTTCTATTGATGTAAATTTCTAGGCTTGATTTAGCGATCAGTTGAAATTAATTTATAAATCGAATTATGTAGTTGAATTTATTTTATATTACTGTATAATTATATGTGTATACTGTATATTACTGTACTAATGTTAGTTTGTATTCCAAAGGGCTTTGCCCTAGAATATTTAATAAACGATAAATCAATCAATCAATCTCTCTCTCTCAGCTGTTATCAACACACTGCTGTCGAACGCTAACACACCATACAGTCCTGACAGGAGGGTCGTCGAAGACGTGGTGCTAATACAAGCCGCTACACAAAGGACGAACAAGACACAAATGCTTCCGGACAAGAGCAAAGATGTCTGTGAAACAGAGTGCAATTCAAGTAAATTTGCTACCTTCGAGCAGGTCGAAGACGAACAATAACAATCAGGTATGCATAACGTAGTGTTTGCTTCCCTCAACACATCAGAATTGATCGGGGTCATAGAGGCGAAACTCGGGGAGTTTTCTGATAGATTTGCCTCTTCACAATTAGAGGAGGCGGATCTGCTGAGAAATATCTCTGGTAAAATTGAATTGATGGAAAACACAATTAATCAACATGGATTTATGCTAAGCAACCTCACGTTAGAACTACATGAGTTGAGGAGAACAAACGCTGCTTTGTCAGATGAAGTTATGAGACTGCGTTCACTTACATGTCCCAAAGTTAATAATCATGTTGACAACACATTGGTGAGGGATGGTGACAATTATTCCCTTTCTCCTTTGTTCTCCATCAACCCTACTCCTCCAGAAGGTGACTCTTCAACAGTTCAGCCTGAAGTAGTCAAGGACGGTGAATTAATCATTACAAATTATATTGAGGGACAACTCTCACGTGAACAGTTCGAAAAGGTAGCTCATACCCTCCTGACTGCTTTAGTACCTGATATCAAACTCGAAAATATAATCTGTACACGTCCACTCTCCCTCTCCTATCCATCCGGAAAGCAAGTTTGTCGCCCGGGAAATAGGATGGCTGTCTCTCTCTCCTCTCCAGTATTAGTCAATAAAGTGCTACTAGCAAGATCTAAGTGCACTCGACTTAGCACGGGGGACTTAAATCTAGTCTCGCTTGACCATGAGCTCTCCTCTCGTGTCAGGCAATGTAAAATATTCATTAATGAGGCTCTTTCTAAAGAAAAGTTTAAATTGTTTTGCAATTTAAAGTCAGCAGCCAATGGCCTGGGTTTCAGGTTCGTTTGGCACAGGGCAGGTAAATTCATGGCCAGGTGGCGCTCTGGGGACAGGGCCCATGTATTTCAATTACTTTCAGACCTACAGGTTATACAGAGTGCTTCACAAAACAAATCCCGAAAGTCTTATGTCTCAACACCTGATGCATCGGTTTCTCCACCGAATGATGTGCAAGCTTGACTAGGCGGAGAGAGAAGTAAGAGAGCAGGGGGTGGAGGGTATTTAAGAGCGGCTTTTCAAAATGTGACATCCTTGCGCTCTCACATTGAAGAAATCCGCATGTTCCTACTAGAGGGCCCTCAATGTCATATTTTTGGCGTTGCTGAGTCTAGATTGGATTCAGTGTTGTCAGTATAGATGGCTATATTCTGATTCGACAGGATCGCAATGTGGAAGGTGGAGGAGTTGCTCTTTATGTTCGGGACACTTTTACTATTAAAATACTCCTAACTAGGAACTCCTATATTATCGGCAGAAGACAAAGAGTGATCACAAAGAACGAAGGATGTTCTGATTGGATTGCTACCAATCTGGGAGTTCCACAGGGTTCGGTTCTAGGACCTCTCTTGTTCTCTCTATACATCGGTGACTTGGGGAGAATAATAACAGTCGAAGGGGTGAGATACCTATTCTATGCTGATGATTTGCAGGTTTATCTACAGGTGAGCAGGGATGAGATTCATAGTGGTATAGCATGCTTGACACGTGTGGCAGACAAAGTATCAGAATGGGCTAGTAGTGCAGGATTGAAACTTAACTTTTCAAAAACCAAGGCGATGATATTCGGTTCGAGTCGAAACATCAACAACCTTCCAACACCACTGTCTGGTCCTGAATTAAATGGCACTCCTATCCCGTTTGTTGATACCATCACCAACTTAGGGGTAATATTAGACTCGAAACTTACGTGGAAGCCTCAGGTAGATGCAGTGGCCAAACGAATCAACCGTGTACTTTATAGTCTACGCTTTTTTCGCCATTACACCACTTCTGAATTACCCAAGCGACTGGTAAGCGCCTTGGCACTGTCACATCTGGACTATTGCTCCGTAGTCTACCTTGATTTGTCTGATGAGATCAAACTTCGTGTCCAGAGACTTCAAAATACATGCGTGAGGTATGTGTCGGGTGTTAGTAGGTATGAGCACATTACTCCCTCCAGACGGCAGCTTGGATGGCTAAGAACAGACACAAGATGCATGTATTTCTGCTCGGTTTTAATCTACAAAATATTGCGTATGGGGGAACCATCTTATCTGGCAGAGCTATTTAAAAGGTATCAGTCGAGATGTCCTGCAAGAGGAGATTTAAAGGAATTATCTATTCCGGGTTTTCGCTCGGAGACCTACCGCAGGTCGTTTCAAGTATTTGGTGCAAATTTCTGGAACTCCATCCCCAGTAGTATTAGAAATGCTCCCTCCTTACGTAGATTCAAAAAGTTATTAAAGAAACAACTTTTTCAACTGACCTAATGTGATCCTTTTTCAGTCGCTCACCAATGTCGCTTCTCACCTCATCTAGGAATTGCACTCTAGTAATTAATGTTGTGTCGTCGGTGCCGATATATTTTATTATTTGTTAATGTAGATCTTCTACTTCTGATTATTTTATCGATAGAGACATTTCCAGTATTGAATTGAATTGTAATGCAGTAAATGTAATGTAATAAATTTAATTATATTACTTAATAATCAATAAAAATAGATATGTAAATAGATACTGTGATAAGGAAAGTACTGACGCTTATCTGTGAGATAAAAGCATATAGTGAATTGCTTGATATTATTTTATAATGTATCTTGTTAATGCATGTATATAAAATGTATAAATTTTAATATGTATTAAATAAAAGGTTATCTATCTATCTATCTATCTATCTCTGTCTCAAGTCAAATTGAATTAGAGGGAAAAACTAGTGAATTTGGCATAACTACATATTTTAATGATAGTGAAGTAAACTCTTTGAATGACGATCACCGCGATAGTGACTAAGTAGTGCCGAAAAAGCAGTTGACGTAACATCATAGGAAGTACGAATTTGTAAAATTATTTCTATCTTTAATATTTTACTTACACAGTTGTTGACAACAAAATTTCGCAGTGCTTTAACAATACCGGCATTCATGATTAGCATAACGATTATTGCTTCCGGATTAACGCTCCAGGTAAAAGCGACCCTTCATTCGTAACCTACTATTCCGACCAGTTTTTGTTCAAGTCTTGTGAAGTGAGGCCGACGGAGGAGCGTGAAGATATGGTATTTTCTACGACTGTGATAAGGTAATTCATTTACTAAAACGTGAATATTTGTTAGAAAATAATTATTTCTCAATTTACAGAAGACTCTGACATTTCGAGGTCCCCACTGGATGAAAGCAAACAGGTGAGGGCGTTCTCTTCTAAATTAAAAAATCCAAAAGATTGGAATAGGTGCATAAAAAATTGGTTTTTGTTGTATTTTAAGTTTTTCGAGATTCTTTGTATTTGTACTGTGTTTTTTAGTATATTATCACTTTATTACTTTATCCTGTATATATCATTTGTATTTCATATATTTATATTTGTTTATTTTATTTATTGTATTTATTCATGTATTCTTATTCTTTAATATGTTTGTATTTGTACTGTCTCTTTTGTATGTCGATTTTTGGTGTATTTATTATATTGTGATATCAATAAAATATTGTATAATATAAATTAAGTTTTCTTGACGTGGACCCGGTCAGGTTTTCCTGACCAGGACCCGGCCGGAATTGCTCGTCTAGCACCCGGCAAGGACTGTAACGCAGATGTCCGGTCGGGTCCTGATCAGGACGACCTGACGTGGACCCGGTCAGGTCCTCCCGATCAGGACCCGGCCGGGCATGCCCGTCTAGCACCCTATAACGCCGGCCCGATCGGGTCCTGGTCAGGATGACCTGACCGGGTCCACGTCAGGTCGTCCTAATCAGGACCCGACGGCACATCTGCGTTACAGTCCTTGTCGGATGCTAGACGAGCAATCCCGGCTGGGTCCTGGTCGTGTACAGGAAATAATTTCTAGTCGGGTTAATTATTCCGACGATTTCGACTGCAATAAAATCTTACATTTTCTTTCTATTAAATGGTTTCCCACATATATTTGTCTCACTTTCTCTCTATCTCTCTTTTTTTCTCTTTACCTACATTTCGGTACCCAAGTGGTCTTTCGGGGGTTTTCGAAATTCTTCCAATTTCAGATTTGCCTATATACAAATTTCCGGTTTTTCATTTCATTTTATAACAATCCATTTTTCTTTTTTGTTTCAGAGGGGAAAAAGCAAATCATGTTAAACGCACACAATGAAAACATTAACTCGTTAATGTCCACCATTCACAATAATTTTCGAGTTTTTGGCAATGTACCGGTTAATCCGCCATTTTATTATAACAACTATTCGTCATTTGCTTACAGTAGGAGATAATTTGTAGTCCTGTGCATTATTAAAATGATTATAAAATAAGTTACTTGCAGACACAGTCGACCTTCATTCACCGTGCAGGCTATAAAGCTACTTTTTTTTTTCATTTTCATAAAACTGATTTGTATCAATTGTGAAATACGTATTTTTTTATTTGAACTTGAATTGAAGTGTTTGTCAAATTTTGTCATAAAAACAATAACTGACTAATAAATACCTTGCGGGCAACAACATTGTGTCTGGTTTTAAATTCGTTGATTCATAACCAAAGAGCGGAATTTTTAATCACATTCAAGGTCTTACCGGCAGGCCGCAGAAGACGCAAGCGTCTCGTGCAGGTGTCACCATTCTCGTATTTTTTACTATTCCCAGAGCCCAGATACAGTATTTTTGTTTTCGAATTAGTTTAAATGCTTAGTTCGGTCTACGCAGTGTATTTTTCTACCAGGCCTGTTGGTATCGTAGTATTTAATTTCTTTCTCGCTTTATTAATTTTTCAACTAGCATTTGTAGTGGCGAAATTTTTATTTCTTTTGGGTATCTCCATTTCGATTAATTTTGTTTTGTTGCAATTCCTCGTATCAGCTTTAGTGGTTGAAAAATTTGGGTTTTTCATTTATACCGTATCATATTTGGGGTCATTTGCTTTCCGTTTTTAATTATATTTTTGAAAACAGTTTAACAGTGGTTCTAGGTCCTTACGTACAACTTGGTTTATCTTACTATTTGTTACAATGGAACAGCACTTATTAGAATATGATTGCTTTAGCTATGTTAACGAAAGACAAATCTATTGCAATATTTGCGCCCAGTCTTTAGTGTTTAAAGGTAAACAAAGTCTGGAGCAACACATTAAGACCCAGAAACACATAAAGAATATAACGGGACCGTCTGACAGAGAATTTTTCCAGGACTTATGCCAAGCTTTTACAGCCGCAAATATTCCTTTAAAAAAATTAAACAACCCTTCCTTCAAAAATTTTTTAAAAAAGTATACTAAAAGGGCGATTCCAGATGAATCTACTTTGAGAAAGGAATATTTACTGAAAGTGTACAACAAAACAGTAGAAGCAATTAAATCTGAATTTTTAGACCAACACATGTGGATTAGTGTGGATGAGACTACAGATATAAAAGGTAGATGTGTCGTAAATGTTGTTGGCGGAATATTAAGTGGACAACCCTCAGATCAGCATTTAATTAGTACAACTTTCCATGAAAGAGTAAACGCTGAAAAAATATGCGAACTTACAATAAATGTTTTAAAGAAGGTTTGGCAAGGGGATCCATCAAAATTATTATTATTTGTTTCAGATGCGGCCAGCATTATGTTGAAAGTAGGAACATTGTTAAAAAAATATTTTCCTAATATGCTGCATATTACTTGCTTTGCTCATGGATTACATAGGGTATCTGAATTTATTCGAGAAAGTTTTCCCGACGTCAATTCTTTAATTAATCAATTTAAAAAAATCTTGTTAAAAGCTCCATCACGGACTTCATTATATCGAGAAACATGTCCAAATCTTCCCCTTCCTCCTCATCCAGTTATCACACGTTGGGGCACATGGTTAGAAGCTGCTATATTCTTTTCAAAAAATTTTGACATACTTAAATTGTTTGTTTCCAAGTTAAAAGATGATGCTAGCGCCATTGAAAAATGTAAACAGCTTGTTACCAAAGCCGATTTACAGAATAACTTAAAATTTATCGAACATAATTTTTCTGAAATCCCCGAAACAATTACGTTGTTGGAAAAGCGAAACATAAAACTATCGGTTGCCCTAGAAACATTTGATTCTGTGTTAACTCATTTGAAAAACACATCTTGGCCGTTGCAACACAAATTTGTAAATAAAATTGATGCCATAATTGCACGCAATACCGATTATTTTATTTTAAGGCAAATAGGTATGGGTGGATTTAGAGATGAGGAGGTACATAAAAAATATTCTACTCTTGTTCCATATTTTTTATATACTCCTGTAACAAGCTGTGATGTTGAAAGGTCCTTTTCAGCCTTTAAAGACATTTTAACGCCAAAAAGGACAAATTTTACGGAAGAAAATATTGAAAAATATTTAATAATTTATGCGTATACTTCAACAAAAAATAAATAATTTTTTCAAACCATTATTGTGCTGAGGTTATTATGTTATCAGTACGCCACTGAACGGGGAGAAATCGATCAAGGCAGTATTGGGCGGCACGTCGCAACGTTATCGCCTTTATTCATTTGGCCCGCTGGACGTTATATATCAACGATTATTTTCTCCGCTCTTTGTTCATAACTCACGAAATCTTTGTTTTAAATAAGCAACTAATTTACCAATTTGAGGTTTAACCAACATTAATATTTTTTCTCAAAGTACAATCAAATGGAGTAAATTACCTAGGAATTTCATATAGCATTGGTCAAGGAAACTAATGTCCTAGTCAATCCTCAGAAACTCAGGTTTTAACTATGCAACTGTTCCAAAAATCGGAATTCTTAACGATTTTCAGTAGTTTTCTGAAAAGTCTAAGGAACTTTGGTTAACTTTCCAAAAAATTCACTCATTTGTTAATTAAAAATCTGAATTATAAGTCTACCTCTTAAACGAAACTCAATAGAACTTCCGAAAATCTTGTAAGCTCTAAGAAAAAAACCTTAGTTGTGTTAGTTAAAAAATTGCGAGAAAATTTTAATTCGCCAAAGATTCTAAAATTATACCTGGTATACATTATACATATATTGCAGTGGCAAACGCCTAATTATGTTAAATTTTTTGAGAAAGTCTTATACTATTTTATAGTATAATATAAAATAGTATCGTACACCGATTACCCTACAAAATGAATTCACTAAAGTTAGACTTCCTGCAAAAAATAGATACACAAACAGATTTTTCTAAAATAAGTACCAGTACTTAAAGCAGAGATGTAGCAATACGCACCAAAAAAAGGAATAGGGCTAACAAAAGTTCTTTCACGAGTTACTGCAGTCATACAAAAATTTAAAGAATCGTTGGAGCATAATCGAAAAACTTTTGAAGATAACCCCACTTTCTTTACATTTACACATGTAATCAGTCATCTGACTGATAATGCTTTATATGAAAACACATTCAAGTAGTAAATATTATCATCAATTACGAATATAATTTAATAGATTAAAAATAAAAACGTATTTTTAGATGCCCGTCTCTAGACTGAATATTTTATCAATGGTTTTTCCAGTACATTCCATAAATAATGTGTAAATAGCACACTGAATTTTTAGCGATTTGAATAAACCATGACTGAGATGTCATTATAGAACTGCGATCAGGGCTTTTTGCGTCACATATGCGTATTTAGTTCTTTCAATATTTTTTTACATGCAAGACGGAGTTCTATTCCAAGAAAATTTCATTACCCTTTTAGGAGATTCAAAAAGGGACAGACGAAACGTGACATCGAAGACTAATTTCTAGTAAGCCACGACAAATCAATATATGCCCAAAAAAATTAAAAACTAGTGTTAAGTGTACCTAAGAACTAGTATATCTAATTAATCTAGGCAAAACATTACAATATCAAAAAATATTCGGGCATGTGCTCATAAGCATTATTTCTGTTGACAGTTATTATGACTGCTATCATTTCTGAAGTTGATGAAACTTTAAAATCACCATATTCACAAATATGCAGTATATGTTAGTTAAACTTACCTACTCTCAATTCATGTTCAAGTCTTTAAACCTAATATCGTACAAGAACCTGAGCATATCTCCACGATACAGAATTTTTACATCTGAGTAAAACTCGTGTGTTTCTTTAGGGAAAACTATACGAAAATTACAATTTGAATTACAAGTATAAAATTTTTTTTAATTACAATTTGAATTTATTCTAAATTACTTTTTTAAATTTCATATTACTCATATGTTTTAAATCAGCTGGTAATATATTTAATATATATATATATATATATATATATGTATATATACATAATATTCAAAACTTTTCTAACAGATACCTTTATTAAATTTCTTGTATGAAAACAGACCTCCAATTTTTCTGCTTGTTTCGTAATCTGTTGGTTTGGACACGTGGTAATCACGCCAATGCTTGGGCATATACCTAATGAATAACAGTAACTGTAAATGAATTTACAAATGAACGATTTTCTATTTTAAATATGGTCCGTAGAACATAATTATGGTTATCTATAATTCCCCTATTTCATTTTGATATGCTTCACCCCATACATTCTTTCCATATCGAAAAATGAATGAGAAAGAATGAATGGAAGTGATATACAGTGAGAAGGATTTTTTTGATTTACACTAATCATTGTGTATAAAGCTTATAAATAATTTTCCATATTTGTTTGTTTAAAAACTCAACTTGATTGCACCATTTCGGTTTTGATTAACATAAATTCCAAGATAATTAATATTCTCTGCCCTCTACAGCACTAACTTTTATTGTTTCCCGACTAGAAATTATTTCCTGTACCCGACCAGGACCCGGGCGGGATTGCTCGTCTAGCACCCGACAAGGACTGTAACGCAGATGTGCCGTCGGGTCGTGATCAGGACGACCTGACGTGGACCCGGTCAGGTCCTCCCGATCAGGACTCGGCCGGGATTGCCCGTCTAGCACCGTATAACGCCGGCGCGGTCGGGTCCACGGCAGGAATGCCCGGTCGGGTCGGGTACAGGAAATAATTTCTAGTCGGGCTAATATATTCATTTATATGAACATAGTGTTTTTTGAGATTTCAGTAGTTTCTAATAAACTCTCTAATTCTCCCTCATATTCCAGAAGTCTCCAATTTGTCTAGAAAAAGTATGTGATTAAATATCAAAAGCACTTTGTAAACCTAGAATTATAGCGATTGGTTCTTCGTTATAGCTATAATTGTGTCATAAATTGGAGTAGATCCCCCACATCATTACTCTTTCGCAGGTCAACACTGTTTTTCAAATAGTTCTCACAAACTTTTGCATACGTATTAATTAAAGAAATTGGTCTGTCAATATTCATATTACCTCTGGGATCAAATTTATAGGCTGGGACAACTCTATTCTCTTTAAATTGCACCAGTACGTCAAATGTCTGAAAGCACAAAACTCATAAGATGGGACAAACATCAACTATACTGGAAGTCACGAAGCTATAAGGTATTAAATAGTGTGACAGCGTTGTGAGACGACCCCGCCCTCAAAAATTCGGGATTTCCAAAATCCAAACGGATTTTGCTTAATTACGTTGGCAGACATCCGATTATATCCTGCTTAGTTTTTATTTTTGTATAATACTAGAACCATCCGGCATAAGGAATAGTAAATACACTTGTTTAAATTGTCTAGATACAATAGTCCTCACATTCCAGTGGAGTTTATTGTGTCAAGCAGTGTGTTTGTTCAAACAGCTTATTTTTGGTGTTTGTGGAATATGAGAATAGATAGATTTTAATAATTTTGTGTACATATTGTTATAACCGTGCAAGGCGAATTCGTGAACTTACTCACCAACGAGTTAGATTGTTCCTCGAGGGTCAAATTGGATTAGAGGGAAAAAATAGTGAATTTGGCATAACTACATATTTCGGTGTTAGTTGAGTAAATTCTTTGAATGACTTTAATATTTTACTTACACAGTAGTTGACAACAAAATTTCGCAGTGCTACTAATTCGACAATACCGACATTCATGATTAGCATAACGATTATTGTTTCCGGATTAACGCTTCAGGTAAAAGCGACCCTTCATTCGTAATCTACTATTCCAACCAGTTTTTATTCAAGTCTTGTGAAGTGAAGTTGGCCGACGGTGGACGGTGAAGATGGTATTTTCTACGACTGTGATGAGGTAATTCATTTACTAAAACGTGAATATTTGTTAGAAAATAACTATTTCTCAATTTACAGAAGACTGATATTTCGAGGTCCCCACCGGATGAAAGCAAACAGGTGAGAGCGTTCTCTTCTACATTAAAAAAAACCAAAAGATTGGAATGGGTGCATAAAAAAATTGGGTTTTGTTGTTTTTTAAGTTTTTTTGCGATTCTTTGTATTTGTACTGTGTTTTTTAGTATATTATCACTTTATTATTTTATCCTGTATATATCGTTTATATTTCATGTGTTTATATTTGTTTATTTTATTTATTGTATTTATTCATGTATTCTTATTCTTTAATATGTTTGTATTTGTACTGTCTCTTTTGTATGTCGATTTTTGTTGTATTTATTATATTGTGATATCAATAAAATATTGTATAATATAAATTAAGTTTTCTTAACGTGGACCCGGTCAGGTCTTCCTGACCAGGACCCGGCCGGGATTGCCCGTCTAGCACCCTGTAAGGACTGTAACGCAGATGCTCCGTCGGGTCCTAATCAGGACGACCTGACGTAGACCCGGTCAGGTCGTCCCGATCAGGACCCGGGCGGGCATGCCCGTCTAGCACCATATAACGCCGGCCCGGTCGGGTCCTGGTCAAGATGACCTGACCGGGTCCACGCCAGGAATTCCAGGTCGGGTCACGTCAGGTCGTCCTGATCAGGACCCGACGGGACATCGTGGTCCTTACATGCGTTACAGTCCTTACCGGGTGCTAGACAGGCAATCCCGGCCGGGTCCTTGGCGGGTACAGGAAATAATTTCTTGTCGGGTGGTTACGGTAAGCTCGTTATTCTTGAGCATGTTCATCGCCATTATTTCTTAATATGTTTTTAATATATCACATTTTCTGATATTAGCTAATATACTCCTAGTCATCAACGGTTTAATTTTCTTATTTTTACCTGTAATTTTTATATTAATAGTGGTACTTTTCACACATTTTCTTATTATATAATAGTAGCCTCTTGAATGTTTTTATTATCGTAGAGTTCATTTCGATCAATAGATTTAATTTTGCTTGCTTATTTAGACGTACTATTTTTCCATTTCAAATTTCTTATTTAATTTAGTGGGACATTTTGAAAATTTCATATTAAAAATAAAGCAATGGTGATCAGTCAAGACAGGCGATCATTAGGTCATTAAGTATCAAAATTTACATTTTTAATATTTCTGATTTCATTAATGATATATAATCTAAAATCGTGGCACAGTTTCTCTCCTCTTCAATAGAAATAAGGAATATTTATAAAACATGCATGTTCTTCAATCATTAAAATATTTCAGTACACCCTTATCGCTACTGTATGGCTTTGTGTCGATGTCTGTATTCCATTTTTAAATAGTTGTGTCACACTTATTTTTGCTGTTAGGATAAGTATCCCATTTGTTAATATAATCGAGGACATTCTAGTATTATAGTATCTAGGACTATTCTAGTAAAATTCTTGTGTCAACATCAGTATGTATGTCTACAAAAGTGAAACAACTTTCAGTTTCAACATTATTCAAGTAAGATTAGTGCTTCAAAAATAAACGGCAAATGTTTGTATAAATTTGAAGATGTATTCAGTATGTGTAACTACTGTATGTGTTAAATAATATAAAAGTTCCAGTTACGGAGTGATTCCAAATTAGAGGTCTGCACTTATTACGTACAAATGCAATGAAGGAAAAGTGTCTGTAATACGTACGAAACTAATTTCACTATGGTTCATTCTATTAATAGAGTTTGAACCTTATCGCCCTGGGCACATCTTTATTCCGACAATATTTCGTCGACTAAGTGAAATTAAGCTGAATCCTAATATCTAATTTCGAAATATCGAATTTCATATCTCCTCGCTCCTATGGGCCTCCTCGAAAGGCCCAAAACCCCTTCACCTTCTTACCGTGAGTCACGATATTGATGGTCTCATTGTGCAGCTTCCACATGCTGCTGACGCAGCCCCACGCATTCGTGAGGGGCCTGTAACCGGTGTGGATGTAAGGGTTGAACTGCAGGTGCCTCGGCATGTCCTTCCAGTGCAGCAGGTTGGACTTCCTATCGAGCTTCTCCTTTTCCTTGCCCCGTCCCTTTTCTGGTTCACACCTGCGGATGAAAGGCTGCTGGTCCCCTGACCTACGCTCTTCCCCGTCACCCTCAGGCTGCGACATGTTCCCCTTATGGCAGCCTGGGGCATAATATCACCTGCCGTGCTCGCATCGGAGGGTCGCGAAACACTGAAGGAGTTCTCTCTTCCTCATGAGCGGAAGTGTTCTCTCGCGCAACTCCCGCGTCGATATTGATCTCCTCTCGTACGGCAACTCTATGGTTTCGCGGACACAGTCACGTTTCAAAGAGTTGACGATTAAACCTGCTGCAGACATTTTCTCCTATCAGATTTAATTCTGATTGGGCACAGCCTAACGAATAGGACACTGATGCGTCCACAATACTCAATGACACATACGTTTAATACTCAGACGGCGTAAGTCTAATTGAAAATCAATACGCTCTCGCCAAACCGTTAAAACTGCCCGACTAGAAATTTGGGTAGGCAAACCATAAAACCTATCGGGTTCCGATCAGGAAGTGGCAGGACATGCCCGCCTAACATTACTTGTCCAGATCCTGATGAGGACCCGGTCAGGTACTGGCGAGGCATGCCCGCCTAAGATTACCTGCCCAGATCCTGATCAGGACCCGACCAGGCAGTGACGAAGCATGCCCGCCTAGGATTACTTGGCCAGACCCTGATCAGGACCCGACCAGGCACTAGTAAGGCATGCCCGGGTAAGCCTAAGTAGTGTAGCTATAGGAATTCAACGTTAAAAATTGCAACATAACCTCACTTTTGCAAAAGCCGGTACGAGCGACGCGGAGCCCGGCAGCGGCGGAGTCAAGGGCCTGGCTGGAGGGGGAGTAGCCCCCGTCGGTAGAGGTAGGGCTCCTCCCCCGGGGGACACTTTGACATTGAAGAGTGGGGGCACGGAGTGAACAACAAGAGTGGGGGCACGGAACAGGAAACACCAGGAGTGGGCACGATGGGAGGGATGGCGCCAAAATTTGAAATATCGTGTGATGGGTCCCGCCGGGCAGGGGTCCGCTGGGGGGAGTAGCCCCCGCCGGTCAGTGCTGCGCGTTGGGCCCCCGCCGAGCAAGGCTCCTTCGATACTTGACATGGAACACCAGGAGTGGGCACGGAACAGTGGGTGACATAGAACACCAGAAATGTCATTCGGCACGGAACAGGAAGTAGTGGGGACCCCATCATGGGTGGAGGGTGGCGCCAAAATTTGAAAAATTGGGTGTCGCCACCTATCGTAGAGCGGCATAACGTTATGTCCGCGCCACCATGGGTGGAGGGTGGCCCAAAATTTGAAAAATTGGGTGTCGCCACCTATTGTAGAGCGGCATAACGTTATGTCCGCGCCACCTAACGTACAGCGGGAAACCTAGGATTCTTACCTAGCACGATTCCCGCGGGAAAGATAGAAGGGTAGAGAATTAATAAAACACAATTTAAGGGGATATTCTTATTTTAACTCTATTTTACATTAGTTAAACTGCAATTTGTGCAGAGGTACAGAGTTTAATATAACGATATATTGCAGGGGTCTACGGTATCATTATATTAAAAATCTAAACACCAAAATTATGTATTATACGTAACATTTTTTAGGATATTACATATAATACGTCTGCCGAAACTAGGATTTGAATCTAGTACCATGAGAACTTCCGTCTACTGCTCGCCCAACTGAGCTATTTCGGTGTTATCACACGCACAAACATGGGATGGAGAGATGAAAATAGTTTATTTTAGCTCAGAGACAAATTGAAGTGCATGCATTTTAAACAAAGCATATTAAGGGAAAACTTAGATTTTCTATTTTTATTTTGGCATATTTTGCAATCTTCAATATTTTTTGTAGTGTATACCTAACAACCGTATTTTATGTACATTATTTCGTGTTCTTTCGCTAGTTTTCCTAAAATTTGTTTGTCTATTCTTGATACGTAATCAATGGGATTAATAACTTTCCCACATTCCATACAGAGGTGTAATAAAATATCCCCATATTCTGTATTCCATCATACATTAACACTGTATTAAAGTGGGGATAAGAAGTAGTCCTGGGAGGATTCAAGTTATTTGGAGGTGGATGTAAAGCGGCAAAAATTGACCAAAGAAAGCAGTGTCAAATGTTCAAAACATCCCTAAGAGCTTCAATAAATTTTGGTACTTCGACAAAAGTGGAAATTCCCCCATATTAAGCGGAGAATAACCACTGATGTTTACTTTAAGACGAATAATTTAATACAATGCCCATCCTGAATTTCTCTCTTGAAACACTTCCAATTTGTTTAAAATTATAAAATTTCAGAATACTGTTGTTCAATATCTGTATTATAACCAATAATTTGGTATGTAGCAACAAATTCGGTTTCATAATTTTGTGGTTTAATGGAATTTGCTATAAAAATTACATTCAGTTTTAACTTAGATCCCCTTAAACTACATTTAAATTGTTTTGGAAAAACTTTTATTTCCACTCATATTTATCAATAAAGTTTGATATAAATTAGTTCTGATAAAGAATGATGTGCGTGTGTAATCAGGATATATGTAAGGAGTATTATGCATAAACCTAATTTCGCGTTCATACTTTAAAAACAAAGCTGCACACAAATTATATTAATGTCCTTTAGAAAAATAATATATGTAACAATTTCGTTTTAATCGGTGTGGTAGCAATGAAAGTGATAATATACATCATGTTGTTAAACATGTATTACTAGTATTACTGACTTAAATTTTGGAGCCTAATTTTAGTGTACACTTAAGTATTCATAAATTTAATTGACAATGTGAATAAAAGAACACAGAAAAAAAAAGTAAAGTATGTACGTGCTAATTAGGGTGGTTAATTTCTCAGGCGGAGGGGTACGTCTTAATATGGGGAATCCTTAGGTAAAGTTTACAGTTGGGTTGAAGTCACAGCGGTTATTCCTAGAGGGATGAAAAATTAAAAGTTGACATTTAAGGGGTGAAATATCAGGGGATGAAATTTTAGGGGGTAGCCGTTAAGAATGTCATCATTTGGTGGTCAGAGAAATTTAGGTTGCCTAGTACAAGATCTAATCACTTCAAATACTTCGACAGGTCATTCTCCTTATTATTTTGGAATACGATGCTCGTAACTTCAAAATTAAACACAACAACCGGAATAAAATTTTTACTTGAAGATGTAGATTCGACGATCACGACGATCACGACGTAGAACGACGATCACTATGGATCAGTCAGTCACTAAAAAGCAAGAATGTTTTTATACAATAAAATGGTTTTATTTATAAACGCATATTAACATTAATGTGTTTACAACGGTAATGTGTTTCAACAAGATAACTATTGTTACCTCCATATTAAAAATACATGGAACAAAACACTGTAGTGTAAAACTGTCAAAGCCTCCCTTATTCTCTTGGTGGATTTCTGATGTCCATGTTTCTCGAATGTCTGGAATCAACAATTTCAGGAAGAACACATTTATAGAAAAATGTTTGCAGTTTTTTCTCCATTTTGTCCTTCCACAACTGTACTTTATCTGAAACAAATTTAGTAAGTTAAGTGGTCAATTCAAAATGTATTAAACATAGATTGCATACCTCTTCAACCAATATGCCTAATAGCGTCCACACAACAAAATAACATACTTATGTCAGTTACTTGCAGCTCACCTTGCACCTGAAAATAATATTGACGGTTTCGCTTCAATTTTAACTTATGGCCTTCCATTACAGCAAATTTAATCTTTTTTGACGAATAGCGTCTTCTGGAGTCAATTTTTCAGAATTTGCCGGGCATTTAATTTCAACTAGAGTCTGTATTCCATCTGGATCTATTACTATTCCATCAGGGCTAGCTCCTAACATGTAATATTCGACATCTATAAAAAATCAACAAGGTTTCACTTCAACGTTATACTTACCTTATCTTGTACTAATATTTCCTGTGAATTTACTATAGAGTATTTTTTTTACAACATTGACACACGATGTTTTCTTTTGCAAGCTACATATCGTTTTGAAATTTGATGCCGTAATTCAATTAGCCCTTTCATGGAACCAAATAGGATTAGCGGACTGTCCCCTGGTTAGTTCTTCAATTTCCTTCACTTGTTCAGAATCTCTTTTCAGTTTATAAAGAAAAACTTTTTCTTTGTAACTATACTCTTCAGGTGTTGAATCTGGAATCGGTTCAGTTGTTTTCCCATAGTGTTTATCAGGTAATGCAGGTTGATTTTCTAGGGCAACAACCGTTTTTTGCATGACCTACTTTTTTTAAGGTTTGTCTCCCGGTATTTTAATTTGGTTATGTATTTTTTTAAAACTCCACGAGGGCTTCTGTTTACCATGTATTGTAAATTAACCGGTAGTAATCACTTCTACTATTATAGGAAACACCTGATGCCTCGGCTCTCGTTGTAAACTGTCTTCGTTTGGAATAATTTATTTTCTTTCCTCCTACAAATATGGCAACTATTGAATTATAATGCTCAGCAGCATTATTTGTCATATTTAATATTAAACTTTGTGCATTGTCTATTAGACGTTGGAAACACATCAAAATATCGTCATACAGACCACAAAGTTTCATCATGGAAACATGATTTACTTCGTCTGCTTCTATGGTGCAATTGAAGTAACCAATCTCTTTACATTTTTAATGTTCTCCAAAAACATGAGATGGGGCATTTTTTAAATCTGCAACAAGACAGGAGATTTGTTCTTGTAACGTTGCATTTTGATTTCTTCTATATTGCACTGCCCTTTTAATTGCATCAACAAGCTCCTCGAAGACACAATTTTTCTAAGTTCTGGAGGCACTGGGAGATTTTTTGAGTTGCTTCTTTTTCTCTTTACGATCTTCCTAAGATGTTAGGACATGTTTCTTATTAAATGGTTTGTACACTCTACTTTTTCTATAACACACGGACCGTATGGCCGTGATTCGAGTAATCTTCTGTAGACACTGCTGTCACCGTCCCCTACCAGTCTTGTAAATTTGATACCATGTCTCCCATGTTAATTTGAAACCGTCGACAATTATTGCTGCTTCTATTGCTGTAGAAGGTCCTTCAAAATTTTTTTAACAGATATGGTCCATAGAAGTTATACCTTTTCTTTTAGAACGGGCACATATGCAACAATATTTATTTTTAATGCCAATATACAAAACTTTGCCAGTCCTCTGTCCAATAATACATGCCTACAACAAAAAGCAATTGATGCATAGTCCATATTACAATTTTACAATTTAAAATCATAACAATGAATGGAAGAAATAAAGTTAAGACTCACAGGAATATATACATTATAAGGCATATAAGGTACTTCACCGTTTGAGCTACATAGGAAAATTATATTTTTTTAAACATAACATCTAGTATTTCACTACATATTTGAATAGATTACTTAAAACCTATGTATGTATAGCAATGAACGTTATGAGGAAACCAAATATTAGTACTTGTCAATTTTCCACTTAAATTGTAGTAAACGTGAAGGTGGTGTAATTAAATTTCGTTTAAATATTATATGATGTATTTAGGTATGTACGTTTTACGCATTGCGTTATAATAACTTACCGTCCCTGACAAAGTGTTGTAATTTATGTTATAAGACCGTTTAGACCACGCTCCATCAGCGATAACCGTGATAGTTCAAGATCCCCATGAAATCTAGCCAAACGTGCCTCTTCGTGTATATTTTCTTCAATTTGCTCCCATAGTGTCTTATGCATTTGGTCAGCTACAGTGTTATGACACTTTTCAAAAGTTGCAAAATTGATGAAGGGAACGTTTAAAACAGACATCACTTCGCATGCAATTGAGTAACCAATACCAGAGGAAATGATGCCTAAAGTTGCAGAGTCATTTACTTGTATTCTGTCCTGTCTTTATAATCTGTCTGTAAATCCATTGTAGTGTGACACATTTTATATTTTAGAGTTATAATGCTAAAAAGACCCATGGCAGCTGTTGGCGTCTTCTATCGCTTCTTTGGTAAAAATACCATAAGCGATAGTATTCGACCAACTGAAGGCTCGGCACTTCTTTCCAAACTTGGAATTGGTTACCGAACACACCCGTTAAACTAATAATAGGTGCTCATAGATTTTTTGAATGAGTAACTCAAATTGGGAAACTTCAATATTTTTACTGTTTGTCAACAACTTAACAAAATAATACCATAAACGAAAACTGGACATACACGGAGGCAAAACAAATGGTTATGACATACCAAGTGAGAAATAGTTTCGATGTTAAGGAAACCTTCGATGTTAAGGAAACCTTAACATATTTTTTGCAAAGAATATGTTGGCGTCTTCTATCGCTTCTTTGGTAAAAATACCATACGCGATAGTATTCGAGCAACTGAAGGTTCAGCACTTCTTTCCAAACTTGGAATTGGTTACCGATCACACCCGTTAAACTAATAATAGGTGCTCATAGATTTTTTGAATGAGTAACTCTTCAGGGTTTCACAGATTCAAAGTTTTTTACGGAGATAATGTGCAAGATATTCTTTGGTCCTTCGAGCCGGATGAGTAATCATCGCAGAAGTTACAATCAATTGTGATCATCGAGGCAGCCGTACGGACTTCACAGACGTGGAAGCAGCCGTCGGACCCGATTCACCCATACAACGACTTCGAGACAGTCACACGGACCCCACGTATAGGGAAGCAGCCGTTGGACCCAAGTCAGTTTCATTCATCGACTACGAGGTAGCCTCACGGACTTCAAGACTAGGAAGCAGCCCTAGAACCCGAGTCACCCACATTCATACAGGAGGCAACCAGGAAATTACGAACATCAAACCAAGTAGACAGTGCAATCAATCTCCATGCTCCCATCCCTAATCACCATTTTGATCGTTACTTGAGTAGATTAATTAATTTAAAAATGACTTCACATGCAGAAGATATCGACACTTTAAAGAGAGAGCGTAAGTCACTTAAATCTAACTTCACTAGATTCATAAATTATATTAATGAAGAAAGTAATCACGAAGACAAAATACAAATTAAATTCCGATTAGTCAAAGTAGAGGGGTATTTAGACAAATTTGAAAGAATTCAAGATAAAATAAATTTGCTTTCGAGAAATGTAGATAGTAGATGTTATTGAATTTGAAACTTTGTATTTTAAAGAGATTAGCCGAGCACACACATTGCTCGAATTAGGGACAATGGCGAGAATTCATTTAAGTGGATCAGGGTCAGAACTTGTTCAAAATGACATTCAAAGTAGTCAAAGTCAAAATAACATCCGCTTGCCCAAAATCGAGTTAGTAACTTTCAGCCTAGCCTTTGATAAATGGCTGGAATTTCACGATTCATTTAAGTCAATGGTGGACAATAATCCATATCTGTCTAATATTCAAAAATTACACTATTTACGGTCTTGCCTAAAGGGTGAAGCTGCATCACTTATAAACGCACTTGAATCATCCAGCGAAAACTATTCAGTAGCATGGGATTTGTTGAGAGATAGATTTGACAATCGAAGAATAATCATTCAAAATCATGTAAGGACATTAATGGAGTTACCTTGTGTAATGAAAGAGTCAGCAAACGAATTAAGGAAATTAATTGACAGCGTTCAAATTCATTTGCGAGCGTTGAAAACTTTGGGAGAAGCTGTAGACACTTGGGATACACTTCTTATCTATACAATAAGGGCAAAAATTGATAGATTTACTCATAGAGAATGGCAAAGGTCAGTTACCGGTACGTCCATGCCGAGCATTGAAACTTGATTGAAATTTTTAGAAAATCGTGTGCAAATTTTACAGGCCACCGCATTAAATGTGAATACTCAAATCAAATTTGGTAACACGCCACAAACAAAACGCCACGCTTTAACAATCACTAACACGTCTGATTCATGCGCTTATTGTAAGGGTTCCCATAAATTGTTCCTCTGTGAGAAATTTTTTAAATTATCAATATCTGAGAGGTTTGAGGTAGCAAAATCTCATAAATTGTGCTTCAATTTTTTGAACGGTGGACATCGTAATATTGAATGGAGGTCACGAAGGTGTAAAAAATGCGACAAGAAACACAATTCATTATTACATCAGGAAAGTAAAGTTCAGAAAGCGAAACAAAATTCATCTCTCAACAGGGAAATTGTACTTGATAATGCAACATCTAGTACAAATTTAAAGGTGTTGAATGTAACTAATTCATGTGAAATAGTATTATCAACCGCGATAATGAATATAAAGAGCAAGTACGGAAAAACCTTTCGGGCACGTGTTGTATTAGACAATGGCTCGCAGTCAAATCTTATGTCGAAAAAATTCGCGGAATCTTTGGGATTACCATTTACACAGATCAATTTACCTGTAGAAGGGTTGAATCAAATGGAAACGAGAATTAAATATTCGGTAACGACAACAGTTAACGCGATACATTCTGGCTACTTCACAAAAGTGGAATTTTTGATAATCCCCCTAATTTGCAACAAACTTCCAACAAATTTAATCAACAAGACAAATTTACGGATTCCGGCAGGTATCAAACTCGCGGATCCAGATTTTCACAAACCGGGAGAGATCGATGCTCTCTTGGAATTGAAATGTTTTACGACTTGCTATGTATCGGTCAGATTAATTTAGATGGACATAATGCGAAATTAACAAAAACGAAATTAAGTTGGATTATTTCAGGTAAAATAAATAATGAACCAAGTGTACCAAAGTCAAGTCAATGTCTTTTGTCGTTAGATTCAATTCATAAAACAATATCGAAGTTTTGGGAAATCGAAGAAATTTCTGATCAAATCTATTTATCTGAAGAAGAGCATCAAGTGGAAAGTTATTTTAAGGAAACGACTAGTAAAGACTCAATTACAGGAAGGTACACTGTACGTTTACCGATCAATGAAAAGATATCAAGGTTAGGGGAATCTTATGAAATCGCACATCGTAGGTTTCGGGCATTAGAAAGGAAACTAGCGCGAAATCCGGAAGTCAAGGTACAGTATAATCAATTCATGCGCGAGTATATAGCGTTACAGCATATGTCAGAAATTGCGACTTCAAATATTAAGGGTTATTTTTTGCCACACCAAGTAGTTGTAAAGGAAAAGAGTCAAACGACTATATTAAGAGTGGTCTTTGACGCATCAGCAAAAACATCCTCAGGGAATTCTTTAAATGAGTGCTTAAAGACAGGTCCAACTATTCAGCAAGATATTTTTTCAATAGTTACTCGTTTCAGGACCCATCAATTTGTTTTAACCGCCGACATTGATAAAATGTATCGGCAAATTTTAGTAAATGAAGGTGACAAATCTTACCAACAATTATTATTTAGAGAAAATGAAAACGAAACTTTGAAAACTTATCGTGCAAACACCGTAACATATGGAACAACTTCAGCTCCATTTTTAACTATCAGAACTCTTTTCCAGTTAGCGGATGATGTAAACTCAACATATCCAAATATAGCGAAAATTATCAAAAGAGCTTTTTACGTGGATGAATTTCTCACTGGTGCTGATGCGGTAGAAGAAACAATAAGTTTACGAGACAAACTAATTGAAACACTTAGCTCAGGGTGTTTCTCATTACGAAAATGGTCTTCTAATAATTCAGAAATCATTGATTCATTGCCAGGAGAATTAGTTAATTTAGATTTGTTCTTGAAGGGCGAAACACAAGGGACTTTAGGAGTTCAATGGAATCCGAGGGACGATGTAATTAAATATGAAATTGCACAATATGATAACAGTAAAATCACAAAGCGAACGATATTGTCTCATATCGCGAAATTATTTGACCCAATAGGGTTAGTAGGTCCAGTCATTGTCACTGCCAAATTACTGATGCAAAGGTATGGCAAGACAATATACATTGGGATGAATTTGTACCAATTGACGTGCATACGCAGTGGGTTAACATTAACAGTCAGTTAGAACTCTTAAATAATATAGCCTTTGACAGAAAAGTAATCATTATGGATGCAATTAAATTAGAGATACACGGGTTTTGCGATGCGTCGGAAAAGGCGTACGGAGCTTGCATTTATGTGTGTTTAATAGATAAAGATAATGGAATTGCAATAAATTTATTATCTTCTAAGAATCGTTTGGCGCCACTGAAGTCAATTTCGTTGCCTAAATTAGAACTGTGTGCAGCACTATTGTTGTCACGATTATTGAAAACCACGCTTCAAGCCTGGTGTAAATCAATTAATGAAATTTATCTGTGGACAGACTCCACTATTACTTTGCAGTGGATCCAAACTCAACCGCATTTACTAAAAACGTTTGTGGCGAATCGAGTTGCCGAAATTCAAAATCATACTAATATCAACTCTTGGAGGCATGTACCTTCGAAAAGTAATCCTACAGATTGTTTATCTAGGGGACAACTTCCTTCAGATTTTTTAAATAATTCTAGTTGGAAGGTTGGCCCTGAATGGTTGACAAGGGACCAGGCTCAATGGCCTGAAGACAGATTCAATGGCGTTCCTATGTTAGAAGTAAAATCAACGGTCGTGCTAACCAATATAGTAGAGAAAAACCCATTCGAAAATTTATTGTTGAAATATTCGTCAATAGCAAAATTGAAGAATGTGATAGCTTATTGCTATAGATTTATTAATAATTCACTAAAAAATAATACTAAATGTACAGGTGTTCTCACAACTCAGGAACGAGATGAAGCACTATCACAAATCATCAGATTAACACAAGGCGAATGGTTTCAAGGTGAATTTAATCGTTTGGTAAATGGTAAGTGCGTCTCGACCACTAGCAAACTGCGAGACTTGAACCCATTTAAAGACGACCAAGGAATCATTCGTGAAAAACGTCCCATTATACTACCTAAAGATCGTCATATCACTCGTTTACTTATACAAGAGACGCATGTAGAACAGTTACATGGTGGAGTTCAGGCAACTCTTTACCATGCTCATCGTAGATATTGGCCTATCGCAGCAAAGACAGTAATTAATGGGATAATTAGGAGATGTCTAAAGTGTTTCCGAGCAAAGCCCAGTAATTATATAAACATAATGGGAAACCTTCCACGTAATAGAATAACTGAATCTCGTCCATTCGTAAATACAGGTGTGGATTATTGTGGACCATTTTGGATTAAGGAAAAGAAATTTAGAAATAGAACAAAAGTAAAGATTTATGTGGCTATATTTATTTGTTTTGTGACAAAAGCATGTCATATTGAATTGGTGACTGAGCTCACAACCGACCAATTTATTGCTAGTTTAAGGTTTTTTTAACTCGGGGGAATATGTAAGAAGTATAAAATCGATTGCACCACTACCAGTAGCCTCTTTAACAACATACATATCGGTTATGTTGCAATCGAAAAGTGTATGGCTTTTAAATGAGAAAATTTGTTCTAGAAAGAAATCTATTGCAATTAGCCTTCTTCCCTCAAGATGACAATCCCTTTCTGTTTTTTCCGCAACAAATTTATTTTCGTGACTGCAAGAAATGTAAAAATTACCTCAGAGAAGAAAGTACAACCAATACAAACCTAATGTTTTCCGTGCTATTTTCTTCAATTTCTACAGCTAGAAGAGTTGAGACATTATTTGCTGAGCTGCAATATGATTTAATCATTGCACCGTGACTGTATTAATGTTTATATACCATCGAACTCACCTTACGGTAGGAACAGATGCCTCGTGTTCAACATTAATAGAAGTACTAGCAATGGCCATCTCATGACTACTGATCAACAGGGTTGCTTGATTTTTAAATCTATGTGGAGGAAACGTGGTTGATTTCATTAAAAAGTAATAGGTATACATATTTCAATTTTCGATTAATATAAATGGAGACCCGTCAGTTATTAAAAACCCCGATGGCAGAGCCAGACATAATGATAAGTTATAAGCGTGGAAAGATATATTTTCAATCATTATTACATTTTTGCGTTCAGTGTATGTCCGAAAAATATTTCCAAAAATAATGATTTCGGATTTATAATAATCATTTCGAATTTACACTGGTAATATCGACAGGAACCGATGAACTCCAGCGGATGTCTGAAATCACGATCAAACAGAGGTCGGTGTGAAGTCAGTTAAGACGTTAGACGATTTATTATTAGTCATTTGAAAATATTTTAGTTTCCTGTTTTAGCATGTTTCTTTAACTTCAACACCCTGTATTTTTTTTACAGAACAATATTTCTCTACGAATTTTTGTTTAAGTATATTTATCCAACAATTCGACGCATTCTATTATGGCCTATTTTATTATATTTTTTTTAATTTAAATGCATATGATACTAGGTTTTTTCTGGGCTAATCATCTATTCCGTCGTTTGGTTGAAAGATAGACGGTTTTTGAATGGGGACCACGAGGTATCTTATCTGTTGCACGAAGTGTAAATAGCGGCTTACTGTGAAACTTCGTTCGCGTAGTTGCGGCGGTAAACAGATCTACATTTTTAAGTAATGTTTACGCTGGGATATTTGCCACCGGGCGGTCCCATTCCCATTCTATTGCCGCTAAAGGCGCCATAAATCAAGAACTCTTTAAACAAAACATGTTTTTAGGGTTTTGATCAAAAATCGCCATCCAAAAGAAATTCTAATCAATTAGATTCTTAATCTAGTAAATTCTTAAAAAAAATCTTTCCTGCAGTTAACAATTTTGCAGAAATTATGCTAAGCAAAAAATAAGAAATACCTTTAAAAAATCCCACAGAAAAATGGACAACTTGACGTATACTACTACTTTATTTTGGATTTTTTTACAGAAGTCATTTTTCAGTAATTTCTAAAATAATGTTGAAACTCCCTAAAAACAAATTCGCCAAGATGGCTGCCTTTGAAATAGCCTCTTAAATGCCAATGTCATGAATGCGTGCTCTAAAGCTTTTTCAAATTGATTATAACCCTTGTGATATCATATTCTGATGTAAAACGCAAACCAACTCTCCTACGATTCATACAATAACCCTTCCTTTGTGCAATCGGGTAGACATTACCGTCGTTGAATACTTACCGTCACTTACCTCAGAGTATCACAGAGTTGAAGTTGAAATATGAGCGCCACCAATTCTTTCTAATACTCTCGTAGTAATATACAAAGTCAAACGACATAAATTTAAATTATGGTCCCTTATTTTAAAGACCAAAGGGAACAAACACAATTTTTCAAGTGTGCAGTAGCTTGTATGTATCTCTCCAATTTACCTCCTAAAATTACAATTCTGAACCAGTCGGGAGTCTGAAAGACATCAAGTGAGCAAAACTTTATTTGCGAGCTTGTACTGACTAAAAATCTACATTTATTCAGATTTAGAATATGCGAAATTAGTGTTCATTTATGGTTTCCATGCCTGAAATGCTACAGCTGCTGTTAAATATCTACAGCTTCCACATTGGACAATTACTAATACAATGTAGTAACTAGAATTTTAAGGAACTGTGTAATAAGAGAAAGTCTTCCAGTGCTAACATATTTTAACTTAGGCTAAGGATTTATAAATACAAAATATTCTGGCTTTCATAGTCAGTTTCAAGCACTTATGTAGTAGCACTTATGTAGTAGCTTCTATATACCTCTGAAATGGCTAAAACTATTGGTTCTACAACGAAGACTATTCCAGTATTACTTTATTTTGCATAGTACAGTTTAAATTGTAATATTCTAAGACTTCATTTATAAAAAGTTTCTCGCCTAATCAAGCACAATATTGTATTCCACCTTAAATAGCACAGGAATCGTGTAATAACTAAGCAGATTACTTAAAAAAAACCATACAAAAAAATTATGAATATAAATTACTCTACTTCTTCTGTTTATCATCGGTCTTATCATCTTTCTTCTTGTCTTTTAGACTGCCGACAGCTTGGCGGATTGCCTCTGATTGCGGGTCAACTCCTGGCAGGTTTTCCAGCACGCTCTGTAGAAAGGCTGGATCATTCATCACCTCAGAGTAGTCCTCGTCCCCCTCCACTTCCATCGGCTCGTCCTTCGGTGCAGTCACAGAAGCTGAAGCTTCTTCTAAAAAAGACAATTCAATTGACAGATTAGCCGTCATTGTGTGACTGATTGAAAAAAATGAGAAACCTGGAATCTGATTGCAATGATTACCTTAACCCCACACAAAAATTTATCAAATGGATTAACCACAAATGAGAGGTCATAATATGAATTACTCATCAAGTTTTGGAAATAACTGTTCGTAAAAGTTGGCATATTTACGGGCATCCTGCATGGACATCTGCATAGCAAAAGCGATCTGCTCCTCTTCGGTCATGTTGTTGAAGTCGACTGAACCCTGATTGATAGTCGCGCTCTGCTCCCCGCCTTGTTCCATCGACATTGCGAGCGCTCTCTCTAGCAGGGCCTCCTCCGAAGGCTCCTCCTTTATCGTATCCGTCTTAACCCCTGTTTCAGCACTGGACGCCTCCTTTGCCCTGCGTGCCTCATCCTCTTGCCTCTGGCGTTGCTCCTCCATAGAAACGCGAAGAGCCTATGACAAAAATCTTCATTACAGCTTTTATTTCGGTCAGAGGTTTGCACTGGAACCCTAGCTATTGAAGAGTTACTTTTCTGAACATTTTAAATACTGGTATATTTAATATCACATAAGCACTATGTGTGGTGTTTAAGTACTAAGCATTATTTGTATTAATATTTTCGATGTTCTATGAATATCATTTTCAAAATTCTTAATGAAATTAGTGACAGTTCAATTTCAGGAGTGATCTGTTATAAGATTGTTTAGTGATTCATATATTGTAAGATCCTCATTATTATACTCAAATCTCTACATGAATGAAAATGAAGAGCATAAATGAATTTAGACAATTTGATTACGTTTGCAATTTTAAGATGCTCCAAATAATGGTTTTTTCAGCTTTAACTAAATCTGAAACGTGTTTCGAAAACAACTTTTTTATAACAGATTCGTATAAACAAAAGCGACTAATGTTGCTAATGATAAGAAATAGATTATTGTTATTGACACTAAAGCATTACATAAAAAAATCATTACCCCCTAACTTATAACAACAAAATTGTAAACTATATATTGTATTATAGATTAAACCATCTCCTGAATTTTTATTGTCTATATCTTTAGTATTGTTATTATGTCCTGCGAAATGTTTGGATGAAATGAGAAATCCTCGTAACAATTTTTTTCATTAGGAATTCACTTGTAACTAAACATTATTAATTAAATGCTGAGAAGTTATTTCGTGATTAGAAATTATATTTTGCAACTCTGCATATTGAGACAAATATCCAGTTTTAGTTAATATTTCTTAAATAAATATTTAGGTAGAATTGAAAATACTACGGAAGTTTCTTTAAGTAGGGACTTTTCTATGCATTTTTACATAATCCCCTGGTTTGTTGAAGCATTTGTCATATCTTAATTCTAAGCTTTGCAAGCCTCTTTCAAAGAAATTTGCGCCCTGCTCCAATAACTATGAGTTGATGGCCTATTCATTTCATTGTTATCATTGTAGTACTTGTCGTCATTAGGTGCTTGAAATGCAAAAATCGCTCGCAATCTTCATGTTTTCAAGCACTTGAAGCATCACCTTGGCGATAAGTACTACAATGATGATGAAGGACTGAAAACGGCTGTCAACTCATAGTTATTGGAACAGGAAGCAGATTCCCTTGAAGAGAGTATACAAAGCTTGGTTTTAAGATATAAAAAATGCTTGAACAAACGAAATGAATACGCAGAAAAGTATGTAAGGTCCATCCAATCAGAACTGTTCCAGTTAAAAAACAAAAAAACACTGATTTTATACCGAGCGCATTCAAAAAATACGTTTTTACCCTATACAAAAGCAGAGTATTCATGTAACGTACCGTTTAACCCCCCTCCCCTCCGTATATTTGGCGCGGAGAAATGTTGTTAGTCGCTACAATACATGCTTATATATGAAATGCCAATTAGTATCGAGAATTAGACACGTGTTCATTAGACACCGAGCACGTGTTCAGTGGCGTATGTATGTAATGCAATTATTATTTTAAAATGGCTTTTTGGAGACCTTTGGCCGTGAACGATATTAATAATGGCAATGATATAGACATTACACACAATACAAATAATGCTACAGAAACAAATGAGGTACAAATTTCAGATTTCGTCATAAAATTTCGTTGACAAAGTGAGTAACAGTATTTAGTATTTCTTTAAATATGGCACACCTATGGAGCCGTTTCTGGTCTTTGTATGTCGGTAACATGGCTATTAAATTTTATTGCTGCCTTTTTCAACTGGACCAATTCAGACTGGATGGACCTTACAATCAGAAACAAATATTTTCACCAGATTGTATTCGATTATTTTTCATTAAAAATGCGGACCATATTTAAAAATAATTCTCGTGGATTATATGTTTTTACCAATGCCAATTCAGGATCTTCATTGGGATCAACTCCGAATTCGAAAGCAGAACCACTGAGACCGGCAGCTCCAGTGCCATCCTCCCCTTGAATTATGGGGGAAGAGATCAATGCGTCTGATAGATGAGGACCTGGCGGTACTGTTACAAGATGGCTGCTGGCACCGTCCTGAAATATTAGTTTACTTTTAATTACTCTGTCTAGATATTTCGGATTTTCAGTATTAAAATTACATACAATGATTAATAAGTTGTTTTGAATTGTTACCTTTCCATTTAGGGTGTTAACAAATGTAGTCAAAACTTCAGAGTTGTTTTCGTCCTCTCCAAAGCTGATGATGTCAACATTGACTTTCTCTTTTTTCAATTTCTTGGCCAATCTGACTAACTCCTTCTCTTCACTGGCCACGGGGCTGCCAACAAAGACGACTATACGCATCTTATGGTTCTTACCCTGACGATGTTTCAAAGCCAACTGAAAATTATTAAAAAGTAATTAGTACCAAAGCTACAGTGTTAGCTACATGTAGTAAGAATTATTACATACTTATCTCTTAATTAATTATTACAATTATTACTGTATGTAAACAGAAAAAGGAACTAGTTAGATAAAATCTTGACAAACTCGAAATGATGCAACACCTATGAATATCTTAAAATAACCAATAGAAGTACTAAAGCACTGAAAACAAATGAGAAAGAAAACTGGATGTATGAAAAAGGGACAGAAGATATATTGAGAAAGTGTGTGATTACATTAAAAACATTGAAAATAAAAGGCTGGAAAGGATCAGACATATACAGAACTACTGAAACTAGGAGATAACGAGCTACATAAGAAAATATCTAACTTAATGCCTCAAAATTCGAGACGAGGAAATACACTGATACCAAAACAAGAAGGTATTAGCAAATGTACAAATTACAAAGGGTACACTAAATGTGACACAATATATTGTATTAGCTATCATATTAAAAGAACAACTTACAGTATGATCTATTCACGGTCAGTCCGCAAAGGCTGTGTTGTTAAGTTAATTACATATATTTTACTAAATTAATACATTATAACTCGTCTAATTATAGTTGCAATCATGCGAGTAATTCGTCGAATTTCTTACATTTCAATCTCATTGGAATATTAAATTTCTGTTATACAAACACTACAGACCAGTAATTTAAACAAGCTATATGAAAGTATTAATTTATATTCTGGCAAGGATGCGATATTTCGCTGTGTGTTGCTGCTTTATCTCTTTTTCTCTTGCAGGATTCACATATTGTTGTCTCATTCTCGTTTCACTTATGTGATGTTATGATTTGTGATCACGCGTGTGACAGCGACACATCATAGGCGGGCCTGTCGGTTTCAGTTATTGGTAATGGGTGTACCAGTGTCTCGTTAACGCGTAATATTTCTCAGCGATTTATTAGCAATTTATTGTGAATTATTTTTTAGTAGTGATATTTATAGCAAGATGGTATTATTTCACTCTTTTCCTTCAGTTATTTTTGGTTTCTAATTTCTTATTTGTTTGTTATTAATTTCTAAAAAAAGAACGAGTAATTATTTTGCCCGCGGGGAATGAAAACGACTTCATTCAAGGGGCGCTACTAATTTTTGAGAAAAACATCAAAGTTTTGAACATTATCGTGAAGTTATAACAGCGTATTTGTTTAAGACATGGTTTGCCAAACAACTTACACTGAACATACCATAAAACTCGGTTATAGTAATGGACAATGGGCCATGTCACTCTAGAATTGATAAAGCACTGATTTCAAATTTGAAAAACGCGGATATTTTTCATTAACAAGTTGGAATTACCACTAATTATATAATAATTTTTCATAGTATTTTAATCTCTAAAAAATATACCTTACAAACGTGAAATCACCTATTTTCTTGGTTGATAAGAGTTGATTTGAAAATTTATAATTCATCAAATTTTAAATTTGTTAAATATTTTAATTTTTTTTAGACTACTTTCAGTGATAGTGATAAGTTTTTGAAAGTTGCAAAAAACGAAAAGAGAAGCTTATTTCGGTTTTCTATGACGATTAATTTGGCGCCAATAACATGTTTTTATATTTTATCCCCAGATTGCCATCGAGGTCCAAAAAATAAACTAAATGACAGCCTTTTGTGAGATCTCCCTTTAACGCAACAAACTCATTTTCATAACGTTTAATCGACTAAGGGAGTAGGTGATTTTTTAAATATGTACTAAATCCCCTAAAAAAATTTAAATAGCACGCCTATAGGAGTCGGCGACTTTGATCACAGGTGTTCATGACTATTTATGGTTACAAACTGACTGTGGAAGGACATTAATCAAGATAACAACGGAAAACACTAGCAATAGTAGATAGGATCAGGATACAAAAATTTTCATAATTTTGAAGTTACTCAAAGAATAGTAACCCAATAGTAGGGAGATCCAATACCTGCACTATCGCCTATAACTACATTAGATACCATACGATACGATACGATACGATACGATACGATACGATACGATACGATACGATACGATACGATACGATACGATACGATACGATACGATACGATACCATACCATACCATACCATACCATACCATACCATACCATTATGACACAAATAAAAACAAAGGTACAATATACAACAAAGTCACGCAAATAATACCCTGTTCGAATGACATAAAACAGCAAAAAAGCAAAAATTAGTGAGGTTTCCAGCCTAGAACAGTGCCCATCAGGACAATTTCCGAAAAAAATATTTCAAATGAAAGTTGTATTATATAAGTAAATCAACTTGTGAAATTTGAAATAAATTATCAGAGAGAAAAGTATTTTTGAGAAAATTAAGAAAAATTGCACATTGTCAAGAGTAAAGTGCTATTTAGGGTGGTTTTCGAAAATTTGGGGAAAATTGAAAAAAAAATCGCAAGGGCAAAAGGCTCTTCAGAGAAGACATGTCATGATATAGACCAGGGAAATAAGCAAAAAAGACAAATACATCCAGCTATCTGACGAGTTGTCTATGTAATGTAAGCCTACAGAAACAAAACCTATACTTTTTAAACTGTGGATTTGGTTGAGGTTTTTAGGTAGTAACAATTAATGATCAAAACAAACAACGGATATTTTATGCATTTTTGTCTACTAGTAGAAAATAAAGTATGTGATAAACAAGTAGAGGATTAAAAAGGCGGTTTTAGTTGTTTGTTTCTATATTTATTGCTTAGAAAATTGTAAAAGAATGTCAAACTACGCACAATATTTAATCAAATATTGCAAAAATTAACTGAAAACTTTATTATTGCATGAAAAGTTGGGTCTTGTGGTGCTTATCACATAGTTACAATTTCAGAACGTTTCACCAAATAGTTTTTGTAAAATTGCATTTGTTTATCCTGAAATGTTTTCCTCGAAATCCTCACGCTCAAAAAATGAATTAGCATTTTCTAACTGCTATCATTAACTATCTCTCTGGAACTTGTTAAGAGATTTTCATATCGTTTTTTAATAACGAAAAAAAGTAACAGAATTCAAAACCTGAACTGAATATGAACAAAACGTTATGAATGTTTAAGGCAACAGAACGAAAACATAGGGGAAGATTAAAAAATATGAAAACAAAAGGTGGAGAAGAAAAAAACCGAAAATGAATGGAAAGGAACAGTCATACAACAAGAAGCACATTAAAAACTGTAAGGGAGAAGAAAAAGAAAATGCTGACCATTCCATTACATAAAACAAACCACAAGAGTTCATAACAATAGCTCCGATTTTTACTAGATCCCGATTTTTTTAGTCCTAAATCTAGCTTGCATACAGACAGGCATACAGAGAGCATAATAAAAAGTCAAGCAGTACTTACGTGAGCAATTCTGATTCCAGTGTGGAGATTAATCTCGCCATCTGGCTGAACCTGATGTAATTTCGATAGGATTCTGCCGACATCGCTTGTGAGCGTCGCCAAAACTTCAACTCGGCTATACAAGCCCAAACGAAAGAGAAGTTCAGAAATTAAATAAAATAGATCCATAGGACTGATAGAGTGACTAAAGCTGTACTGTCATACAAGTTTCTTTTAGACATGTTTCGAAATTACCTTTTATTAATTATCAATCTAATTGATAGCTGTTTATCATCTTTACTGCTATTCATAAACTTTTCAAGAAAATTATTTTTCATAATTATCTTTCTAACAAGTTATTAACAACAACCAATGAGTTTAGTACAGATATAGAGGTGCACGTTTAATAGGGACTGTAAAAAACAAGGTCTGTTACTGAGCCGCTAGGGGTGCTGATGTACTTTGCGCGATTTCTTCGTGCGCAATATAGACAAATTAAGAGTGGACAAGACAAGTGGCCAGAATATTTTAACGCAGAGTTAGCGAACAGTGGTCTATTTATGTCTCCCTACCTCGGCTTGCTTGCCTCCCACCGTCAGTTTCTTGGGCAAACCTTTATCATTTTCCAGGGGGAATTTTGATAAACGCTATCGATGACTAGAACTTAAATGAAATAACCAGTTCGAAAACATCATTTATAATTTTAGAAAATGATCCGTTCAAAAGTCATAGACTTTTGAAAGTGCGATTTTCCATAAGAAGTTAAAATCATGAAGATTAAAAGCTCACCAAAAAATCACCACTGATCATTAAAAAACCGTAGAAAACGATATGCGCAATCAATTTTCGTCTTTCATTTTACTCTAAGAAAAAAAATTATTTTTCATCTAATCTCACTTTTCCGCGAAACGTTATTTCGTCGACCTCTAACAATATGGCAAGTAAGAGGGAAGCCCAATTTTTCTTTCTGCGATATCCAGGGAATGTCTTCTACACGTGTCACACTAATTTTCACACGATATTTCACAATAACATAAATTACCAAATTTTAATGGACATGTCCCTTTTCATCGGATTTTCCATTTATTTCACATGGAACATCAAAATAATCGCAGGATGCAACACGAGAATGACACTTCAGTGATAGTGGTTAATCGTCCGAGGGGAACGCATTGAAATCATTAATTTTTAATTCTGCTTATTTTTCCTTTTAGAAATATTATAAAGTACCAGTTCCTGTGTAGAATCCTCCGGAAAGCAGAGTTAGGTTACACGGTTTGGTTCTGTTTATATATATTTGAGATCGATCTGGAAGAAGGAAAATCTTTACCATTTCTTGACCTCTCTGAAGATGGGTAGCTACATAGCAAGGTAGCTAGACCACTGGGGATAAAAGTTGATGTTACATCTTTTTATACAGAGCGACCTATACCTTGCCTGGTCTATTCCTAATATGTCTATGGTGCACAATTATAAAACTATCGATCAGACCCTTATGGCCGGTATATAAACCATATGGACTGGATTAATTAATAATAGTGAATTTTAACTATAAAAGCAATTTTTTGTTGATCTAATGTATATCCCATTACATCATTCAGGAAATAAAAAAATAGGTATGTAT
Source organism: Cryptocephalus primarius (assembly GCA_963576515.1). Classification (NCBI taxonomy): domain Eukaryota; kingdom Metazoa; phylum Arthropoda; class Insecta; order Coleoptera; family Chrysomelidae; genus Cryptocephalus; species Cryptocephalus primarius. Next base: position 202,362 of record OY754937.1, read on the forward strand.
GGTATTGGATCGTGAGAATATTGGATGGCAGCCTAGCACTTTACCATTAGACTACTGATATGTTACAAACTAAGTAACTACCATTTACATACAAGCTGTGCCAAAACTGATATAACAGCACTAGTGGCTGGGAAACAAACCCTTTAGTAAATAATGGACATTTATTTCTGAAGATGTGCCCCTCTATATGCGTTTATACTGATCGCTACAACTGAACAAGGGCTATTAACAAATTGAGTGAGATGTCTCGGGGGTGAAAGATTCAAATCATCACTTGTCACATACAAAACTGGGAATAGCCTTAAATATTACAAATTTATATTACTTATAAATATTGTCACGAACACGAGACTTCGACGACCATAAACAAAAAACAATTAATTAGGCCACGGTCAGGACCAAGGTGATCCGTGCGGTACTTCTAGCAACGAAAGCGCGAGTGCTTATGAAAACGACATATATTACAACAACAGTAAAGATCGCAAAACAACGTTAAATACAAATAGAGGGAGGAAAATAGTGGAGAGGACCAGTTGGGTCCAGACGTGTAGACTAGGACAAGTGCTGTCCAGGTGGGCCGCCCGGAAGAACGGCCATCCCTTAAGGGACCGGCCGCACGGCCGTTCGAAGCAGAGAGTAGAAAGAGCATCCGTCCTGAGACTGTGGTCCGCCGTCAAAGGGTCCACAGAACGCCCGAAGAAGAACCTACCATCCGCCCTACCAAGATGCCCTCCGCCACCTCACCTGTTATGGAAGTCAGAAGGTCCGAACGACAGTCCATCTTGTAAGTCACCTCCCTTACCTCTCACGCTCCAGCCCTTGGGATTCGCTGTGCCACCTTTCTTTCTTTTATTTCATTTTTTTTGTTTGTTGCCCTGACCTTTAGGTTCTCCGCCCCTTGCGAGAAATAAAGCCTTTTCTCCCTTTTCGTTTTAACCTGTCTCTTTAACAGCAAGCTCTACCCCCATAGCTGCCAACCCCTTACCTTACGCGGCCGTGACACAGGGTAAAGACGTCCCGGCTCGTGACATATGGTGGAGGCACCGTCATTCAATTCGAGGGGTGATTCTTCATAATCACCCCTACCTCCCGTAGCGTCACCATATGGTGAAGGCTCCGGCTTTAGACTCCAGGAGTCATCCTTTATAATCATACCTATCTTCCGTAGCCGCACCATATGGTGGAGGTGCAGGCTTTCGATTCCAGGGTTGATTCTTCATAATCATCCCTACCTCCCGCAGTTGCGACATACGGCAGAGGCGATTCTTATTTCGTTTCCAGGAATAATTGGTTCTTAACCACACTTACGTCCAGCCGTCGTAACCTTTAGGGGACACTTCTAGCCGTCGCGAGAAACTTCATTTTATATAGTCAGGCACATTTAAACAACTGTTTTAGGAATTCACAGGGAATCAGTTCAGTTCTCAAATGAAAACAACAGCATCCTCTTGGCTGCAGACTTGCCAACACACCCCGGTCCAGAGGATCAACAGGAAGAATATTGACACCCCGAGGCCACCTACAAACAGGCGGAAGAAGAGGACTTCAAGACGCCCAGGGATAAAGGGTCGAGAGATAGGCACGTCATGCAGGCAACAGGACTCAAAGCAGTATGAGCCCTCCTAGACGGCTCCAAAGACAGCGTTCAACCCCTTCCAAGACCCCGATTTTGAGACTCAGCTGGACGACCTTAGGCACACAGCCATTCCTGTGGAGCGAGCAGAGAAACGGACGACACCCATGACAGGACCCATGCTAAAAGACCCTTTCCGAGTGACCAAGCAACCCGCAACCCCAAGCTTCGTAAGCCCACAAGCCTTCAATCAAGACACGGACTGCATGAAGAATTACGAGAGAACTTGCGCGGCCAATGGATAGACAGACAAGTCCCTAGAAAATGGCGTACTTACAGGAGTGCACCGCATGCTATTGGTATGAGAAATATAAGGAACAGGACGTAAAATACTTCCTGGACACATTCGCGACGAGCGACGCAAGTCGGTGACCAGAATGAAGGCTCTGATCAAGGAAGCAGGAGCGAATTGATAAAAGAAGGTATCAGTATTGGAATTGTAAACGGAATTTGATCCAGATACAAACACCAGGGACTTTGTCAAGCTCTTCGTGGCAAGACACAGGACCGTCCCAGACACGAGAGGACGAGTCAGCCCAGGGCAGGGACTGTACACAGGGAAACTCCCCGAGTGCATGCCAAGGGGCGACGCAGCGGAGAACGCCATAGATCAGAGGAAGAAGCTCACCGAAGCTACATGGAGCAAACGACGTAACCTACCCGAGCTCGAGGACAAGAGACGGAAGACTCAAGGGCTACAAGCGCAGGGAACCGGGCGAGCCTACATCGGAATTACTGGACGTCAGTGTATGCTAGGTCATGGATCGTAGCCGTGAAAATTATCGCGCGTCTGTCGCGAATAAACAGAAACCCACTGAAACCAGTGCAGTGAACCTGACGACTCAGCAAAAAACTCGTGAGTGTAATGTGGAGTGATATTGTTTACATGTAGGTTAAAAAACTATGTATTAATTATTATTTTTCTGTGTAGAGCATTGAATTCCTAGGTCCTGGAGCATTCCATGAGCCGAGAGGTGAGAGATAAAACCGGGGGGCCCGTTTTCGAGGGAGAGGGGGTTATGTTACAAACACGAGACTTCAACAACCATAAACAAAAAACAATTAATTAGACCACGGTCAGGAGCAAGGTGATGCGTGTGGTACTTCTAACAATGAAAGCGAGAGTGCTTATGAAAACAACACACATTACAACAACAATAAAGATCGCAAAACTACGTTAAATATAAATAGGAGGAAAGTAGTGGAGAGGACCAGTTAGGTTCAGATGTGTAGACTAGGACAAGTGCTGTCCAGTGGGGCTGCCCGGAAGAATGGCCATCCCTTAAGGGACCGGCTGGATGGCCGGTCAAAGCAGAGAGTAGAAAGAGTATCCGGCCTGAGACTGTGGCCTGTCGTCAAAGGGTCCAAAGAAGAGCCGAGCGCCCGAAGAAGAACCTACTATCCGTACTACCAAGATGCCCTGCACAACCTCACGTGTTATGGAAGTTAAAAGTTCTGGACAACAGTCCATCTTGTAAGTCACCTCCCTCGCTAGATTTGCTGTGCCTCATTTTTTTCTTTTATTTCATTTCTTTTGTTTGTTGCCCTGACCTATAGGTTCTCCGCCACTTGTGAGAAATAAAGCCTTTTCTCCCTTTTCATTTTAAACCTGTCTCTTTACCATCAAGCTCTACCCCCACAACTGCCAACTCCTTACCTCACACAGCCGTGACACAGGGTAAAGACTCGTGACAATATTTTAAAATTTTTCATAGGGATAACGCAATATTAGAAGAGAGCTATAATAAAATGTGTCACTTTGCGTCATAGGGGGGTATAAAAATGTGGGACACCAGCATCACACAACTTGTGAATAGCCCAAATAAATAGATCAAGATGACCATTTTAAAAAAAACATGAATATTAAACGAACGTCAGTTGTAGATGAATTCAAATGTACAGTTGAAACTTACTTGGCCAGTGTTAAGAGTCCTACATTGTTCTCGGGATTAGAACGAGTCTTCGAATGGCAGACCAAATTGACTGCGTCCTGCTGAGCCTGCAACCTCGTCGGCAGGAAGTCTCCGTTCCTCATGAAATCGCTGTTGTCCACACTGGAAAACCATTGGGTTTAAGAAAGTTGTATGAGATTTTTACAAGTCATCACTATAGTGAGGTTAGGATAGAAACTACAGAATATATACTCACCAGATCATCGTGCTTTCCAGTACCATCTTGAGTAACTAGTGGTATTGAAAGTTCTTGTAGTAAATTTTTGTTATATTCGTGGGAAGAAAAAATTACGCTGTTCGAATGAAAGCAGTTAGTCAACAAAAAATGTTGAACGCAGTTATGCCAAAATAAGAGAAACGTCAATGAGATAGTAACATAGGGATAGTAATTTGGATGTTCTGTGAGTGTGACAGTCACATTACCAACCCTAATATACCAAAACTCAATTATTAGGCTGTTTGAGCCATCACTGCAATCTTTACAAGATTACACACGTCTTCGATATAGGTCTTGGCCCTTGAAAAGTTGATTTTTGGTTCTGTAATATCTTAAATTCTCAACCTAACCTAACTTTTATTGATAAACATGATCCGTGATTTATGCTGTCATCCTGTTATCATATGGGAAGGCTTTTACTAAACTTACTACGAGTGTGCCATAGGTTCGAGAAGTTGAACTACGTGTTTAATCATTAACGCGCCATTAAAGTGTTGATAACTTTCTCCCTTGCCATCGACGGGAATGGTTCTGTAAACGACACCATTGGAATTAAGGCACCCCCACGTCCAAGATGAACCAGTTATTCTACTGGAAGGATAAAATCCCGATAAGATATTCCGACCGTGAGCTACGCCTCTCTATTTAAACCGGAGAAAACTAACATGGTAATATATCATTTGTCTTAGGTTAGAATTATGATGTAACACTGTATACAAATATAGAAATCGAAAGTCATCCATTCCTATCTTGAGTAGGCAACTCGTTTCATGGAAGGTAACAATCATAGCCAATGATGTCATTATTATATCTTGACTATTCACTAAATACTTGGTTACTATTGAAAATTGTTAGTGATAAATTAATAGATATTAATTAAGCTTGATGGTCTTTAACAGGAACTGAACTCGTCTGATTTTGAGAAGCAAAATGTCCAAGAGAATGATGAAATTGAAGGACCATCCTCATCCCAAATAGTAAGCAAATTTTACAGTTACTATTATTATTATATATTGACAAATTATCATATCTGTGATCAACTTGTTACCTATGTTGTTGAAACTTAATGTATTACATATTTACAAATGAAAAATTTGTAATCATCCTGTAATATTTAGACTCATTAATAATCTTCGATACTCTTCTCTCTTATATATGTTTCAATGAGTTATATTTTTGCTTCCACAAAATTCATCGATATATCCCATACAAACTTTTCGCATCATTTTTAGAAAGATGTGGATGACTTAGCGACCTTCAGGTATAAGTGGCACGAGGAGATTCGCTCTACTCAGAGACATCCACATTCCAAAGATTTCTCGAAGAAAGAAGACATTGGAGATGCTGAAACAAGAGCAAAGACATTATTTATAAAAGGCATAGAACTAGAGAAGGATGGTAAATTCTATGAAGCGATACAGTTTTACCGTAGGGCAGTACAAATCGTTCCCGACATCGAGTTTAAGTTGGAAAACCTCAGTAAACCGAAGCTGAGGGAGAAAATCAGTGATAACGATGTGAATGGTAAGAGTACTGGACGTAACTTTGGCATTTCTAGAACTTAAGAAAATTTTCTCAAGCTGAGAGATAATTACAATTTCCTGAGACTGAATTTAAAAATAAAACAACTTTTTCCCCAGGTGAAGACAATAACCTCAGCAAAACTGAGAACATCTGTGGGGATTCAGAAGAAGAGACCATCAGAGAGGGAGAACTCTTGGCACATATACAGAGGAAAGTTTCCAAAGGGTCCCAGTTATGCACCGCGAAAAATGAACAAAATGTACCATAATCTACAATTGTACTTATTATCATTTAAAATTTCTTTCTCTTTTCAGGCAACTCATATTAGTTTAATACCAGTTGAGATAATACTTTACATCCTGCGTTGGGTGGTGTCCAGTGATTTGGATTTGCGATCCCTGGAAATGTTCAGTACTGTGTGTCGTGGGTTCTATTTATGCGCAAGAGATCCAGAGATCTGGCGTCTAGCTTGTATTAGGTAACTATAATTCCTAACAAGAATACAGAGTAACATTAAAATGTTGCAATACCCAATTTCATGCCTTGTTAACATATGTTAGAACTAATTTCCATATATTCCAACTTAAGTTCTTCTGACATGAATCAATGTACAATTATTGTGTTTATATATGAATGTTTACATTTTGCACAATTATAGAATCTGGGGTCTGAACTGTGGCCCAACTCCCAGTGTATACAAGACATGGCGTGAAATGTACATCGATCGACCAAGACTTCAGTTCAACGGTTGTTACATAAGCAAAACTACTTACATCAGACCAGGGGAGGACAGCTTCCAAGATCACTTATATAGACCCTGGCATTTGGTCGCCTACTACCGGTTCCTAAGGTAAATGTGTTTTATAGGTTGCTGTTGTATTTGTGGCAAAAATGCTAAACAATTGTCTATTCTTTAAACTTTCCAGGAATATATCGTGTTGCACTAAATATGAAATATGGAAAATTGTGACAAATTTTACTTCTTAAGAGTACAATTAATTCTAAGCACTACGATTTCTGCTTCCAGAATTTTTCTAAAGAAATCCAGAGTAAATTGCTTTTCTAGTTACAAACTTGTCTATCAAATCTCAAAGCAATAAAATATTGTGGATTATCAATACTTTGTTGTTTTGATACCACTAAAGAATTTTACGTACACTTCCCAGTGCTTAATAACTTATTGAAAAATTAATAATATTGTAATGAAAGAAGTCGCGAAGTCCTTTAAAAAATTCAATTCAGATTTGAAATGTACGAAAAGAGTAACTACTTCTACATTACCTTCCAATGCAATGTAATATCTTATATTGTTTTGATAGCTTTTTAAAAAAAAATCTTTTGAAATCATTGATTACGTAACTGTCACCAAAGATGATATTGCTTTATCTGTGTAAAGCAAAGTATTTGTTTTATGTTTTCAACAACCAAATATATTACATAAGAACACTAATCACACAATATTGTCAGGTTCTTCCCAGAGGGTACTGTCCTGATGCTGACCACACCAGATGAGCCGTCTCAGTGTGTCGGTCTCCTCAAGAACCGTAATGCTCGTCATCCGATCTTGTCTGGTTATTACAGACTAAAGGATGACAAAGTCACTCTATTCATTCAGAGGCAGGACAAAAAAGTCAACTATCCAGGGTTCAAGAAGACCCGTAAGAAGGATGCCCAGGAGAATCCAGAACAGACCTTTCACATGGTAAACAGAATTATTTCAGATAAGCTTTTCAATTTTATATTTGTTAAAGAGATCAGGAAAATGTGAAAAGATTGTTAGAATGATCACGAAAGCTAAGGTGCTGAGGTATAGTTTACTTACCGATTGGTATGGATCTGGAAAGACTTCAGTTTTTTTTATGAAATTCAGGGTGTCAAAATATGAAGGCTTTTCTATATTATTGAAATTTGAATAAAACTTTGAAAACTTTAGAATGTCCCCTGACGACATTCCATACCAATGGAACTTTTGTGGTGAATCTAGTTTTTCTTCCAGGAACTAAAAATTACTAGTCATGGCAGAAAAAGGCACATCCAGCTTTCCTGGGTACACTATTCGATCTACTCGAAAACTAAGATCGGCGGCGAAAGTACTTGCAGCTTTGACCTGAGATCAAATGTATTCCCCCCATTTTGGTTCTCAAGGGTGAAAAGTTTCACTGCTGAATCAGAAAGTCCTTTATCATAATCAGGATAATTTATTTTTATAATGGCGTGTTTCTTGCATACTTATTCACGGTAGGGTACCCAGGGTACCCTCACCCATTCACCCAGGGTACTTCACTTCATTTACCAAAACTTAACATTTGGTCTTTTTTTTATAAAACTGGTCAATTGAAATACCGTCTCGATGGAGTTATTTTTTGTTAAGTTATTACATAAAATATTCTATCTAAAAAAGAAATGAAACATATTTTTAAGAAAAATGTTGTTTTGTGTTAAAATTTAAAAGTAGTCAAATACAGTGATAATTTGTGGAAATCCGACTGGTCTATCATTTGAGATACTCGTTTTACACAATATATTATGAAATGTAAGAAAACAGAACACACAAAATAGTTTCCTGGTTGATTTGAAGCAGGCCTTCTTAAATTTTAGATATTTCTTATGATATTAATGTAACTTACATTATCAGTCCGAATTCAACAAATACCAATGTAATTTTCAGATTTTGTTGTGACGAGTTGTCATTCAGGATAAATGATATGAATGCAATACCTACATAAATGCCGGTCTTTTAACGATAACTCCTCAGTTTGGAATAACGACATTTCATTAAATAAAATATTATAAATGTATTTTGGCAGTGTTCCGAAAGTAATACCTGTTTTCTTATTTCATTACATTTATTTTATATCAATAAAAAATATATATTAAATAACTAATTTGAAGTCTTCCGTGAATCCCAGGAACAAAATAAACTGCCGATACCTGTTCTGAAATGTAAATTATGAACACCGAATAAAGGTCCAGGATTCTAATGTAATGAGTTACAAATTAATAAATATAGCACCTATTAAATATGTCGGTATGTACTATGCCAGGGATAGTTACGCTTTAAATGGTGAAATGAGTAATCCTCCTCAATCACTACTAATTACTAAATGATATGTATGTACAAAAAATACATTGTAAGGTATATGCAGGAACACATGTTCACAAAGGACATCACCTTTTCTGAATACATAACTTTCTATCACGTCAGGAGTGGACGCCCTTGTGGCAGTAAATATGTATATAAATTAAAACGATCAGGGTATGGGGTGGGATTTTGATGAATTGCACACATGTTGAACAGTCTTTCTAAATTAACGAGTATAAGCAATGGTTCGCTCCCTACGGCAGCAGTCTCGGGTTGAAACGGCCCATGTGGAGGATTAGACCAGTCGGGTTGTGCCTGACGAAATACAGGAAGGGTCTGTCGAATCTTAGCCTTGGGACCTCCGGGACCCTCGCTTGCCGCGGTCTCAGCGACAGCGGAATGTTCAGGGACGTCGGGTCGTGGAGAGGATCGTGGAACGCCCTCTGGTAGTCGATCGGTCCCTGTTGGAAGCCAAACGTGCTACCCTCGCCAAGGTATTGCTCTAAATGCCTGGAAATTTTTTTTCAAAATTGTAACATCACTATCCTCTATCGGTAGTCGAATATTATGTTTAATTTCATTAACTAACTGGGACAAGATATTACAATTCTAAAGGTAGATGAAGGCAATGGTCTTTGTTCGAGACAAGTCGAATTTGCAGTAAGAGATGATTGATTACCTAAGGTCTGAAAGAATCAGATAGTAAATTTTTTCTTTCATTAATATATTCTTGCTTATTATGGCGATGAAATTCTGTTTTCGAGAAAAGAATAAATTTTTGTTCTTTCTTGACTTCTATCAAATCATATTCAAGAAGTAATTGAAATTGCCTTTGGAAACCATTGGTACAATCATGACATCAGTACCTACCTACAGTAAATGTCAAATTACATTTTCCTCAAACGACGGAAATTGTTGTTTATTGAATTATTTCTTTATTAATTCGGAATTAGAAAAAGTAAAAATGGTTTCATTTTCATGCAAAAAATTTGGATATTTATGATGTAATGCAATGTAGCATTACTTCAAGCGGCGGCAAGAAAATATGTTGAAACGTTTCCAAATGAGCAACCTTTTACTAATAAGAAAATATACTTTTCTTTATTAAAGAATAAGAATAACAGGATCTGTAATACCTAAAACGTTAGGTACGGTTTTTCTCCGTAGGTAATAAAAGTCCAGAAAGTAGCATAAAATTATCTGCGATACATGCCAATAATTCAAAATCTGTGTGGTAAATTTTACGACTAGATGTCGATGGTATAACTTAAATATTTGGTAGAATTTTTAGTTCCAATACGATGGTTGCTGAGCCCACTTCAGTAGAATTGTTCGTAATTTTTTAAACAACACGTATGGAGAACACTGGAGACGTGGTCCAGTTGCTTGGACAACAACATCCTCTGATTTAAATCCTTGTGATTTTTGTATATGGGAATACTTAAAATCCTAAAGTTTTGGAAAAAAATAGAGAATTCATGTATTGAATTTTGAAATAATTGGGGAATTTTTGAAACAATTCAGCGATTATTGAGGGGATGAGTCTTTTTGTGTATTGAGAATAATGACCGTCATGTGAAGCAGCTTTTGTAGATTTTTTATTGTTTGCTTTCTTGTTTTTATTTCTTAAAAAAATGTAATAATTACTGTTAACTTGTTTAATTTAATTCTTCTTTTAAAATGAAATCTATGATGCAAGATTTAGCAAAATACGTAGAATTTCATATTATTTGCATAAGCCGTTTAGAAGATATTAAAAATTGGGACATAAAACGCTATCTTCACATAGCATTACCTCCCTTAGTTATTCTGTTCGTATAAGTTAATTTCGGTTAAAGCGACATAAAGTAATTTCTAGTATTTGTGGATTTCTTGTCGGGAGAATTTATCGACAACCTGTATATACTTTCGAACTACGTGATATTGCAATCAAAATAATATAACCCATATTTTCTGAAGGGCAAAAGCTTGACTGGTATCTTTGACGCTTTACAACGTTTCATCAACTTAAAAAAAGGTTAGTAATCAAATTGTTTCACAATGAGAATTAAGAACATGTGAAATTCTATTAGATAAATAAAGACATGGACAACCGAATCAATTTATCTGAAATCACCTGTAGGTATATGGCTCGAGTCCATGAGACCTCGCTCTACTTGAAGTTACATTAATACTTTTCTGGGATGCTGCGTTTTCACGTAAATATTTAATGTAATGAAAACCGCGCTATTATAGTTTGTTTCACGCAATAGTGGCAGACCGTAAATACATCCTATCTTTTTCCTTGTCCACCGGCGGCGGCTATCTTTACGGCACATCAATTAGGGTCCTGTCGAATTCTATGAATGACGTTGAATATATATTTCTGGGAAAAAAATGTAATAAAATAATTGCACCAATAACACAATCAAAAAGTGTATATGATCAAATAAATCATATGCACCCAAATCCTAGAACCACACTTTTAGGCTCTTTAGGCTCATTTTAACGACACCTCACTCAAAAGATTTGAAACAACAATGTGGCCTTAAAATATGAATTGAGTGAGTGAGGTGTCGTTATAAAGAGCATGAAAATGCCGTTCTGATGCAAATGATGTCACTCACATAATCCGACCGAACAATATGATCACGCCACAAAAGGAGCCGCCGCCATCGGTCAACAATAAAGATCAGAATTTTTTCACTGTCTATGTAACTATAATGTGATACAAACTATACCATCCATAATTCTATCAGGACGATTAGTTTTATTAGAAGTAATAACTTTTCAAGTGCAATTAATTAAAGGCGATATGTAAAGTTTCCTCCTCACCTGGCGCTCCTGGCGTTTATCCCTGTCGCCGGGTATATCTCGGAATGGTGAGTATCCCCAATGGACCTTTCGCCGCAGGTAGCGAAGTTGTTCACCTGGAGTATGTCTGAGAGGAATAGCTCGTTCGGGACGCCGTTGAGACCCCGGAGGTCCGCCTTATCGACATCGAAGAGCTCACGGAGGCCCATTTTCTGTAGCGTTGCGGAAGCATTTATCACCGACTGGTGAGAGAATCTCGGGATCTGCACGTCCAGGTTCAACCTTGGAATGAGCGACCTCAGCAGCCTGGACCACGCGCCTACGGAAAATTTTATCAAACCGTGATGTCGAATAAATTTGTTATTGTATATGGTGAAGCCTCGCAAATTTTAAGAATGGGAACACTGACGCAACTTGAAATCGAGACACAGAGAAGTTTCATGATCTCACACCGTCATATCAAGCATAGGAAAATTCTATTTTTTTGTAAAAAGTTCAGTTAAAGATGTGAAGGGTTAAACTACTGAAAATGTCTTTTCGAGAAATGATGATTATTGTAACACGGTTAGTAGTCTAGGCAATCCCATTTGGGCTGTGTTAAATCACCTATCACTTATTTTTTCTTCATGAATGCCTTCTAAAAATCTTTCTAAATAAAATACGTTTATCCACAATTATTAAAAATAATGATATGCTGAATAATATTTCTCTGCAAAGTCAGTAGATCACATTTTCAGTTTCATATCTCTCCCGACGTACGTTTGTTACACTGACAAATTTGGAAAGTATAAATCTGTATTCGTCCTGAAATTTTCGCAATGGTTACAGAGGCAGATTAAGAGTTTTGAATAGAATTTTGGATAAATCGAATAAATCCTGATAAACAGAGTAGTTCATTGATTTTGTAAAAATAAAAATATGTTCTGTCTGATATAAATAAAAAACTTTAATCGTATTTATATGAACATTTATATTTACACAAGACTAAATAAATTACTAATTTAGCAAAAACAAACAAATTGCAATACCTACACAACAAATTTTCATTTTATATTACATATTTACATATCACATAATATATAGTACATTATCGTATTTACATTATCAACATTGTATATCTGATTCGAATTCAGATGAACTAGCATCAGATTTGTCAATTGGCTGTATATCGATTTCAAATTGGCTTTCAAATTTTAAATATTCGTTGATAATATTTTCTGTGTGATTAAAGCTATCTTACCAATTTTCCTCAGTTACTTGTGACAATGCTTCATGTCACACATTTATTGTACTGTTGCATCATGTATCTGTTTATTTACAATGATTTTTGCAAAATATTGCTTACCTGAGCCCAATTCAGTTCTATTAAACATCTTAAATATGCCACAAACATGGCAACGAATATGTCTTAAAACCGCATGGCCTGCTTTGTAAATGTGCAAATTGCTAACATAAGGCAAATTCGATTTATAGTTTTTAAGAAGCAGCAACTACTCACACTTTTAACGTTATTAGGAAAATCAATATTATTATTTGGTGACTAATAAATTATTTCTTTATAGCATTTTCACCTAATCTTGAGTGATATCGTGCAGTGCACATTTTTATAAAAGACTGCAGTCCTTGTTGATCTCGCGATGCATTTTATAAATTTCACACCGAAACGCAAAATGTTCGGAACAAAACAACAAACTGGTCGCAGTGCTGATTTTCCTTTCAAACGCACCCACTTCTTAGAACCAACCCCACTTCAATACCTTTTAATAGGCTCATTTAATAAAAAGTAAGGGAAGTTCGAAATGCTACTGCCGACACTTTAGGGCGAAAAAGACCTTCAAAACAAGAAATAATTCATTGGATTTTTCGCAGTACAAAGATATGATAGGATGTTGGCATGTTGTCAAAAATGACTTTTAAATTTTACATCATTCCCGTTTCGCCTGATCGCGTTCCGCCTGACGCATTAAAATTTCCCGTTTCGCCTGACAGTAAAAGATATAAGATGAAATCTTCCCGATTTGCCTGACGACATAGGTCTAGCGGCTGAGATGTTATAAAAATTCTTGATCGCTTATATTAATAACACATAAATGAAGATATGTATACCTTTCCTTCCCACTTTTCCCAGACTGAAGACTGGCAGTGATTTTGTAAAATAGTTTTTTTCAAAAGTCAGTATCAAAATCACTGGTGTGGTTAAAAGGTTTTGGTTCACTAGAACACGTCAATTTATTTCAGTACTTACCCATAAATAATCATTGTAGAAAAAATCCGTTATTAAATTTATCATCTTGTCAGTATTTATACACTACACATACGCTACACAAAATTTACATGGCTTTAAATGTTACAGTGTGTGCTAGTTTTTCCAAACATCTTCCAACAGTTATTTTTCCACTTACAAATTCATCCGTTGTTTGGTCCAGTAGTTCGTCCATCTTAACATATTTTCTCCGTCTTTTTTTAGGCGACATGCACAGTTCCATTTGGTTTGTTAGTATCTCATAATATTTAGCATCTTCTCGTAAGACTTTAGTTAGCGTCAAAACAATTGGGTTATTTTTACCTGTGTTACGGTTAAGACGATTGTGCCATCCTTCTAACGCATTTGTTGTGTCGTTGTCCAAAGCAAATCCACATTTTGTGCACAATTTTATTCGCCATCCACTGGGTAACAAAATAATCCATGTACCGTAGTCACCCGTCATCAATTACAGATTTCGGCAAATATGCAAGAGATGTGCACAACCGAATATGTTTCCGAACTCCTTTTTTCCCTGTAATCTACTGTCAAACAAAATTCCAGTATTTTCCGCCAAATCCACTGATTGTAGTGGAAATTACAACCAGTTATGAGTATTAGGTAAAACAAATCTTAAAGCTTTTATTGCTGCGATTTCGAAGTCAACTTTGAAAGATGTGAGAATCCAACTAGAAACCTTACATTTGATTAACGAAAACAGTCTGCGATACGTATTCTCTTTTTTATTTGGTGAACGTGCATATACCACAGGAACTGTGTTAGTAGCATATACTGTGCTACCAACATCTACATGAATGGTGTGCAAATTGTTTACAACAGGATTCCAGGAAGGTTCCATCATTAAAATATTCACGTTCTCCTTGGAGAAATTGTCTCATTTGTGGAGTGGAAAATGCAAGAATTTTTTCTTCTGCACCATCGTCAATAAACAAAAAATTTTCGCACATCTCATCAGGTAAATGCAGATTTTCAATACTGTCAAACTGCATAGGTCCAAGAGACTTATGGGGTTCTCTATAGAGAGATGATTTTTTTGAAGAAAAACATGGCATATCTGTAACAAATTCCAAACCGGCGTCTTTAATTTCTATCACTGATGTTTCAAATACTTTGGGCACAGGAACAGATTCTTCGCGTACTCGTTTTTTACACTTGAACAAAATTTGTTTCACTTCATTTTTTGCACAATTCACACCGCATGTATGATTTTTCTCAGAAACAATTGTTTGTTCTTTAGATGTAGTTAAACTACCGGGACACTTGCTGAACGAGCAACGCCACCTCACAGAGGAATCTTTATTTTCTCTCTCTTTATTTAGTTTATATCCTTTGTATAAGATAACTGGAGCACCGCGTTTTAACTCGATAAACTCGAAACCGCACATTTTTTCCGGAGCTTGAAATTTTACCACTCAACACGGCCAAGATCCTTCAATATACTAAAGGCAATAGATAAATGTTATGTTTACCTACACAAGTAGATTGTTTTTTCGAAATTCCAGGAAAATCATTTACTATCGCAGTTACCACTGATGAGGGTGTGGGGTGAAACGTGATAGCATGTACATGGTCAGGCGAAACGGGGCAACTGGTCCTCTCCACTACTTTCCTCTTTCTATTTATAACAATGAATTGTTTTGCGATATTTTCGCTTGTTGTTGCAAGGCGTATCGTTTGTATAAGCACTATTACTTTCATTGTTGGTGTATTTGATAAAGTAACACGCCTCACCTTGGCCCGGACCGCAATCCGATTTATTGTTTTTTATTTGTGGTCGTCGAAGTCTCGTGGTCGTGACAATAACGTAGAGTACCATAAGCAAGATTGAACAACACTTTCGGGCAAATGGGCATTTAAGAAAACAAATAATCACCGTCAGAGTGCTCTCAATGAAGATATCAAAATGAATGTACTCCGCTGTGTTCAAGAAAATCTTCATGTCCCCACTAGGCAGATAGCTAGGGAACTCGAAATTAGCCAGTCTGCAATGACGAGAATTTTTCAAACCCAGAAATTTCTTCCATATAAAATGAATATCCTCCAGGAACTCACCGAAGATGATCCGGATAGAAGACTTCAGTTTTACGAACAAATTATGGATCTACTACACAGAAACGCTGTAAAGAGAGAAAACGTCCTGTTTTCTGACGTATACGTTTACGTTAAATGGTGAGGTAAATCGTCAAAATTGTCGTTACTGGGCAAACAACCCACACTGGATGAGGGAAGGCCACACTCAACATAAAGAAAAAATCAATGTTTGGGCAGTGATCGAGTAATAGGACCAATTTTCTTCCAAGGAAATGTCAATGCAGCTGGATATTTAGAATTCTTGCAGAAAGAACTAATTCCGAATTTGATTACTCTGTTTCCTGATCCGGATGAAGCCAATGTCCCGAATAAAAATCTCTGATTTCAACGAGACTTCCCATTTTGCAAGACCTGTCCGTGAGTATCGCAAAGTTTTAAAGACCAAACCGGGAAACATTGAGCAGTTACAACAACGAATAAGACAGCAATGTAGGCTAATTTCAGTCGAAGAAATCAGAATTGTCCAAAACAAGTTTCAGTTCCGTTTAGAATATTGTCAGTTAGATAATGAACAACATTCTCAGCATTTATTAAAGAAACATATTATTGGAGTTGATATCACATTTTCAAATTAATTGATGTTTGTTAAATATCTTTTAAGCGACAGGGAATAAACATTCGATATTTGGTACGCGCGTGTAACTTGATCACCCCTTTAAGAATAGTCATAAAAAATTAGTATTGCCTTTAAGAAATAGTCGATGACGTCATATCTCAAATTTAGTACACGCTGTATAACATTTTCTTACATCAATAAGAGCCCAATTCGTAATACTAATTGAGCTGTCCGAGGATTCCAACAAAAAACTGCCTTTGAATTACTGAATGTATTTCAGGTTAGAGACTCGTATGTGTATGTATGTGTATATGGATGAATGAGATAAAAAATTGTATGTATATTATGTTGGTATTCTTAAAATGTTAGATGGTCAGCATGTTGTTTCCCATTATTGTGGAATAAAGAACATTTTTTAATCTAAGTAAGTTGAAAAGCAATTATCGTCAATAATGCTGAATATTCCGTAACTATAGTAGATTATTTGATTATTGGTTATTATTTGATTATTATACTAACCACAATCCTTCCTTTGTTTGAAAATTACATTTAAAGTTACGACTTTAATTTTCTGGCCGCAATTGTTCTGACTGTGGATAATGAGCAGTGGGTGATATTTATTTTTGCTGCACAATACGTACAGATAAAAAATTTTAACTATTATTTTACAAAAGAACTTTCGTAATGATCATCCGCAGACCTTCTAAGTATTTAACCATGAATGCATACGGGTTCCTTCGCCTATAGCAGTTTTCAATGCGAGTACTTATCATAAGATAAAGCTATTTACAAGTGTTGTATCAGATACTTGAACCTATACAAATATAAAAATTAAAACTACCTACCTATATCGGCTCGTAAATAAACTTAACTTTAAACAGTCAACGCTTTAAATTACCAAGATAACGTTTAGAGGTATCGATTTTTGGACTCCAGTAGAAAAAAGTAAGTAACTAGAATTTAATACCTCAATATAGACATACGGAATTAAAATATTTGTATCATTTGGTAAGGCAGATATTAAGAATATGAATTTTCTTTAATTTTGCGTTATACTTTAGAATTTGTCTAGTCTTACCCAATTTTACTCTTTCTGAATTATTCTTCGTTGTACGTCGAACAGCTAATCCGATTTTGCGACATTTCTGACCCGTGGAATGAAATTGCAATCATTGCTTTCTTTGTGCCTAAAATGAAACATCTGTGCGAGAACGGCTCTCCCAGTCAATTATGACTGCAAATCATAGAGTAATTACCTATTTTGCAACATATCTGTCACTAGCGACTCCGTGTGAAATTCAGTAGACTATACTGAGATAGGCTCAGTATTATCAGAATACGACAAACCATCAGTTTGCCATAAGCTTTAAGGAGCTTCTTTCAAAATTGCGATATCTGGAAAATCGGTTCAAATAAGTAGTGGTAATGTCTCCCAAAGTAAAATAATCTGTGTTGGGATTTACATCTCCTCACTCTAAATCAGAGGTATCCACTAACCGTGTTTCCCGAGCTCCCGGGAGCAAACGCTTTATCAGTGGTACCGGTAATTTATTGCACCCATAAAGCTATTACCGCCTGTCTATTGGGGCATTTTCGTCATTTTTGCGTCAGGAGATCCAGGGTTGATTTAATATGATTTTAGTTAGACGTGTTTGAGATTTTAGAATTTTATTATTTCATATATGAAACATATACGAACATACCAAAAATGTTTTTACCTGTTTCTGAATAGTTACTACACAAAATCGTGTACCAGTAGTTAAGTAATTGCTCCCAGTAACTAGTAAGAGTAAGTATGATGGAGTATTTACGTGTTATCTTTATCCTTTCAAGAAAAATATTCCCGATCCGTCGTTATGATTGGGTAAAAATAGGGCCAGTAACTGAGTGATTACCACAAAATCTTGACGCCAATTTAGAAAAATCTATAAATTGCCATCTTATGGTTAATAATATGTAGTCTGTGAGTGACTACTAGTGTGCTTTGTATGGGTAAAAGATTTTACACAGTATTTGTTTTATTCCAGTTCTGTTTGTCAATTTTGACTTGAAACGATTTTCATTTCCTCATTTTTTTAATAACCTGTGCATAATGGAATCAGAAGGGGGACAACATTACGATACTAAATGGGGGGATTTATTTGGGGCTTTCAAAATTTATAACGCCATTTTATGCGTCATATGTGGGCAAAGTTTTGTATTATCAAAAACAGCATCAGGATTTTTATAGAGATTTTCCATTAGATAGTGCGTCACGATCCAGAGCCTGGATCCCAGAGAGCCTGGAAAATTGTGAAGGGAAATGACATAAATGGACCCAGCCCAGTGCTTTTTTTTAATTTAGCGAAATAAATTTGTTTTGAAACATAACGTTACGTATACTTTTCATTAATCACTCATATATAAAAGACGTTAGAATTACTAGTTAATTTAGTCATCATTTTAGTATTTACAAAACCTGTAAATTAGTACCTATTTACAATTATACAAGTATTAGGTAATTGCTTTTCATAGCTTCTCCTCGGGAAGAATTCAACTCTCTTTCTGAGTTCGACCCTTTGCGTTATGTACGGAAACGGCATGCATATTGTTTTTCCGACTATCAGCTCATTAGGGTCCGTTTATGATGAGTTGTATCTGTCACTTCGCAAAATCTCTTAATCCTAGTGGACACTTGTGTATTACACTCTTGGGGAATTCCAAGTCATAAGTAACCTGAAACATCAATCAGGGACGCTTGGTGGGGGGGGGGGGGGGGACTTTCCCTTAACCGCACCAATCAACGACCGCGGTGATTGGACAAAGATGAATTTACCAAGTCGGACAGCTCAAACACAAGAGAGAACATAACTATTCGGAGAGAACTGCCATCAATAACTCTATTAACACTCTTCATGATTATGTAAAACAAACGTGTAAATCTTGTCATTTTTACTGGTAAACTAACACACTTAAACTAGTACGTTGCATCACTTTCGTCGTTTTAACAAATGTGTTTGGCATTTCACACATAAAAATTGCCTGGTTTTTGAAACAACATCAAGGAGTTTCAAAGTAATTCCTCTAGGAGTTGAAATCCTCAGCAATCTTCCTAAATACAATAGTATTGAATACTTCATAAATACAACAGAGTTTGGGAGTTTAGGAAAAACGAAATTTTTAATAAATTCACATAAGTTCACCCTAACGCTTTAACAACCTACCTTTTTTGAAAGAGCTCTCGACCAGCCTCTTCTCGAGTCTGGCCAATCCGTCGCCGGGGGCGGTCATCCCTTGCTGGCCTGGCATTACGAATATCGTGCTGGTCGCCTTATCCTTGTGGCCAACAGAAACGGCGGTCGCGTCCAAGCTTGGCTCATACCCAGCGAGGAAGTCGCGCCTGTAGACGACAGCAGGGACGGGCACCAGCCTCCGTTGCCTGATCGAGGGAAGCACGACGAAGTAGAGCTCCCCGTCTCGTCCGTCTGTGGAGGCCTTCGAACAGTCCGTCTACGAATTCGAAAAAGGTTAAGAGAGGAGGAGGAACGCAAAAACAACACTGATTTCACCAACCCCAGAAGCGTAGAGGTATACAGTAATTTACTTACAACACTTCGTATATTTGCTGGTGAAATGGACTGAAAGATTTCTCATTTTTAAGAGTTTTGCTTTCGTAACATTCATTCCGTTTCCGAGTAGTTGAGAGCACGAATCTTCGCCAGCATACACTTATCAGTCGTAAACTATAGATAGGTACATAGATGCATTTCTTATGAATTAAAAATTCAAGCTTCGTTATATTATAATAACAAATGTTTTTCATATACTAATACTTCTTGTTTTTCGAAAATTAATAAAATAAATTAATGTCGTCCTCATTATAACACATTCCTTAACGAGTTTATTCCGGAGGAGGCCCATGTATCTCTATGTAAGTACCTTGTACCTAATTCACATTTCGATGGAAAACTGTCCTCGTTCCAGAAAAAAATGTCATGTTTTTGTTCTACCTGTAAAATAATTGACGGTTGATGAATAAATTTAGGAAATGAATAAATCTACCCATTTCTAAATTAAAGTACTTCCTTCGTTCCCAATTTGCCTGTTATAATTATTTGAAATTACACTTATTGTATGGTAGTTAAGACTCTTTAAATAATTAGGTATTTACTTAGGGTCGATATTGTGATAATCACCGTCGTCAAATTATTATCAACAAATATATTCTTCGTAGAAAAACTGATAGGCGTAGATCATGCGAAATCATGCCAGTAAACTTGTTTACCACAAGTATACGATTTTTGCTACATCGGCCCCAAGTCAGTTGTGTTGTGAAATTTCTATTTGTGCAATCGTATATTTTAACGTTAGTTGTCTTGTATAATTTTTTACATGATGGCAACCATGTCAACTCATGCTTTCTCTCCACGGGCAAAACCATTATATTGAAGTTACACGACGCATTAGTTGTTGAACTCCGACCAACATTACTGTTAGGGAAATGGTTGCTGCTTGTTCTGTTCGGATATGACAGGGGTTGTCAAAGAAACAATTTAACTTTTTTGAAAGAAAGAAAAAATCGAGGGAGTGCTGAGGCAGAAACCTATCGGAAAAAAATAAATAGACGTTAATGATTTAAATAGAACTATCATACGTCGTATAGGTCATTTTTTTATATAAATAAAGAAATACCTACCCTAGACAAAATATGTGATAGTATTACTGAGAGTGACGATTCCACTACATGCTTGTCATAAAATATTGTGGAAGTGTCTAAAAGAAATAGGTTTTTCATGGGGAAAATGTAACAAAAGGGCCTGCTTCTTGTCATTGACTATATTGTTTGTTGGAGGTATATTAATAAATATTGGAAATATTTAAGAAAAATTTAAAGGTTTCGAACAGAGAGAAGAACTATTTATTACCCATATGAAACTTTAAACTACGTGCGAAATGTTGTGTATTAAGTAAAATTAAGTGTCGAAATGCTGGGTTGGTAGGAATATTATTAATTCATGACAGGATTTCATGCATAGTTAATTTGCGGGAATGAATCCTCCTATGGGAAAAGCTTGTTGATTAATAATTATGCATATTGGTAGTGAAACTGGTTTTTAAATAACAATTTACTAGGATTTGCCTTAAATGACTAAGGATGTGTTCGTGAAATATTTTGTTCAGATGTTTAACGTTTAGATGTAAACTACATACTACGAAATTCGGTCATAATAATGGATAATACAAGGTACTATTCGCGTTTTTTACAAAAATTACCGACTACGGCCTGGGGAGAGAATAACATAATTAACTGGATAAAAAGGAAAAAGATTCAGTAAAATTTGGATAATACAATGGTTAAAAAAGAACTGATGCAAATCGTTAAAACTAGTAAACAAAAATATAATAAACATGTAATCGACAAAATGGTCAAAGATTGCCGTGTAATTATTCAACGTTTACCCCAATACCATTAGCAACAAAACTCTATATAACTAATACAGGCACGAGTAATTTGCGAAGTAGCAAGAACAAAAAATATAGTTGAATTAGTGGATATAAGAAGATTTTGCATGAGACGTTATCTAAAGTAAATGGATAAAAGTGGAATAAAGTGCATAAAGTGCAGTGCATAAAACATGCTATGGAGGAGGAAGATAAATTATGGAACTTAGATCACATCTATTGTTAAGCAGATTGAATAAAACGAAACCAAAGATTCCGATTATGGTGACGATATGTTATTATTTAGTTGTGGTGTAGTACAAACTGTATTAATTAGCCATTTATTATTAATTATCTATGTATTTATTTATTTATTTTGTATATATTTGTTTGGCTGTAGTTAGTAGTATTGACGGATTGTCATTAGGCTAAATTTTATCGACGCCCATTGTTTAACTGTCATTTCTAAACTTGAAAAAATGGGACGAAAATTTCGTCATAGCTAATTCAAATTATAAATTAACCTATTAAAATAAAACTCATGCTTTAGGTATTATATCAAAAAATCTCATTTATACCCAACCGTTCGACACTGTCAGACACATTTTTAGTTTTTTCTTTCCCGAAGAATATTTCGGGTTCTACTGTCTTTGCTACCTGCATCTCCTTCAACGGAGAGGAGAAACCGAAAGCTAATATACAAACGCACACTCATGTGTGCGGAGAAACGTTTGTGAGTTTTTAATTTTTTTGGAACCACCCAAGAGTGTTCGGAGGCACTTTTGAATATAGAAACATGCGCTGTTCTCTCTACTCCTCAGAAACCGAGAGTCAATCAAAGATTTCACTTTTGTGAAAAATGTCCATTCAAGTATTTTCTAACAATTCTGGTACTATGAGGACCTGCTCCATTTTTGTTAAACAATCTTAAATTTCCCATACTTGTATTAACTGTAAGCTATGAACCCGTCGAAGAAAACTGAAATAAGACTGAATAGTAAAATGTTCTGCAATAATGAAAAGTTAACAACTGACCATCTTAACAGCCACGCCCAACATTAACAAAACAACTGTTTGACAATGCCTTATTCTTGAATAATATTTGGTCTTACCATAGTGCTTTAGAAAGAACCTAAGAATCTTTTCTAAGCTTATTAGGAAACTACTAACACTAAGCTTCTATGGTTGCCTCCCGCAAAAAATTTTTCAATTGGATGGATGAAATGAGTAAAAATTTAAAAAATACGATTTAGGGAAGAGAGATTACTGTTTCATACTTCCATTTTTCTTTTCTAAATGTAGCCTGTTTCACGGTGAAAACGTTGCATGAGCACTTAGGACAAGTGCTTAAATTTAGATCCTACACAAATGTGACGTAATACTATCAAGACATTAAAAACCAGGCCTTCAATCAGAGATGCGAGATTTTCGCATCGCGAGATGCGAGCGGACTTGTCACAAAATGTGGTGCGAAATTAAACTTTAGGGATTTACACCAAGCAGAAATATTTGCTCAAAGTACAAGGCTCTAAGAATATTGTTCTCGAAAGAATCGCCAGATAGCATTGACATAAATTGAGATGTAAATTTTTGTAGCTGGCCGTTTTGGTTATTTCTCGTACCTTAATTACTTAGGGAGTTTATTTTTCTAACAAAAAGATTAGGAATAAAAAGTGTTTATTTTTGTCCAAATTGCCCAAAAAATGTTTGCATATTTTTTTTAAATTTTGTTTGAAAGTTTTATCAATCAGATTATCAATAATGTGACTCATCGATTTCAAACGGTTCTATTCGGCTAAAGTTTCATGAAGGATTAACTTGGTTTTTTAAGCGCCTAATTAATGGTGGGCCGCTCGCCTACTATCACGGGTATAACCGGATTTCTGTATTACCCCAATGACTACCAACATATTGTTTCTATCACCAGTGTTGTAGAGATGAGGAACTGTCATAACAGTCACTTGTTATGGACGAAAATAAAAACGATCCACAAATTACAGACTTACG
The DNA here is from genome assembly GCA_963576515.1 of Cryptocephalus primarius. Classification (NCBI taxonomy): domain Eukaryota; kingdom Metazoa; phylum Arthropoda; class Insecta; order Coleoptera; family Chrysomelidae; genus Cryptocephalus; species Cryptocephalus primarius. The sequence continues at coordinate 225,901 of OY754937.1, forward strand.
TGGAAGATGTTGACGCTAACTCCCGTTAGAGGAGGCCTTGCGACGATCGAGCTGTCCCTCAGAAACTCAGGGAGTCTTCCACCTGTTGCTTTCTTAACCTGCAGGTTCGTCCGTCTTCTGATTACATCCCCGATTCCCTTGAAGCCGACCTCCTCGACAAACCCGTCGTAGAACGCCCTCGCCCTCTCCTTGTAGAAGGGTAGAAGCCTTCCCTTGCTCCTATCGGCGAATAGCTCGCGTACGATTGCTGAGATCGCAACGCCTGAGTCCGGCTCATCTGCCCGTACCGATTCGCTCACGTTCTTGAATATCAAGTGGGGGTTGAACGTAACGACGTCGTCGAGCTTGAGAATCTCGTTCATCTCCCCTGAGGTCGCGCCACGAGCGCCGAGGAAGACCATCGCGAGCAGTGAGGTGGCGCCGAACGGCGACACGACCATGCTCCTCGCTGAGCTCAGGCCTGAAGCGATAGTCCTCCAAAATCCGAAAGCCAGCTCGTTACACAGCTGGGCGAACTGGAAGACGTCGTCCTCGAGATTCGAGGTCGTGTCCTCGAGACCGAAGCCCTGCATGGGGTTCGCACTCAGGTCGATCGGCACCGGGGGCTCGATCGCTTCCGGCAGGGGCGGCATGATGCTCGCTGCCATTGGGAGCTCGGCGTGCGGCGCTATCGTTGAGACGAGTGTCCACGTGGTGCCGTCCGGGTCGGTAATTGTCTCCTCCTGGGGTACCTTCGATACCTCCGCCCTATTCGGGCTGCTCTCCGTTGTCTTTTCCGTGGTGATGGTCGTAGCACTCTCGGGCGTCATTGTTGCCGTGGTCGCCTCGGCCTCCATGGGTCGTTCGGTCTTCTTGATGATGACGACGGTCGTCGGTCTCTCCTTGGTGTCGTACTGGTATGTCGTCGAGAGCGGCAGGTTGCTCGTCTCTTGCGTCATAATAGATGCCTCCTCAGTCGTAGCAGTGTCATCGATATCGGTCCGGTTCAGCTCGTCGTACCTGCAAGTAACAGTATTAGTATAAACCATCTGTTCCCGTTTTGAAAATTTTAGATTTGTCAGCTATGAAATTTCATTTGATTTTTCGCCCGTTTGTCATTGGTGGCCCGTGGCAACTTGTCATTGATCACGATTCTAGATTTCTCGTTTTGATAACCATGCACTGTGACTTTATCAACGGGGTTGTTCCGAATGATGCAATTTTTCGTGGAATTAAATTACAACCTTTGTTATATAAAATCTAACATAATTTTAGTTGAATTACTGAGGAAGTTTTCCACTTATATTCATTCCCCTAATATAACAATAATTATTATGCAGGCGTTATTGCGAAATGAATAGAAAAGAATACCTCATATCTCTATGCTTTACTTACATCCGTGCATTGTTGTAACACTATTTGACGTCAAGGAGTTATATTAAAAAATGTTTTAATGATGATATTCGGAGTATTATTTTCATCATATAAGGAAACTTATTGCATAAGCTTTTTGTGAAAAAAGTGTTGATAATTACTCAAAGGCGGACATCTACACATAAAGAAAAAAGTGTTTGTTTAACGAGTTAATAAGCATATTTGATTTTTTTTTCAAAATCTACACAATCATATTTTCTATCGTGTGCGATTTTGTTACAATTTCGCCAAAAGGTATTTAATTAAAAATAAATCATATTCTAGAAATATTCTAATTTTAAAGATGATCAGCCAGTGGTTTTTAAGTTGACAAGACTTTTAGTCAAGGATCTTAATAATTCTTAATTTATTATGGCGATGCTTTATTTTAGTGTGGTACTGACGACATGTTACCGGTATTTGGTTAAGGAATTAGTAGATTATATATATATATATATATATATATATATATATATATATATATATATATATATATATATATAGATATATAGATATATTAGATATATAGATATATTAGATATATAGATATATTAGATATATAGATATATAGATAGAGATATAGATATAGAGATATAAATATAGATAGATATATATAATATAGAGATATTATATATATATATATAGATATATATAGATTATATATACATATAGATAGATATATAGATAGATAGATTTTGTTGTAACTCGTCACCAGAAGGCGCAGCAGCGTCTTTACCGTTGAATCGATCGCCATGAAAATTGGTATATATTTATAATTAAAAAAGGAAAAAAAAATATCAATTTGTCCAATAATTCTATGTTAATGTCGATTAAGACTTCCAAAAGTACTCGAGAGTATCAGGAAATGCCTTCAAGGTCCTGGTCTTGATGAAGGGAAATTCCAAATCTGCATCTCCACGCGGTAGAAGTCGGGCAACACTCAGCTTTCATGTTAAGTGGCCAACGCGGATGGAGCCGAGTGTCTGCCGGAATAAGCAGTCAACGTCCCTTCTAAGTGACGAACGGCACCCTCTTGTCCCGGGGATGAGAAATCGTACCCGAAGGCAGAAGAGCGATAACCTTATACTGGTCAGTGGCATAGGATACGAAAGGCAAGTGGGAAACCATCGCATTAATTTTCCCAAGTAAATTATTATGGCAGTACAAAATGAAAATGTGGCCCCTAGTCCCCGGCAGATGTTAAATCATTAGAGGGTGCTAAGAATCCTCAGGAGGAAAATAAAAATAGCTACGTGGAACGATAAAACACTATATAAAGCAGGCAAATTGGCGAATGCTGAGCAGGAAATGAAAAAGATGAAGTGGGATGTGTCGGACATGAGCAAGGTCAGATGGAACGGAGAAGGTCATGTCAACACCACAAGCGATAACCACTTGAATTACTCAGGAGGTAACCAGGCCCAAAAGGGTACGGACATCTTGATCACAAATAACATGAGACAGCATATAAAAAGTTTTCTACCAATCAACGACCGGATACCACTGATAAAAATGAGCGAACACCCCTTCGACATTATTTTAATACAGGTATATGCACTAACCGCAGAAAGCACGGAGGAATACTTGAAAGTATTTTACAGTGACATCGAACTAGTTGAAGTACATACACGGAACAATTGTATCAATATATACCTCGGCGACTGGAATGCCAAAGTGGGGAACGAAACAACTGACGATGTAGTAGGACCTCACAGAATAGGCACAAGAAATGACCGGGGCATGCGATTCGTCCAGTTTTGTCAAGAGAATGGCCTAATTGTCGCCAACACATGGTTTAAACTATACAAGAGACGATTCGGTACATGGAAATCTCCCCAAGACTGCAAAGCGAAACCAGTAAGAAATCAAATAGATTACATAACCACCAACAAAAATTCCGCAACAGCTTTATAAGCGCTGAGACGTACCCTGGATTCGACATAAATTCTAACCACAACCCTGTAGTCATCACCACGAGAGTCAAATTGAAGATAATTCCACAACCAAAAGCAATAGCAAGAGTAGCTTGGACATCCGCTTGTTATCAATAGCGACGAGGTTAAGGACACTAAAATGCTACATATGTACCGTCGGATACTTACATAGGATAAGTTGGACTTCCAGAACCACGAATCATGAAGTCTTTATGCACACTCGTGCACACTTAACTGGCACACTCAAAATAAGGAAAATAACGTACATTGGACACAATGCGGCACATAGAATATGAACAACTGCAGCTAATTATAGAAGGCAAAATCGAGGGTAAATGCAACATAGGCAGAAAAAAGAAATCGTGGCTACGAAATATAAGAGACTGGACCCACACCCATGGAAACACTCTCATATACCAAGCCCTGGACAGAGAGTCATACGCCATATTAACCGCCAATCTCAATCGATAAAGCACTTAGGAGGATGATGTCGATTAAAGTCAAAAGCGAACGAGTAAGTTAAATTGTTATTACGACAGCACTGTAATGCGCGCCGAGTACTATTATATTGTTAAATTCGTGGGTTCTTAATAATTCGTAACACTAACTATTACTAATTAATTGTGATTTATTTAACTAACACTAACACTATACGAACTTATTCTAATTAATTTAAACGTAAATTTATATCCGATTCCAGTACCATCGACTGTCGATAAGGAGTGGAAAATTCGTTACAATACTTAGTAATATTATGTATGATATTATTCGGTGTACGGTATATTCGAGTTGTAACTGGTTGAAATTAGTGAGCGAGCTTAGCCGCGAGGGTTAACGGCAAGTATATTATATAGGTTTGCACTAATGGTGGTATATCAGTGGGGGTATAATGCACTGTATATAGATTTATGATTATACTAAATGATACCAATATCTATAAACGAGAATGTCCTGACTAACTGACTGATTCATATTCAACGATCAGTCTAAATTATGATAGCTAAATACATGAAATCTGAAGGTTACCTCAAGTATATAACGTGAGCGCCCACCAAGGAGGGATTTTAAAAAATATTAATTTTAAGGGGTAAAAACGGGAAAACTATCCAAACAATGCATTTTGTATATACAAATATACACATTAAAAATAATATATCACACATAAAAGTAATATTATAAGTAATATAAAAGTAATAGTTAAATAGTAATATAATATGGATATTAAAAACATCCACATTAAAAGTATAAAATGCTATCCATATATTTTTCAATCTATTGCATTTCAAATTGGCTACCGCACGTTACTCGATACGTTATATGGTATTAAAATTTTTACAATATATTTAAAATTCTGCTAATAATTTATACTGTGTTTCATTTCTAGTGAATGTCTCACGAGACATTAATTTTTTTGTCTGTTTTACTAAATAGGAGAAAAAATGATAGAAGTACAAAGTACCCTCCTTAACAAAATTTTCTTCATTATTTAATTTACAGATGATTTATTCTGAAATAAAGCTTTATGTAATTAAAGTATAAACTTCCAACATGATTTTAAAGTAAAGTCACCAATTACAAATAGGGAAGCAAATTTGGAATATTAAGATTTTGGCTAAATTATAAGCACCATGTGTATTCCAATACACTATTTATATTGTCTCTGACCTAAATGTAAACTGTAAAGCCAGTCTGCATCCCTAATATTATATATATATATATATATATATATATATATATATATATATATATATATATATATATATATACAGTCGAACCTCTATTCAACGAACCTCTATTTAACAAAATTCTCTATTTAGCGAAATTTTGGTTAGAACCGTGAGTGTCCGATGTTATTTATTAATAAATTTCTCTCTATTTAGCGAAGACAATCTCTATTTAACAAAGTACAGTTAGGGTTATAAACCCATAGCAGTTACCCGGTAGTCTGAATTTCAAGAAGGTTCACTCTTATCCTTTCCTAGATTTTTAATGCGGTCATTACTCGGTATTGCTGCCTGCATTTTTTCAGACTGTTTGTTTAAATCTTTAAATTAGTGCGAGGTATTTTTTGAAAACGCAGTATTATTTAAATGCGAAGCGCAATCAAAAATTACAGACTTCTTTAAGAATTCTTAAGTTAAGTCCACATCTGATGTTTTCGTGAGGACCTAATACGGCTTTTGTTTCTTTGTACATTATGTATAATAGCCCTGATAATATTTTATATGTTTAATCATACATAATGCACGTTCATGTAAATACATATTAGTTCATATATTACATGTATATATTATTATATATGTATTACGTTCATTAAACTTCACTTAAAACTACAACTTCAATTATTTAATCATTTTTTATGTCGATTAAACATACATCATTTATATATGTATATACGTATAATACATAATAATTCGGTCCATATATATACCGAATTATTCTATATAACGAATTTTCTATATAACGAAGTTTTTTCAGCGGATTTAGGACTTCGTTAAATAGAGGTTCGACTGTATATATATATATGTATCTAATGTTATACAGACCTATACTGAATATTTGACCTAAATGATGTGTAAATTTTTTTTACATTTATTTATGTTCATATGTTGAATGGTGGTTATTGTGGGCTCGAATGTAAATTTTTCCATATTGAGAGTATTATTTTATATAAGAATTCATTTTTAAAATACATGTTTAACGCACGATTTTAATTTAGAAAAGTGCCCTTAAGAAATGTTAAAGAACACAAACGAATGTGAGAAGGAAAAATATGGGAGAAATGCGGTGGGTGCAGTGAGAAACAAAAAAAAAAATGGAATTTCTTGCTGCTTCCAAAAGTTACACGGTACCGCGTTGTACTCTAATTAGACATGGTAAAAGCGACAAAAATTTGAGTGTATTAAAAATTGTTTTTGAGAAGCATACCTACTTTAATAAAAGAATTAGAAACCAAATCGGTAAAATTTATTCTTCAGATGGAAAAACAATTTATTGGTTTATTTACGAGAGACATATCCTATTGCATTTCAACTGGCGATATAAAATAAAGTTCAAGATTTGATTTTACTGCTCCATCAGTTAGCAGGAAAATATCGGTTGAAGGATTTTCTGTATAAACGTATGGATATAATCAGTGTAAGAATAATAACAGACACATGAATTATTAGAGCTGCTCTATTGATTTAAAAAAAGATGAACGAATTCTTTGACTTACTTGAAAATGTTATACTACTCAAATTTTCAATGTCGATTAGTGTGGCATTTGCATTGTGCTGTCATAATGTCCGCAAATATTAAAATTAAATGGAAAACGCCAGATTGAGACTCTCACCTCTGCAGAGAGAGAGAAAATTAATAGCTATTGATTAACCATAGTTGATGGAACTTTCGTACCAGTCATGATTACATATCCTCAAAAAATTAATGAGCAATTATAGGAGAGCGCCCGCATTCAAGTTTGTTCATCCGAGGGCCATCCTACTCTCCGAATCTTAAGCCATTAAAGGCCAAATAAAATTTCGATACGTTTCTATGTCTGCTCCTCCCCTCAAACATCACCCAAGATGCAGTCATTAAATAAGACAGTAACGGATGCGTTAAAAACAATTTACAAAGAAGAAATTAAAATACATTTCCATTTATTTGGGTGTTCACCTTCTTTTTTAGAACAGAAAAAAATTGAAAAAGATATTTAGTGTAATCAAGTAGGGCCTACTTGAATGTGCAGACTGCTAAACGAGCTGTAAAATGATTTTCCACCCCAGGTGTGTATCCTCTTAGAAGAGATGTTTCCACCAAAAAAGATTTTTTTTGTGGATGCATCACAAGGCGATAAATAGTAAATGAAAATGAACAGCAAAATATTGCCGGCACAATTAATTCAGAAGACGTTATCCATTAAAAAACTATAACTCGTGACAGAAAACCAATAAAAGAAAACATAATCATCTCCACACTGAATAAGGAAGAACAACGGACATCAGTAAAGTCAATAAAAAAGGAAAAAGTTTTTGCGAAAGAACCGTTTTCTAGTTGAGATCAACACCGAGGTTCTATTAAGGAACAGGTGCCATAAAAACGTCGTCACATGAGAATTTTCGGTCGAGAAGTCTGTACTCAGCAGCCCTATGAGAGAGACATAGATCCATTAGTGGACAAACAGGCTACTTGATGATGATGATGATGATGATGAGGTTTACGAGAAAGAAGGCGTTTTAGACTAGACACATTTAATACAGTACCACGTCTCCAGGCTGAGGTCGGACTTGGCTGGTTTTGGTCGGAGTTGCTCTGTCGTCGAGTTGGTTTGAATGGTGGTGGCACCACCACCGTCGTTTAGAGTCGTCGATTCTGTCACATCGGTAGTTCCCACGTCGGTTGTGCCGGTACTGCTTTCAGTGCTGGGGATGTTAGTGGTGGTTTCTACTGCGAACCTCTCCGGCTCAGATATCTGAGAAATCAACGATTCCAGTGACTGATTAAACGAATCGTCAGGCGCTGGCACTGCCGGTTCAGTTGTCGCCGCGGGTTTGTTCACCAAATTCGAGGCAAAAGTAGCCGTCTCTTTCTCCGATTCGTTCATAATTTTATTGTAGGTACCGTTGAGCATGGCGTGGATCTTCGCTGTATCGTTTGCGTCGACCAGGACCTTCTCCACGTTATTGACCGCCTGCGAGAGTAGCTGCTCGATGCTCCCTATGATGGTTTTGTCGCTATTATCCCCCACAGTTATGACGAAGGGTTGCACCGTCGTTGTCTCAAATGGTTTCATCGTCGTCGTCGGCTTGAACCTTTGCTCGGTGGTCATGTAGTCGGATAAAGTGTTAATCTCGCCTGGGTCCGCGGAGAACTGTTGTTGGTTGAGAGAAGTAGATGCCGGTACCGTCGTGGTCTTCTTGAAGCCAGAGTGCTCGGAACTTAGGGTGCTTAAATCTTCTTCTGACTTGTCGGTGGCAGAGGGGATGGTGGTGCCCTGCGACTCGGTTGTCGTTTTTTCGTCATTCCCCACGAAGGTAATAATCGGGGCATTGAGAGTTGTCGTCGCCATCTCCCCTTTGATCTTGTTGTATCCGAGGATATGAGCTAAAAGCGGGAGTTTGCTCACATCCTCTTCTTTCTCTTCCGGATCAGGTCTCCACGTAGAAATCCTATCAAGTTTGGTAAATGCGGTCTCCGTCTCGGTCGTGGGTACAGTACTGTGGACGGCTGACGCCTTGGTGGTCGGCAAAGTGGTCCAGGAGGTGAACGTGGTTGCGGTACCTGTTGAAAAATGAAGGAAATATGTATTTTTCTATTATATAAAGAACGCTTCCTAAAAAACTTGAGAATTTGAGAGATAAGGACAAAATAATCTCAAACATACCACATTTGGCAAGAGAAGGCTCGCAAAAGAATATACGAGTGTATATATATATATATATATATATATATATATATATATATATATATATATATATATATATATATGTATTCGTAAAAAATTCTTAACGTTTTGATTGGCATGAATTTCTGAATTATGAGCTTTCTCAAATCTGCATATTTGTTTTTGATTTAAAGCACTTAGCCCTTTTGGCGACTGACAGAAAAGAATGATGTACTTCTTGTTTGACAACTACACTTTATTTATACAAGGGTAAAAGTAAAATGGTAAAAGCAAATAAATGAAAATAATCAAAAATGTAAAAAATTCCCGATTACACAGCGAGTCGGTGAGACTTAGTTCAAGAGCTTCTCAAAACAAAAACTTTAAAAATATGGACATCGAGTGACCTGTCACAAAATTCAAAAATTGCGAACCATAACAGGACGTCTACCAAGCTATTGCATTTCTACTAATGGCACCCACAGTTTGTTCAAAACAAATCTGATATGCCGTCATTCATGGAGAGGTTAACACTGAAATCGAGGTTTTCAAAAGGTATTGAGATAGAATTTGCTTAAGTCATTGACCTCCCCTTATATTTTTGGCACGTTAAATACACCCGTATTTAATATAATTCTTCACCAGTACCTTCTCTAAAGGACAATTAAAATTACCAACTGTAATGTAGACAAACTTTCAAATATGCCGCCCGGTCGAACATACAAAGAGACCGACACTATCGCTTACTATTGTCAACTGAAATAAACGTGAAAATCGAATTACACTAAATAACAGTGGTTTGTCTATACCCCGCTACAGTTGGTATATATGTGACGTCAGCGGATCACGTAATATCAGATTTGTTTTGAATGAACTGTATAGCGTTTTTGTTCTGCTATATATACTATAAAAAAATATTGAATTTCTAATTTTTCGCAAATAACATTTGTGCGTGTCATTTAAAAAAAGTTAAATATAAAAGTGGTAGAACGTGTTAAGGTCTACAAAAAAGTTTTATAACATTTCTGCATCAGATGGAAATGAATTTTTATTCATTTTGACAGGCTGCCATATTGTTTTTGGTGGGCCGATTTGGTTCGTTATCGAACTTGAACGAGACATTTACTCAAACTATTTTTATTTGAAAGCTTCATTTGAATTAGACAGCTGAAAAGTGTCGTCGGAAATACGCTAAACGTCCTGTAAATTTGACATATTTCTTTTACTCGATAACCGATTTAATCGAAATAGGTTAAGTAAACAGTTAGATGCTTGAACAGTGTAAGAGTAGTTTAAGAATAAAGAAATATAGAAGAAAAGCAAATGTATGACATATAATACAATGATAGAAAGCAGTGGATTGCACATGTCGAGACTTACAGAAGGGAACAAAAGGAAGTGAAGACGATAGAACTGAATGTGTTCAGAAGATTCCCGGTAATATTTCGCCCACATAATAAAACAACCGAAGAAATAAAAACCTGGAACCAAAAGAATCATTAACATAAGAAGAGGAAAGAAAACAGCTTACTTGATAAGGACATGAACACAAGATGGACAACTTTAGACTCCCTAAAAAAAGCATTGAAATGTATACCTCTTTTCAGAAGAAAATGGGGGAGGTCAAAGGAAACATGGTCGAATGGTGTCAGGAAAACTATGAGTACCAGACACATAAAAGGGAAACAATGTATCGACAGGATACAATGAAAATCGAGCATAGGACAACGTCAAAAGACGTTATATATAGACTGTGTATAAAGTATTTTCTGACATGAATCACCCAGAAACATCAAGGAGTTCTACTTCTAGTCCCCTTCTTCAAACTACGTAGCAAATTCTTAATTACCAAACAAAGTGGTTTGAAGTAGTCATTTGATGCACCCCAATCCCCCTACATGGTCAACGTGCTTAATGCAGACTTTGCCTCACTACAACTTTTATTACAATACTATATTACCTGGTGTCTTGACCGAGGTCGTAGTCGCGCTCGGAGTCATCGTCGGCTCCGACGTCGCTGTCAGCGTCGTTGGCTCCGGCGACATGGTTGTAGTCGACTCAGGCGTCGTGGTCGTAGTCGGCTCCGGCGCAGTAGTCGTCGTCGGTTTGAGCGTCGTTGGCACCCTTACTTCCACCATTGCAGCTTCTGTCGGTGCCGACGTCGTGAGTTTCGAGTTTGAGAATATTTCGACGTCGAGCGTCGGCTTCGCGATGTCCTTCGGAGTGGAACTCGAAGCGAGTGACGGCACCTTGGTTACAACTTCGGATCCGGAAGACGTCGCCTCGTCCTGCTGGGTCGTGGATCTCAAGGTGGGGTGGGAGAAGTGGGCGGTGGGCCTATGGGTGCTGGAGGTGGACCTAGGGGTGATATACGAGGAATGGGAGGTGGAGGTAACGTTGGTATCAAGGATGTTCTGCATGTTCGGTTCGATCATGATCGTGTCAGGTGTGACGTGCGCGATCGGCTTGTCCGGCTTGATGTCCTCCCCGGAGTTCCCAAAAACAGCAGGTAGTATCATGCTCCAGGAGTCGGACACGTCAGGCGTGTCGTACGGTGGTCTGCGATCGTCAAGAGTGTTTTTATTATGCGTCTCAATCTCCTCCTTCAGGACGTTCTGGACTGTGTTCACGACCTCGTTCACCCTCCGCTCAGGGAGGTAACCCTGCGAGGTGAACGCGTCGAAGTCGAGGCCGTCCGTGTCGCCGGTCGCGATAATCCCCTTTATCTCTTCGAGGGACATGAGCCGCTTGATCAGCTCACCGTTGTCGTCGAACGTGTAAAATTCGTACCTGTCCGGGTTCAGAAGATCTATGGGGCTCGCGAGGTCAGCCCCGTTAGATGGTCTCCCCATAGGCTTACCCACGGCGTCCGTGTAGACGGTTTTTGAGCCGTTTCCGTTGTCCATTACGACCGAGACTGAAGTCACGACGCTGGAAACAAAAATAAAATGAAACAGTGAGGAATTGCATTTATTCCAGTACATACAAGATGTAAACCGAGGGTATCCAATATGTACAGACTAATATGAATCGTATCCAAGGAGCCCTGGTAGAGCTTTAAGATATCAATACGATCTCGTAACAAGACCGAGACGAGACTCCTCACAAATTTCAGAGACTGAGACGAGACTAGATCAACCGAGAATATCGTTGAAATTTACTATATCCTAAACTATTCAAATATCATATTTATATTGTCACGAACACGAGACTTCGACGACCACAAATAAAAAACAAGGAATTAGGACACGGCCGGAGGCCACGGTCAGTTCGTGTGAAGAACGAAAAATGAAAGCGAGAGTGTTTACCAAAACAACATACAGTGCAAGTATAAGCAAAACAAAAGCCGAACATAAATAGAAGACACAGGATAGTTGAGAGGACGAGTGGAGTCCAAACGTACGAGCTTGGAGAAGTGCTGTCCAAGGGGCCGCCCGGAAGAGGGCCGTCCCGGAAGGGACCAGCCGGTCGAAGAGAGAGAGTAGAAAGAGCCCCCGAGCGGAGACTGTGGTGGATCGTCGAAGTCTCCAGAACCCCAGCCGGACGCCCGAAGAAGAGCCTTCCAACCCCCCTGTCAAGAGGCCCTCCGTTATGGAAACCCGAAAGTCCGGACGACAGGCAATCCTGTAAGTTCTTGTGCTGATTTATTTTCGTTTTGTGCCGACCTGACCCATTTTTAGATTCCCCGCCGTTTGTGGAGAATAAAGCCTTTTTCTCTGTTTTGTTTTAACCTGTTTTCGTCAATAGCAAGCTCTGCCCCCGTAGTTACCAACCCCTTACCTCACGCAGCCGTGACTCAGGACCTCAAGACGCCCCGGCTCGTGACAATATTAAGCCAACAGCACTCGTTAATCTTATGTGAGATGTGGTCATACTTACGAAGACCATATATTAATCTACAACATACATTTTGTACTTTTTGTATTTTATGCTTTTCCTGTACACGGAGGCACGGACCATATATGAAGTCGCAGTAGGTGAAGTGTGACAATACCAGGCTTTCACAAAGAGTTCTTTTTAACTCGTATGATAAAATATAGCGATTATTATATTGTAACGCTTTTTCATTCACAATGGTTTACTCTTCCTAAATTACAGCAGTCTTTACACACAGAGATTTTGTTCTACACTGACGTCAGTATTCACATTTTACGATTACATAAACAACTCTTGTTTTTACATAACAACGGCTTATACGGGGCATTCGCTACACTATCCCTCCCCGTCTTCAGGGTCGCCCTCGACCCTCGGACGATCTACTTCCACAGCACTCCATATCAGCGAATGACTACCATATCAGCGAACTGCTACTGCTACGGCTACTGCTACGGCTACTGTTACTGCTACTGCTACTGCTACTGCTACTGCTACTGCTACTGCTACTGCTACTGCTACTGCTCCTGCTACGGCTACGGCTACTGCTACGGTTACGGCTACTGCCACAGCTACTTCTACTGCTACTACTACGGCTACGGCTTTTGCTACTGCTACTGCTACTGCTAATGCTACGGCTACGGTTACTGCTACTGCTACAGCTACGGCTACTGCTACTGCTGCTACTGCTGCTGCTGCTACGGCTAATGCTTCGGCTACTGCTACTGCTACCATGCACACCGCTCACGCGCACCGCCCCTCCCCTTCTTCAGAGATTCCGCCAGATCCTTGCCAAATTCATTTGCAATAAATTGCAAGTATATGTGTAATTGTGTGCATGTGTATGTGTGCGATTAACTCCACTGAGCGGGTTGGACTGCAAATCCTGTACAAAAATTCATCAGCAGCAAATCGAAACCAAGCAGGCCAATCCTCTTTCTGACCATCAAAGACACCAGGGATGACCAATCCCATCCAATGCTCCAGGTAGAAGAGAGACCTGTCTCTTGAAATCCTCCAAGCAGGCCAATCCTCTTTCTAACCATCAAAGACACCAGGGATGACCAATCCCATCCAATGCTCCAGGTGGAATAGGGACCTGTCTCTTTAAATCCTCCGCTGCTCCTGCAGTTACTGAAATCCCCAGTAACTGCTTCATGGCTCCAGACGCACAACCCAGTGGTCAACCATCACCAATTCTTGTAGTAAAATGAACAGCGCCCGTCTCCCAATACGAGTTACGAATGTGAGTGTAGCACTCAAACGGGCCACGCGCGCCAGCCGCACGCAGTCAATCCATTTGAGTGTTTTCCTAAATCTAGACTTAGCTTCGGATTCTGCAGCATCCCGACCCGCGCCAGCCGCTCAACAACTCCATAACGCCGCACAGACTGCACTCCTCGCCTCTCCGCCGCGTGCCATCGCCATCACTTCTGTACTCCATCCCAGGTCCACCAATCCTTTATCCGCTACTTCGGTTCACCAAATCCCGGACAGGCCCCCAATTGTAGCACTTTTTATACACAAAGAGATTTAGTTCTACACTGACGTCAGTATTCACATTTTAAGATTACATAAACAACTCTTGTTTTTACATAACAACGGCTTATACGGGGTATTCGCCCTCCGAAGTATTAACGACGGAATAAAATAATATAAATTAATTTTGTTAATTATTTAGATCATTATCCAATATGCTCGAGAAGACAAAGGGAAAAATGTGTGATAATCGTGCAAGGCGAATTCGTGAACTTACTCACTAACGAGTTAGATTGTTCCTCGAGAATCAAATTGAATTAGGGCGAAAAAATAGTGAATTTGGCATAACTACATATTTCAGTGTTAGTGGAGTAAATTCTTTGAATGACGATTACCGCGATAGTGACTAAGTAGTGCCGAAAAAGCAGTTGACGTAACATCATAGGAAGTACGAATTTGTAAAATTATTCCAATCTTTAATATTAATATCTTTAATATTTTACTTACACAGTTGTTGACAACAAAATTTCGCAGCCCTACTAATTCGACAATACCCACATTTATGATTCGCATAACGATTATTGTTTCCGGATTAACGCTTCAGGTAAAAGCGACCCTTCATTCGTAATCTACTATTCCAACCAGTTTTTATTCAAGTCTTGTGAAGTGAAGTTGCCCTGCGGTGCATCGTGAAGATATTATTTTCTACAACTGTGATGAGGTAATTCATTTACTAAAACATGAATATTTGTTAGAAAATAATTATTTCTCAATTTACAGAAGACTGATATTTCGAGGTCCCCACTGGATGAAAGCAAACAGGTGAGAGCGTTCTCTTCTACATTAAAAAAACCAAAAGATTGGAATGGGTGCTTAAAAAAATTGGGGTTTGTTGTTTTTTAAGTTTTTTTGCGATTCTTTGTATTTGTACTGTGTTTTTTAGTATATTATCACTTTATTATTTTATCCTGTATATATCGTTTATATTTCATGTGTTTATATTTGTTTATTTTATTTTCTTTTATTTATTCATGTATTATTATTCTTTAATATGTTTGTATTTATACTGTCTCTTTTGTATGTCGATTTTTGGTGTATTTATTATATTGTGATATCAATAAAATATTGTATAATATAAATTAAGTTTTCTTGACGTGGACCCGGTCAGGTCTTCCTGACCAGGACCCGGCCGGGATTGCCCGTCTAGCACCCTGTAAGGACTGTAACGCAGATGCTTCGTCGGGTCCTGATCAGGACGACTTGACGTGGACTACTAGCAGCAAATTTAAGTTTTGGTCAATATTATAGTAGTAATATAAGTATCGTCACCTACTGACACAAATACACAATACATCATACACAATATTACAGGTTTTTCCCCTCAGTTAGCTCCACCATTGGAGACAATAGTGAAGTGAAACCACAATGTAGACTGAATTAAGCACAAATAAAATAATTAAAGACTGACAAAAACAATTTGTATTGGCCGTCAACTTTTTGCATGAATGACTGTGTCTCTTGAAAACTACTCCTAAATTGTGTTTTTCAATTTTCCGCCATTCTTTGTTTTTGTGTCACCCACACCAATTTGTACTTTTTTAATGATTGCTAAAAAATAGTGTCAAATTACATTAACATATAGCTGGTTCTCATTTTGAAAATACTCCATGACTTGATGTCTTCATGCAAAAAGATAAAAAAATAAGGTACCTCAAAATAAGATATCAATTTCAAAACAAAAATTTCCCAGTTACTTTTCCAATGATTTTTACATTACTCTTGTAACACAAGGGGCAATGTAAAAATGAGAACTAAAAAAAAAAACATCTTAATGGAGCTGAATTTGTCTCGGAGAGGAACATTTATTTCACCTATCAATTAAAGGAGTTGCTCAAACTTTTCATACCAAAAACAATTCTATAAAAACATCAAGAGCTCTCTGAGAGTTATTTTTATCGGCGTTAATTTTTTCTTACCTAGACCCTAAAATTTTCCTCGAGTGGTCCCCATCGATGCTTTCTTCTGGATTTTCCGCCGAACTAGCAAAAGCTAATCCGATGAACAACACCGTTAATATCCTCATGTTAAGTCCTGAAACAAAAATTAGACGTATGAAAACTAATAGTAGATTTTTGAGACCCCTAATTTAGTGTAGTTTCGACAAGTCGACAAGGGTAAAAAAGGGGGAGTAAAATTGTGTGTATTTTCTGACACAAAATCACATCGTTGCATTAGGAAATCATTGCGCCGCTGCCCTTTACACGGTGTTTCTACTTGGTTAAGATATAGCTCACCCACATATTACTGAGCTCAATATAAGATATTTGAACTAAGCCTACAAAAGTCGTTCTTTTATCTGGCATGAAAGTCCATAAAAATAACTTTTCATATAATAAGACGACACTTACACCGAAATAACCGATTACACCGATTGGAATATTACAAGCATAAGATATGCGCACCAAAAGGAAAACTTTATGACGGAAAAAGGTTGCATATCTTCTTGATAAAACGTAGGTTTGATGATCAAGATGATGAACCAGTAATTTTAAGGACAAAATTTATTCAATAATTGGTCGGTTCACCTAAACAGCCCAACGTATGTAAGTTTCACCATCGACATAAGATTTTTCCAACCCCCTGTAAACTTGACGGACACTTGAACCAGTCCCTTGGTAACAACGTATTTAAATGAAGATGCACACTGAAGTGTTTATCCCTAATAATGGACCGCATCCAGTATGATCCCTTCTTTAACATGTAATTCTAATTGACTTTCATATTGACTTTCATATTTCATATTAATTGACTTCTAATGACTTTTACCAGAAAATTGATGTTTTTTAAGATTTTTTTTTAATTACTCGGTGAAAACTCTTGTTCTTATATTTCATCGTTAAACTCTAATACTTAGAGATTAATACCTTCATTTTGTATTCGTATTCCTTTTCAGAAACTAATAGTTACTAACAACAAATGAAAATCTGCATAATATACTGAGCTTTTTGACGTTTTAGAGACAAAAATTGTACATCGTACCTATGTCGTAGATAAAATGGGCACGTTTTTTGGAAATTTTCCCTGAATGCCTGCAGCTTCTGTAGAATAAAAATGGTTTTAACACCGTTGAAAAGGAGAATTAGGCAGAACAACACCAAACCAAGTTCTGTAATAACGAACTTACGTCGTAGAGGAAATCGGTACGTTGTATTGGGACAATCTCCATATAACCTCACCTCCAATACAAATCATTTGAACACTATTGAAAATAATAATGAGGTAGAACAACATCAATCCCCGATTATCTAATAACGCAGTCAAGACTGCGTTTGAAGAAACAATATAAAACGATATCAAAAAGGACTAACGATTTGTCGTCCAGAGGAAATAACTGAATTTAAATTTATTAAATAAGTGAAATTATATTAAGTGTAATTAAATTCTTTAACTTCCAAAGCCAATCCCCTTCGATGTGAGTATTAAGGGCGATTGCCGCTTCCATACGGGTTTATATCCATTACGTGTTTTATATATTGTTGCAATTTCTATAAAATTTAACATGAATTATCGAGCAGTGCAAAAATTGATACAGTTCGTTAGTTACATCCTTTCTGTTCAAATTTTAAAAGACAAATAACAGTTTCAAGTCACACTCCCAATATTTTTTAGGGAAGTATCTTTTACCTAGCAAAATTTTAATAATCAGTTATTTTTTTACGAAACCACAATCATTGGTAAGAAGAACTTTTACATATATATGGCATTTAAGGATTTGTAAACAATACACTGAAAAAATAACAAGGATTATATCTTAATCTGCCATTTTGAAATTACCAATATTCTAAAAATGTATAACCTTGCAATATTCTGTATTAAGTAAAAAAATTAAGTACTGGTAGTTGGAAATCGCGGTAGCTTCCAGCACGGTCGCATATACTTCCGGTAGCAAGAAACTCCAGTGGTTTTAAGCATAGCCTCTGCTTATAGGTATTAAATTACACATCTTTCAAAACCAAGGTAATTATCCTTCTTTTGTTTTCCGAACATTTTCAGAACATTACCTCTATTTATGAATTGAAACCTAACCTCCCTTAAGTCCTCTGGGTGGGTGAAATGATCCCCACTGATTGAAAAAAACAACAAATGCGAATAAAATAAGCTGAGAAAAAAACATTTAAAAGTTTCAAGTAATGAGAACTGTAAAACAACTATTTGGCTAATTTTGATGAAAAAACAACTTCTATGAAAGTTAAAGTCACAATCAGAAGAGTATCAATTTCAAAATCAAATCAATCAAAAAAAGCTCGTTTGAATGGTAAATCTACATTCCCTATAAACCATAAAATAGGAAATAGAAATATGATTTTTGTTTGAGCATTGAAACATATTTTTTCGGAATTTCAGAAAATGTTCATATTTTTCTCAATGTTTGGGGATGATTTCACCTCCTCAAAAGGATGAGTTTTGACCAAAGTGCACTGTTAAGATCATGACAAGTTACCTTAATTCTTTAAAAAAAAAATACAAGTTTTCTTTTATTATTTCTATGATTTTTCATTATCTTCTTTTGATTGAGGCTTGCTTTACCTTTTGTACGGGTCACTTTCTCATACTAGCAAGAAATTGTTTCATAGTTCACATAACTTGAAATTTCTAAATATTTTTTCTTAGAATTTTTTAAAACGTTTTTGTTTCCTTTCGGTTTAATCTTTGGAGGTGATTTCACTATCTTAGAGGGCTTAGAGTGCATTTTCCACTATTTTATAGAAAAAATACGGTAAAAATTATTTTCATATGAATCATATTTCATAGTTTATTAGATTTCTGAAGACTTTTCAATCCCTAAATATGGGTAATTTCTGAAATATTCGAAAAACAAAAAGGATTACATTGATTGTGAATGATGACTAATTTCATATCTGCATGATTTATCATTTTTCTTTTGGTCGTTATCAAATTCTCAAAAAACAGACGATTTTTGCGGGAGTTACATTGTCACAGTCTACAATAGACAAAGAGAAAACCGACGACTTGCACATCCGGCCAAGATGCTACATTTCTGCTTAGTTAACAACTAAATTTGTATTTAAACATTTGCAATGTAAAATTAGGTCATTCTTCGCTTAACTGTGTTAGGGAATAGTTGGAATAAAGTTTTTAAAAAGTCACTTGTAATTCGAAAAAACGTAATTCGGGAACTCTTTTTTACCTATGAATGTTTTTCCAATTATTTAACCTTAATGTAACAATAAGTCTTTCGAAATAAATAATTGGAAGCTGTTAATTTTATTTGGTTAAAAAATGTCCTCCATGTGTTATATCTTGCGTTAATTAATACCCGGTTAATCATTTGATAGGCGAATGTATTAAGAATGGTCTCTACAGATGGCCACTCCTTTGTTTTTAACATTTTGCCCGTTAATAGTAATACATTATCTACTGAAAAATATAAGTAAATGTCTAAGATATTTGGGTAAGCATGTAAGGTTCACCGAATGATAAATGGTTTACCTTAAGAAGCAGCCAACGAGGCGAAGGGTTGGTGCTAATAGTCCAATAAAACACCCTTCATCGAGGTGTTTGAGCGGAATATGAACGTTCGTATTTGAATAATGGAATTCAGATACTGCTCTAGACCGTGAAATGCGAAAATGTTATTTCCATATTAAACTCTAGTGATATGCATTTTTAATAAAATACTGTTTAGTGTAATAATAGTTTACGTGTAGTGCCTGTATGAAACTGTTTCGGTTAAGATTTTAGGTCTACTCACTTTTAAGTAGTCGGTTTTAGATTTCAATTCGAGTTCAGAAAAAACACTGTCTGAGGATACTGCAACCCCTCATAAAGAGCTTACCAATTTAAGTCGGGCTAGAGAAATAGGTAAATGAATAATACGACACGTCTATGGAGCTTTGCTTTGAATGTCGTTTACATGGCTATTAAATTTTATTGTTTTTTTCAACTAGACCAACTCTGACTGGAAAGAGCTTACTTCCTTATATTATCACAAATTTATTACTTCTCAGATATTTGGTAGCAAGTAGCGGTGATCGTTCTGAGCTTGATCTAAGACCCACATAAATTTTGCAATTTTTTTATAAATTATTGGTATTGCAAAATTTTGTCTTTGCATTTTTTCCGGCATAAATATTGCACTGCTCGAATATTCTTTATATAAAATAGCATGTATACAAAATTTTGTTCAAAAATGGTACGTTTATATATTTGAGAAATAATTTATTGTAATTAATGTTTTACATTTATTGATTAAAATTATACATAAATCCTTGTATATTGTCACGGCCACGTGATTTCCACAACTCTCAAGAAAACAATAAACGGGATCACGGCTCAGGCCAAGATGCAGTTATATAGACTTTTATATACGCGCTGATTATCAAGATGCGAAATGTTTTGATAAACGACACACCTAATACTAACAAGCACGGAGAACACAAAACAAAATACGAATAGAAATAGAAAGAAGAAAGGCGAGAGGAAGATGGAGTTGTCCAGGAGGATGTCCAGAAGGTCGGTCCTGACGACTGATCGGTTGTTGGAGAACCGAAGTGAGTGGCCGGCCTGAGAAATGACTCTGCCGGCGAAGAAACCGAGAAAAATCTACCGCCCCTAAGATGCTCTCTGACCCACCTCGCACAGGCCTGGACAACAACCCTCTATTATGTTAGTCGCCACCTTCGCCTCTTACGCTCCAGCCCTTAGGTTTCGCTGTGCCCAAAATCTCTTTTTCTCCTTTTATTTATTTGTATCCTTTAATACTCCTGACCCATAAGTTCCCCGCTCCGGTATTTATAGTAATATTGGGAACACCGAACTTGCCTTAGTACTTAAGGTATTACGTGTAGCTAGGTAATTTCAATTATTATAACTGGAACTACACATATATTCCTTAACGTTCTGGAAGGTTTTTGTGTGTGCCAAAAGGAAAAGTAAAGCATGTGTGGTAATTATAAGACTAGGATTGTGCTGTCTCTATTCTTCTCGACTTATAAATTAAATTGCCTCATTTATTTATTTGCACGAACTTGCACTGTCGTTTTGCAGTTCAGTTATAAATGAACAGACAGGATTTACTTGTAATAGAGCATTTTAAATATAAGTTTCTAAATTATCGTATCTTAATTTGAGCAGTTGTGATGAAAATTGCGATAATAGATTTAAGTGCAGATGTATATCCTTTTTGTTAATAAATTAAATATTTACAATTAAGGCAGACATTGGTTCAAAGTGGAGGTTTGTAGTACTTCAAAACTTTTAAACTTAGTGCTAATAAACAAATACTGGGTAGTTACTCATGAATTCCATTTTAATAGTAATGTAAGGGAATAAGTAAAAGTAGTACCTAAGAATTAAGAAAATGACATTACAATCCATTTTTATTTTTGTTAGATAAGAGAAAATTGATCTGATGACATTTCTGAACCATTAATGATCAAATACAGTAAATATTATTCAAAGATTCGTTAATCTGCTCTAACCTTAAGTAAGAAATCATTCGTATCCTTATCAGGTTTTACCAAGTAACATGTACCAAGTATGTACGAATTGTACAAAATATTGGTCGGACATAACGATTTAGAGCACATTAGTCATAACAAAATTTGGTGCAAGCTAAGTTACCATGTTGTTGGAAGTGGTGTTGGTAATTTTGGCCATAGTATTGGCGGCAAAAATTTATATTAAATTAATATGTACAGTCTGTAAAAGTAAAGTGTGCCTAATGGATAAAGTCGCGATTGTTACAGGAGGAATTTCAGGTAAATTAATAACTAAATATTTGTATTTCATTTATGTGTGTTTCTCATGTTAAGGAGAGATTCCCACATTTTCCGATTATCTGCAATTTTGAGCTTGAAATTTGGCACGTTGATACTTTCGGACCCGAGTTTTGCCAGAAAAATCAGAAAAGAGAAATTTATTTTTGTCAATTTTATTTAAAGTTATTTTTGAAGTAGCTGTAAACTTTAGATGACTCGCTTTTTAAGATCTAAGAGAAATTTGAAAGGGACGTGTAACACTGTAAATTTCTGATTTTCCCTCTCAAATTTGATGCTTTTTAGTTTTAGTTAGCTAATTAGATTTTTAAAAAAACGTAAGTATTATTGAGTGTTCTCTACGAACGCTATTACTATAGAAAAGAGGAACACGTGTCTAGATAAAACAATACTCTCCTTTATGTTGTCTACGTTAGGAAATTTTTCCATGCACCTTACCATTAACAACTTTATGTCGTCAGCGATTACGTTGACCTTAATTATCGTTCTCGTATATTAAATACATTCTAGAAAACATTTACAATACGTTATTTTGTACAATTTCAGGTATAGGATATGAAACTGTGTTAGGACTGGCATCACGAGGATGTAAAGTTATAGTTGCCGATGTACTTATTGACTTTTCCATACAAGACAAACTTATTAAAGAAACGAATAACCCAAACATTGTACTGAAATATGTTGACCTTGCATCATTTCAGTCGGTAAGAAAGTTTGCAGAAGAAATTAGAAGTGCGGAAGATAAAATAGACATCTTAATACATAATGCTGGAACGGGTTTCGGAATTGATCTGAATACTGAAGATAACTTAAACTTTTGCATGCAAGTCAATTATTACAGCCCGTTTTTACTCACACATTTACTGATCGGTGAGATAAATAATATATGCAAAAACAATGTTACCAGCTATGTTTTATAGGGTTATTAAAAAAATCATCAGCCGGGAGGATTATATGGACATCTTCTCTTACAAGCATGGTAGTGAAACCATGGCTGTATGAAAGATCAAGCATAAAAGTCAAACATCCATCTTTTTCGTATGCTATTGCCAAGTATTACGTATTAGTGGCTTCAGATGTATTTGCTGAAATGCTCAAAGGAACTAACATTACATCGAATTGTTACCATCCAGGAATAGCATATACGTCATTATATAAAAGAGCAATGAATGGTTCTATATTATACAACATGATCTCGAGTGTCATGATAATACTAAGTTATTTAGTAGGAAAAGTAAATATTTCTAGTACATTATCTTAAATTTATGTAAAATGAAATTTGTAAGAATCCGTAGTAAAGCAATTGTTTTATGTATTTATATGCATTTCAGAGTCCTGAGGAGGCCGCACAAGTACCTATATATCTTGCTTGTGCGAATGAAGTTAGAAACGTCACAGGAGATTTCTTCTATGAGTTGTCACCCACTTTTAGGCCATTTGGAAGCAAAGATCCTAGCGTAAGAGAATCGATCTGGAAAATTTCCGAAGAGGCGGTTAAATTACAACTACCTGAAAAATTTTAATCAGCAAGGGCAAACCTAAAAGTCTCATGACAGCACTAGATGTACAACTAAAATGTGATCAAAAATGAATGTGTCTTTGAATATTTATCATGTATATTAACAACTAGAGAATATTGAATATCAATTGATTTAAGCAATGCATTACTTTCAATATTTTTGTTTTCCACATCTTTTTTTTTATGAATAAAACAGGTAATATTTGTAAGATGTATGTACGCATAAGTTGACCAAACTTTCGTTGCTGTTTTAACCGAAATAAATTACTTTCAGAAACACATACTAACTTGATTGAATTTACTTACATAGTATAATATTCTCCTTCTCCGGTTCTGTTCAATAATTCCACAGAGCTGGCCCGAATTTGTTTCATATACGGTAACTAAACTGTCTTACAATTAATGTCTAACCACTTCTGTCTCGGTGTTGGTTTCGCCTCATTTGTTTATTTCGTGTTCGAAACTTTGTGTTGAGAAGCTCAAAAATCACAGAGCGGCAGGCCGAGATAATATCGTGGCAGAAAGTCTGAAACTTGCAGGGGATGACCTTACCTAACCAAGAACTAATTCCCGAAGAATGGAAAGAAGGTGTGATTATCCTGCTCCACAAAAGAGGGGATCAAATGCAATGTAAAAACTACCGAGGTAATGCTTTACTATAAAAATTTTCAAACATACTCCTCCTACGTCTTTCTCCATGTACCGAAGAAATTATAGAATTTCACTATCTGTCCTATTCTGGAGGAATATTGGGAGGTCAACAAAAATTAACATGCACAGTTCATATATTTCGAACAAGCGTATGACACTGTTAATAGGGTGAGATTGTGGGAAACTATGGAAGAATTTGAGCTGGGGAAGCTGAGTGAAAATTAAAGGAGAGTACAGTCAAACCTTTTCTACCAATGGAGGACTGAAACGGGGAGATGCCTTGTCGCCAGTACTAATTAACCTTGCACTAGAAGAAGTGGGAAGAAGAACTTCAGTTAACGTAGAGATTTTTAGTGGAGGTGACCCTAAACTTATGTTGGCCTATGTTCATGACATGGGCGCAATCGGGGAAAGCACAGTCAGAGTAAAGGAAAACTTTATAAAGATTGAAAAGGAAGCTGAGACAGCAGATCTCCGAATAAATGAAGGAAAGTCTAAATGCAACTGTAAAAAACAAAAATTGTAAACATTTAATGTAGTAGTTCAGATTAAAGCAGAGTAAAAAGTTGTATAGTCGCTTTGGATACCATGGATTAAACAGTGGGTTAAATACAAAAATACGATAAAAAAATTTTGGATTATTTTTCAAGATAACCAGAAAATTATAAGAGTAAGGTGCCTATTGCCGTACGTTGATTTTATCTGTTATATGTAGAGATTAACTTCTTTTAGAAATTGCAACATAATCTGACCGTATTCTTCATAATAGACAAAATAGGGTGAACCAAATGAAACCAAGAAAAAAGCATTAAGAAAAATAGGGAAAACTGCGATTTCGATGTCATCCCATGTAAAACTGAATTGGAGATAAAAGAAAGAAAATTGAACAAATATATCTAATATATCCTATTATATAAAGCTAACAGGGACTTATCCGGAAAATGGTATTAGCAGTACTTGCATAAACTGCCTGCATTATGAACTTCCATGTAAGGAACAACAGATTTGTTTTATTGGGTGTAACAAATATGAATACATATTTCTTGTACGGGAGTAGAAGATGATAAAGCAACTTTTGAGAAAATTAAAGTAAATAACAAATTTGTATTCTAATATATTATTTATGAGGTTTAAATACTGTTTCAAAAATTTAAACATTACTACAATACTATATAGTTAACACTATACTGAAAGTTTGTATTGAGTTTTAATAATCATGAACACTAGCAACGTGATAGCAAAAAAGGAAGCTTTTTATAGCAGGGTTACCTGTACTGATCATATTGGATGTAGCTTAGGTTTAATTTTTAATTTCTTATACGAATGAAACTTGTATACGTTGAAACAAATATAAATGAGTATATAGATCTAAATTGATTTTCACAAACCTTTAAAAACTCATAAGAGAGTTTAAAAGGATCATATACTTGTATGTGAACATATTTGTATTTGAACTAACATAGTATTTGAACTCCCTATAATATTTTGTACTTTTATTATGTTTTGTATTAAATTGTGTTAATCGAGACGAGTTAATCTGAGACGACTTTTTAGAAAATAATCGATAGATCCAGATCCCTTCAGGGCTTGAATACCCACCTCTAACTTTAACATATATCGTTTATGCCTATGGTGTTTTCATTGTAATGGATAGTATTTAGGGAATCGAAGGAAGAGATGAGTGATGAGGTCGATGAAATCGAAATCGACGTTTATGCAAAACCGACAAATTACACTTGAGGAACATCTCGTGGCAAATTGCGACATGACGTAGCGTTAAATCTGATTACCTCAACCACAACCCCTTTTAGACCTTCACTAACAATAAGGAATGACTACTAGGAAATATTGTGTTAGACAATTTTCATAATAACTGAAAAATACATAAAATTTAATAACACTAACAAGGTACATTTTCCCCCACGGGGTGTCGCTAATAACCAGTTACGAGCATGCTCATATATCGAACTGTACTTTTCAATTACACAACCTCTTAACCGTAGTACGATAATGACTACTATCTACGGGAAAAATAATCAATAGGATCGTCTAACCTGAGGCTAACCGAATTATACATTTTTAATACCGAACTGAGTAGAATTTTTTGTGTGCCGTAACTGGGATTTTGCATGAGAAATTACATATTTAATAGGGGTGGACCGATAACATCAATCAAGAATTTAAATAAGTAAAAACAAAATAGTTGCTGTTAAAATAGCTGTTATTTACCATTTAACGACCCATTTTAACAACCTAGAAACTGATAATGTGGATAATGAAGGTAACATACAGGGGCGATTCCATGTCAACTGTCGCAAGGTTGGTGCATCATGATTTTTCCCAAACCAAAACTATTTCATTCTGTTGTAGATTCGAATACAAGTATTATCCCAAATTTTCAGCCAGAAATACTACTCCTAGAATTTTTTACGGCCAATTTTCTTTTTTTCGCGTTTCTCGTTTTAGGTGACAAATTTTTTCTAGAACGTTACCAGAAACGCGTCGCAGGCTGTAAAAATTCTAGGAGACCTATAATCGATGTAAAATTATCCAAGGAATCCATTCCCGCTCTCAGAAATCTGCCAAAAATTTTCCATTTGCCAGAAATCGCAAAAAAACATTTTTTTTTTAAATTTACTGTATCTCGCGTGTGGAAATTTTTGAATTTTTCTGCAAGCGTGCAAAATGTTCGTTTTTGAATGTATTTTTAGGTACTTTTAACTTTCCCGTGTGTATTTGGGTTTTTAAGGGTTCATACACTTGAAGAATGGCAGAAAATAGACAAATCAGCCTGAAACGGTACATTAAGCAAGAGAAGCAAGTTGCAAAAGTTGGAAAATAATCTTGTGCGTCTGAAGTTTAACCCTCGACGATGAAGTCAGGTCATTTTCGTTGAATACCAAACTATCTAGAGGTCTAATATTACCACAGTAACTCAAAAAATGCAGCAAGAAAGGTGTACGCGCATAAAGGTATACCAATCAAGCTTACAGGTATTTGCTCAATTCACGGGGTCTTGCACTTTTTGAATTCAGCACGGTCATTTTTATTGAATTCCCGACCATCTAGAGGTTTAATATTGGACTCGGTTATCGAGGAACTATGAAGGCAAATGACGCAAAATCAAGTGAATAGGATATTATAGGAAAGCACCGAACATTTCCTTTTATTAAGGTATAAATCATTTTTTAAAAAATACTCCTACATAATATAAAAAGTAATACAACTAAATACAATTTATTACATAGTTGCAGATCTATAAAATAATATAAGAATTAAGTTTTCGAGGAATTTTCTTTATTGGTATTATGAATTATTTTCGTATTTAGACTATCCCCGCCATAAATTTCTCGAAGTATTTCACAATTTTTTCGTGCTAAGCACTGTTCAATATCCTACAATATCCTAATCCTATAATATCCAAATGGCAAAGACTTCATAGTTGAAACTGACCACAAACCACTAGTTTGGTTATTTTCATTAAAAGAACCTAATTCTAGATTGGTTAAATGGAAGCTTCGACTGCCAGAATTCGACTTCAAAATCCAGTACAAAAAAGGAAAAGAAAATGTAGTTGCCGACGCGTAATTTAGGATAGAGATAAATACAAAAGAAACGACCGTGCCACAAAAAGATGATTTCGACGCTTTCGTCGATGAAATCGACGAAATTCTCAATGAAGGTCTATCCAACGACCCGAAAGATTCTCATAATGCGGAATCTTTAAAGGAAGCACGACACATACCGGAGTTCCTGTTTTCACTTTACCCATTTCCGAAAAAACCATCAACCACTTCGTGAATAGAATTGAAATCCGATCAGGAGACCAGTACAAAACAATACGGTCCAAACAAGAAGAGGAAGAGACAAGAAGAGAAAAACTTGATCCAATTTTTAAAAGAATACATTGATCGAAAAATCTGTACGCCACATATTTTTATGATGAGACCATAGAGATGAAATTCCTAGAAATTTGCCCACGGATACTCGATAACACCGTTAAATTTGCCAAAAGTGATGACATTTTATGCCAAGGTATCGAAGATGTAAATAAGCAAAATAAAATAATTCATGAATATCAAATTGCGAATCATAATGGAACTATAGAAAACTACAACCTTTTAAAACAAAGATATTACTGGCCCAATATGAAAACAAAGATCAATAAAATAATAAATGAATGCGAAGTGTGTCTCAAAAACAAATATGAACGTCACCCAAACAAGTTAGGATTTTCAGGACCAATATTAGCAAAAAGACCTTTGACGTTATACAAATCGACACGTTCAGTTTCGAAGGAAACAAATTTTTAACAATCGTAGACTTATTTTCAATATATGTCCAAGCCTACTTTATTAAAGACGCCTCCGGCATTACGATCGTATCGATGAGGATCGATCCTTAATAAATTATGGCACCATTTTACGCATCATAACTATCCCAAAAAGATAGTTCGCGACAAGGGAAAAGGGTTTAAAAATAATGTATTTCAAGAATATTGCCAACTTTTCAAAATTGATTTTCATTTCACCACTAACTATAACCCCAGCTCAAATTCCCCTGTAGAGAGAGTATACTCGACCTTGTTAGAAATGATTCGAACTACGAAAGCGGAAAACCCAAAAGAAACACCGCAGAACCTCATGATAAATGCCGTCCTTATCTATAATCAATCTATCCACTCGAGTACAGGATTTACTCCCTTCAGCTTGCTCTACCTGCCCCTACGATGCCCTCGTGCTTATGAGATAGATTTAGATAAAACAACTTACGAACTATATAACGAAAAGAGAAACGAGAACTATTACCATTCTATGAACAAATTTACCTAAAACAAAAGAATAAGGGAACCAAAACATCGTACAAAAAAAAGCAGACCCCTGTTACGAAAAGGTCAACATTACTCAAATAGACATAAACAAAATAATTGGAATCAGAGAAAAATCGCGAACACCCGCTAACACTCACCTAAGAAAAACTAAAAGGCTTAGAAAAAATTTATCTTTGCAAGATAACACTGATAAAGACCAGCTTGGCCCTTCATGTAGAGAAAAACAATGAGAGTGGCTACTTCATAGAGGAATTAGGAACATCAAAAATCCTCAACCATTATCATAGGTTTTATCTTTATTTTAACATAACTAACATAGATTACAAATACAAAACTAATAAAGAAAACTTTACTAACTAATAAAGAAAATTGTTTCAAAATCGCCGATATATTGAATAAATCCCAAGGAAGAACTAAACGAGCACTGTTCAATGGTTTAGGTACAGCTATTAAATACATAACTGGAAACTTAAATCAAGACGACTTGAAAGAGATTATTAATAACTTAAAAAACATTATTTAAAAACCAAGGAAAGGTAGTAAGGCAAATAAATAAATTCACGTCATTCGCTAATCATATAACCGAACAATACATTAGCGAAAACGCTAACAGACATTAACAATAGACTAGATAATGCACTACTTATTCAATATAACATTCATTTGTCTGAAAATATATTAGGTATTCTCTAAAACATAAAAAGGACTATCTCCTTAGCCTTCAACGAGATCACTAATTTAGTAGTTATATCAGACAAAGAATTAGAGGAAATGGTTAATCATTTGAAGCAGATCTATTCTAAAGAACTGTTAATTGAATTAAGAAATACTCATCTGTTATGTTACAAAAATTTCAAAATTTAAAATATTCGCCATAGTCGGAATTATTACATGTACATTACACATTCCCATCCTTGATCCTAAACTCTTTACCTATAAACAAATTTACCCTACTCCTAACAAACAACACAAAATCCTACGCCCTCCTGCAAAATACAGGCTCTTCGGACCCGGTGAGGAGATATGGAGAAATGAAGAATGTCTACGTATTGAAAGCCAAGTATTGTGCTTAAAGAAACCCGGTAAAAACAAATGTTCCCTCAATGATATTATCAGTTGTGAATGTATTCTAGCAACAAATAATTACGAACTTGTAACTCAACTTGTAACTTAAGTTTGAAAATGTCTTTAGCAATTTAACATTCGATATACCTATAGCAGACTTAAGTAACTTTAAAGTTGTTAAAGAAGGAAAGCTAAGGAACTAGACACTAAAGTTACGATTGAATCACTTGTACATGTAATTCACTTCTCCTGAACAACATTGGTATTACTTGTATTGATTGTAATATTTACAAAAATGTTTATGTTCAAACAAAGGATTGTAAAATTCCTCTCTCGAGAAGAAACCTTTCAGAAAGCAGTTGAAATGGGTACCCTATTTAAAGACGATGAATGCAGATATCCTGAACTGTCCACGGAGCCTAGGTGCGAAGACGCCCTGACTTAAGGGAGGAGGAATTATGTCCGGTCACCTACGTGACCACCGACAGGTACCTCAGTGAAAGTGTCGTTAGCGACCCCAGATAAGGATTAGTATTTAAGCAACGATTTGGAGTAATTAAGTTCGGTTCTTATTAGCATTATCTAGAGAGCTCATCCCTGTATAGCCCAATCAAATAAAAAAAAGATTCAGATTGAAACATTTCTAAAATCCAAGTTTAGGTAAAAAGAAAAGATATTTCTGAAAAAATATCAGTTTAAAATGACGGCGCCTTTGTTTAAACATTGTTTAAATGGTGAAAATTGGAAAAAATGAGTATTTTGACTGTATTAAAAAATACATATAAGAGGGAGCATTAAATTTAAGATATCTCGGTTAATTATGGACCAATTTTAATGTTTTTTTTTAGGGGGGAGGATCTTTGAAATTTAAATTTCCAGTCGAATATTTTGAAAATATAGTTCAAGACGAAAAAAATGACCTCTTATGAAGTTTTCTACTATGGTAGCAACAACCATCTTTTTTACGTTGCAAAAAGACACTTTTTAATAAACAAATAGAATAATTCATAAACTAATTAATATTTTTGAACCAAATTTTAAAAGAATTTTAAGGATTGCAAAAGTGAACTCTCTGTGCAAGTTTCCAAACAATTCAAGGTTTTTTCTTTGTTTATTGTAAATTCAAATTTCGATGATTTTTTGCAAATATTTAAATAAATCCTTTATATATTTTTCTTAGAAGGTCTAGAATGAAGTCTTTTTCAAACAGCTATAAGAAAAAAACCTTAATGCTGCCTGTTATATGTGTTTTTTAACAGTTAAAACAGTTAAAATACAGTTAAAAAAACTCATTTTTTGCAATTTTCACCATTTAAACTATGTTTAAACAATGGCGCCGTCATTTTAAACCGATACTTTTTGAATAATATCTTTCTTTCTTTTCTTCCCTTTCTTTTTACCTAAACTTGGATTTTAAAAAAAGTTTCAATCTGAAACGGATTACTTTGAGATTCACGTGTATTAAAATTTTTTTTGACTGGGTTAGTATTCTTGTACCGTTAAATAAACCTTTTTAAAACGGCAGTTTTTCGGACTAGTAATTTAACTAATATATATATCGCCTTCCCTTTGGTGATTTTAGTTTTAGCTTACCTTTGTAGGGGTTTAATTCCATTGATACTATTTCCTCCGGGTGTTGTGTCAAGAGAAATCTTTATAGTATTTGAAACCCATAATTCTCATTTTTCCCAGACTATCGTAAATTTTGTTGAAATATTAAATATTCCTAAGCCATTTTAATGATTTTTGTCGACAAAATTGTAATTCACCTGATAAAACGGTGCAATTTAATAACAGCAATAATTCTAATATTCGAAAAAGTTTTGAGCTGTAGCAATATTACAATTTTATGTTAAATGCAGCACCAACTTATTATCAATTGATTGAAATTGAGATCAAATAAAGTAACAATTATTTATTACTAATTGAAACAAGTGTGAAAGCGTCATTCGAAGGAAACTGTAGAACGATTGTTTTTTTTTTTAAAAAAAATAGTGTGAATTGTCCAACATTTTCTGAAGACCGAAAATATTAGATCAATTCTAATGGCAGATTTCTGTTGAGCACATAAAAATCATACGATCGAAAGTGTTCCTCATCCAATTATATCAAATAGGTACTGTCAACAAAAATCGATTTTTTTTAAGGTTTATTAACTATTTACTAAAGACTAAATACATTTCAGAATGCATGATAACCTGGAATAGAACCTGATACTCAGGATGTAAAGAAGCCATCGACATTCTTCAGTTCTATGAAGGTTCTTCTTTATTATAACTTGCTTGTTTTAAATGACAGTTTATAACACTTATGAGGCATCTAATGACATATTAGTATTCAAAACTCTATAAACATTGAATCCCATGTTGTGAAACGTGTCGCTCATCAGAAAAAAATTTCAGAAGGTACTTTAAGGACTTGCTGAATTCTAATTACATATTCGAATTCAGCACGCAAAAAAAGCATAAGGTAGAACATTTGCCTTTTTTTAAATTTTTCATTTTTCTGAAGGTTCTTGGGCGGGTTGCTGAAGATTAATGGGTGACGTGTAGTTCTGACCTTGGATACGTGTTCAGCAGACAGAAGTACATTGGAAAACAAATATGGCATATAAAATAAAGCCTTTTTGTTGCTTCTCTCTCTCTCTCTCTCTCTCTATCTCTCTCTCTCTCTCTCTCTCTCTCTCTCTCTCTCTCTCTCTCTCTCTCTCTCTCTCTCTCTCTCTCTCTCTCTCTCTCTCTCTATCTATCTGTCACGCTGTTTAATTTGTCACAAAAAATGCAACTTTGAAGTTATTGTAGAATGCTTGTTTAGTTTTCAGTCAATTGATTTGTTTTTTCAATAACCTACATCGACTCAGCATTAATTTAAATAAAAGTACATCGATATCTTAATATCTCACACAGATAAAAATTTTAAAGAAAAAATTATCCAGTACCCCAAAGTGTGTCCAAAACATGCACTGGCTTATAGTTCTGTTAGTGTTAAAGAAAAAAGGCTGCTTGCAGTACATCTCTACTTCTCCCTCGCAGGCTGCTATACTAGAGCCCACATCTATTCATTATCGTAACCAGCTCCAACTGAAGTATTCAGTCGAAGCCCGCAAAATAAGCTTTGTTACAAAATAGAAAATAATTTACACAAATATTTAATTTAGACACAAAATATATAAATCACATACTTACTGGTACAGTACTGCTAGGAAAATGAGCTGATAATACAAATTACGCCCTAGGCACCTTTATACTTAACGACCACTACAAAATACCGACCAACATATTATTCGCAATTACAATAAAATTAACAGACCATTCAATATCAGACCATAATCCAAATAGAGCATATATTTGTCTGAGACTTTCTAACGGTCAAAGATTGGAGTAGAAATTTACCTAGTAACATAACACTTAAAGATGGAAATGGTAGACTAGTATGCGAGAAGAACATTACCAATAGAGTAACAAATGCCCCATTTACAATACTGAGCTTCTTTCAAGATACCGAATAGCTTAAAAATGCCAATAATCTGAACCTGTACCTACCCAACTTCAAAAGAACAGCTAAAAATGAATGGATAACAAATGTCATATTTAACCTGATGGAATAATGTGCAAGGATCGTGACCACGATGGATATCAAAACCATCAAAGCAAAATCAGCCATGAAATTAAACTGGCAAAGGCAACATTGATGAAAGAACTATGATCTGATGCTGGGCGCCTTTCCCATTTTAAAATTAGTTTTCATCTCCACGAGAAATTTAAACAAATTGCAATATTGTTCATTAAAACAATAATTATATTTGCAATATGAAATGATCAAAATAAATCTGTAAACCTATTGCATCGACAAGAAAACAGATACTCCGCAAGACTTGTGAAAAGTTAGCTCAGCCCACTTTTTGTTTGGAATAGATATGTGCCTCCATCTTAATTTATACCAACTATACTTATATCTAACAATCAAACATCCCTAAATAAGATAGATTTTTTGTGCGGACACGCGGGTGTGTGTTTTTATTATTTTTTTTTATATATTTTTATTATCACGCCTCAACTAATCCCAAGCCAATCGCCTGCCTCTGTCCGTGTCCAGGCGCTTGTCAGTTTTAATAATAATAGAATAACAGCAACAGCAATAACACAGTTTTTTCCAAAATCTAAATTCAACAGTCTTAAAGCAGCTGAGTTCGCGCATCCAGAGAAAAAATAATTCCCAGTGCAATAAGTTCAGTATACAGTAAGGAACATATAATCTGGTGTAAAACATCAGAACCACACAAGAAATACTCAGAAACATTTCAGTTACTAACAATTCAATTATTCATCTATTCAATAAAATTTATCACACCGGAAAATTCTCCAACGACCGGGTACGTTTCACGTTCATCACCATGCCACAAATCAGGGTGTTGCAATAATTAGCATCCCACTTCCAGAGCCATTTTTAAAATTCTTTTTAAGTATTCTGCAGGGGAGGTTTTATAAATGATTTGAAGAGGTTGGTGAAGTTTGAAGGAGTAGATTTGGTATCAGAGAGAATATATTCAGTTTACAGACACTGATTCAAAATTGTCTAAATCAGCGAAATAACGTATATTTATGTGTCAATATTTCATATATACTATCAAAAAGCATGTGATAACGTCTGACATGATCTCCTACGCTTACAAGATTTGGACATAGATGAATGAATATTAAAATTATCTGCAGTCTTTATTAAAATCAGATAACTAAAGTATAACTCTTAATACAAGCACTACGAAGGAATCCCGAATTAATAAGAGAGGTATTCTCTCTGTTATTCAACATTCATGCAGAAAGAGCGTTTCTTCTAGCAGTCTCTGGAAGCACTTTAAGTATAGAGGTAAACGGTATACCTATCAATAACATCAGGTACACCGATACACGAATTCTAACAGATCAAATTTCAACTACTTCAAATACTGATGGTGCCCTTTTAGATCTGAAAATGAACGTTGATGAAACCAAATATATGATCGTAATAGAGACACATTGTTCAATGTTCCAATACATTTCAAACAGTAATGAAATACAAAATTTTTAATTTTGTATTTAATTTCATTATTAACACAATGAAGTCACAATAGAGGTGTCAAACTAGAGATCTGAAGCATCAGAGAAACCATAGTGGCCTTCACATGAATGCGGAAGTTTCTGAAGCATTATAGACGTAATATTGATCTAAGGTATAGCATAATCAAGTATGGTGTATTCTATGTAGGGCATGGACACATGCACACGTTATTAGAAGCAGCCTTTCTTATCAACCAACTTGAAGCATTCTAAATGTGGCCCCTCCATCGAATACGCAAAATATCATAGGTAATAAGAGCTATAAACGAGAAAGAGCTTGGGAGAACAGAAATAAAAAACAACGAATTATTTAAAAATATTGTTGCAAAAAAGATAAATCAGATATATTGGATACATTACGATGGGAAGCTTTCCATGACTAATTTTAGCAAGTAAAAGCGAGATCAAGAGAGACAAGCCGTAACGGCTACCTCACGCGCCTCACACGAGGCGTACACAGCCCCTCACGAAGAAGTCATACGGAGTGAATGTAAGATTAAAAAAGCGTCATGCTATAGTACAGTGTTTGAATTTAGCATCTCAGTGATGAGAAATTGCTCTCACACAACACTAGAGTAAAATCACTTAGTCCACTGGAGTGATTACTTGCACTCATAGAAGTGAACCACGTTGCGGTTTCTTTTGCCGGTGTGTCTAGATTTATGTAGTCGTAAAATTTTTGTAGCTTCTAAAATTTGGGTTTAATAGACTTTAGATGTAATTTTACCAAGTATATGTGTTTAATATAGTTTGACTTAATGGATGAATCTCCATGATTGTTATTTCGATCGTTAAACCAATAGTTGGTTCTCTGTGCTTAATTCCCCGGCTTCTTAGCTGTTCTCCTGTCACCGGAAGACGTCTGACGTTTTCCCCTTTTTTGTTGCTATCGTGAATTTTTATCCATTCAAATCCCAGCCTCCTTAGAAATAGTGCCGGAGATCGCCAGTCCCCCCCACGCCACACTGTGGGTCCACTTTTGGGCTTTAGGTGCGGTACACTGCCCCCTTCTTAAGTCGTTGCGTCCCGCGACGACATTTCCTGTTGTTGGGGTCATGGCCTTAACAGCAAGAACAACCTTGTGCACGGAAGCCCCTTTTGAAGAAATAGCAATCCACCGTCTTCCTGTCCATCTGCTCCTCAGTTGTTAGCCCAAATCGTGGCTTGCTGTTTTCCGAATAGACGGATGTGAATTCTGAGAACGATGGAATGGTAGCCATTGTATACGCAGTCCGGACATCCCCACTGTCTTCTGCGTTCCGACCGACGAAAGGTGCCAAGCGGTCAATATGCACGATTTTAGGTTTTCCACGAGACAGCCACTGAACACGGTAGAAAACGTCATTGATCCGCTTGAGGACTTTACAGGTCCCTGCCAGGCCTTTTGGAGTTTAGGAGACAGTCCGCGTCGTCCCGCTGGCTGCAGCCCTACATCAAAATAAGTCTTCATTCGGTCACTAGCCCGCTGGATGTTGTCTCGGACTCTTGCGTGAATATCACCCATCTTCTGTCGTAATTCCTCCACGTATGCGTTCCCAGCAACTTCTTTCTCTCCTGGTCTGCTGCCGAATTCCAAATCACAAGGCAGTCGTATATCCCTCCCGAACAGAATACGTGCCAGCGTTTCCCCGGTGCTATCATTCACAGCGTATCGGTAGGCCATGAGGAAAAGATGAAGATACTGGTCACAGTCCCTCTGATGGTCGGAGACAACTTTCGACAAGTACTTCCCCATTGTCCTATTTTATCTTTCGACCATGCCATCAGACTGGGAATGTAACGCTGTTGTATGGGTCTTTCTAATTTTCAAAAGTTGGCACAGGCTTTGGAATAAGTAGGAATCGAAGTTTCGGCCCTGGTCAGAATGGATTTCCAATGGGACACCAAATCTGGAGAACAACTGCTTAACCAGGACGTGTGCTACGGTTGCCGCCTCTTGATTCGGTAAAGCGAATGTCTCAGTCCACTTGCTGAAATAATCCATAGCTACCAAGATGTATTTATTTCCGGATGCCGATTCGGGGAATGGGCCTGCTATGTCGATGGTTATTCTTTCAAACAGACTGCCGACATTGTACTGCCTCATTGGTGCCCGCACCCTTCGATGAGGTCCATTGCTTGCTGCACACACCTCGCATTTCTGGCACCAGCTCTTCAGGTCTTCCTTGCTGTTGACCCAATAAAATCGATCTCGTACACGCTCCAAGGTCTTTAGATTCCCAGGTGCCCTACGGATGGACCATCGTGCACTCGTCGTAGTACCTCCGACACTCGGCTTTTGGACATCACCAATTCTTCTGACCGACCCGTCGTCTAGCAGCTGCAGTGAGTCCCATTGAGCCCAATATGCCTTGAGTCCGGTCCCATATCGGGCTATCCCTTCCCACGTTGGTCGCTGGTTCTCTTTCTTCCATTCAATGATCAGACGAAGATCGGAATCCTCCGTTTGTCCACTTGTCCTTCCGGTTTCTTGAATTGCTACTGGCTTGAGTTCGAAGAGAAGCTTCTTGAATAGTAAAAACCAGAGCATTCTCATTAGAAGTCGATGGTCGCTCAATATCAACGACTTCTTTTAGTTTTCCAGCTGTACATTTCTTTGGAAATGATGGGCAATTTCGTCGCAGGTGACCCTTCTTACCACACTGCCAGCACACGGAACGGCCCTTCCTCATTCGTTAGAGATTCTGGCTCACAACGCGCTGGACGACCTCTTCTTGTTTAGGCTCCTCCGCTTCCTCCAATTTTCGAACCTTTACAGTTCCCTTGGAAGCACTCTTGATCTCCTCAAACCCGAGGGCGTAAGCCAGAGCTTCTTCTAAGCTTCAGATGAGCCATCCTGCTGTGTCTCGGAGTCACGAAGACCGGTAATGAATTAATGAATGCTTGGCTTGTACTCCTGTCACCGGAAGACCTCTGACGTTTTTCCTGTTTTTGTTGCTATCGTGATTATTTATCCATCCAAATCCCAGCCTCCTTGGAAATATGGTTCCGGAGATCGCCAGTCCCCGCCGCGCCATCATGTGGGCCCACTTTTGAGCTCAAGGTGCGGGACAATAATATTATTATCTAGAAGATCAATAAAATTCTATTCCAATCAATAACGTACTACAACATGCAACGTACTAAACGCCTTAAAGTTTTATATTTACGAATATAAACGTCATAAATCCATCAATTTTGTGAACTTCTAATGACACACTGACTGTTTATTGTGAGAGTTTTATACAAATTTGATCATATTTGGCACTACACTAATCGCGTTGATTTTTCTTTAAAACATTCACATAATATTGAGGATTTTACGGATGGCAACTCGATCCGCATAATTAGCCTCGTGTCGCGTTATTATAATTTTTTTAATTAGGCGAAATTCCTCTCTCGGTGGAACGTTCACTTTCATTTCCTAACGCGATTTATGAGAACGGCTCCCTCTGCGTGGCATCAATTGCAAAACCCATTCATTCAATTGTTACTAATATCATCTTTTATTGTGTTTGTGATATAACATTTTCATCATGCAAAAGCGATTCTGCGGAGGAAAGCCAAGAAGAAGTTGTTGGAATCTTTCTCATAAACGAAACGGCTAATTATTCCATCGAGGCGAAAACGGATGTGAATGGTTTTCTTTGTAGTGAGTTAATGAGGTTATTCATTACGAATATCCCAAAAATTAATTGTTGTTCAAACGTAATCAATGAAAGGACCCCTGTTGAGAATAATGATAGATGATCATTAGATTATGACGCGACTTTAATTAAGTGGATCGGTTATGGTTAAAAAGATTGTAACTTTCAAACTGACTTAGAGGTAGTAAGTTTAAAAAGTTCCTCAACGGCAGTCACAAAAAATAATAAGTTACTGGGCTGTTTATGTGGAGTTTTGGTAAAACAGAATTTTTGACGAAATTTAGTAACTAAATTACAAGTTTCAAAAATAACTAATACGAACTAGCCACTATACAGCATAGATAATAAAATTGTTACGACTATTAGGCTTTAATTTTCGAGAAGCTCAATATTATCTGAGATATCTAAAATATTCTGAGGCTTCAGGAGAAGTAACAATACTCCCGGATTGGGTAGATTAATGACGAAACCAACATCTCTCTTCGGCAAGATTTATCCTGATTTTGTAGTTATCAATCATTTACATTTTCCTACATAAATTACTTGGTGCTGGAGATCTTTAGAACTGATACAAAGACGAACCAGGATTATACAGTATATGCAGTAGAATTCTGAAATACGCATAGTCCTCCTAGATGTACACCTCACACACTGATTAAAACCTTACCCAGTGAATTTACTGTGAATATTTTGTCATTTTTACGAAAGGTTGATTCTTCGAGCGGACTGGCTCGTTCAGCCCTTGATGAAGAGACCATCAAGGTAAAACCTGAGACATGCATGGGTGCAAGTAAATACCTGATTAATTGAGTAACTTTTCTAGAAAACATAGATGATACTCTCAGGTTTCATTTTCAAGTGAGTTGTCGAAGAGAAATTTGTAACTTTAAAATTTCATCTTCGATAAGGAAAGCTGAGTATAGGCCTAAAAATTAAACATACGATTTTAAAAATTACTTGGATAGTATGGCTGAACGGTGTTTTTGTAATCTCTAGGGTGATTCGAAACCTAGAGGGAGATTCGAAGCATAAGCTGTTGGCTAAGCAGATTTTTGAATTGATGCGGGTGTTCACGAAAATGGTCATTGATTCATTTTATGCATTTCTTAGATAAATAAAACTATTTGAAATATTAGACAGTTCTCTGTTTAACTAGTCAATGAAATTGACGTACATCAATATTTGTTCAATACATTCGTTAACGATTTCATTTAGAAGCTCTTGGCTAATTTGTAGAGACAGTTGAAATTAAATAAAATAACAATTCATATTATATTTGGATTCCTAGATAAGATTTACTAGACGGATAAAGATACATTAATACGGTAACTTTTATTCTTGTATGATTATAACTGCTCATTTTCAGTTAGTTTTAAAATAAAATGAATTAAATTATCTGCAAACCAAATGCACAAAACTCAAGTGAGAATTTCAGATTGAAAGTTTCAAAAATTTAGTATTTATGTATTTACAAAATGAACTATTCAGACGATTTCATTAAT
This sequence comes from Cryptocephalus primarius, assembly GCA_963576515.1. Taxonomy (NCBI): domain Eukaryota; kingdom Metazoa; phylum Arthropoda; class Insecta; order Coleoptera; family Chrysomelidae; genus Cryptocephalus; species Cryptocephalus primarius. The sequence goes on from OY754937.1 coordinate 266,033, forward strand.
TATTATACAGGAAAGAGTAGAAATGCAACTTCGTGGATTCGTATATTACTACATGTAACTACTTCCATTATACTAGTCAAAACAACATTAAATTTTATTTAGTTCTTGTAAATAAACAGCTTTAAAATTTGGATTTAATTTTTTTTTACAGAAGAAAAGAGTTTAACCACTCCGCTCCAAATCGCCAATAATCTCAAATGGACCAAATCAGACTGTCACCAAATAGCCTTAATGGAATCTTTCGATTATTCAAGATTATTCCATGACCAGATTATACTCTCTTTACTATTATTCGATTAGTTCTAAAATTCTATTATCAGGAAATCGTTCTGCATGCTAATCTCTTGGCTTCCAAACTATTACAAGAAGCAAGACCATATATCAAATGCATAATCATTAAGTGTGAAAGCAATTTAGAAAGTGTTTTTTTTTTTATTGAAAATTGGTAAATTGTAACAATTTTTATCATTTTAATACAATATGGCAGTTGATGATTCGATTTTCTGTAGACTACTTGATAAAATTCTGTTGAAAATTGTAATGTGTTTTAATCGATTTGTAATGTACAACAATAGCACCCTTCTTTAATCGCAAGATAAAAGAAAATAATCACTCACAAATTCAATAAAACAATCTTACTCGTAATAATAATGTGAAAGAAGAAGTTTTATGAATTGCTTTTCATTGGCTTTCCAGATATATTATCCCCACCAACGTTTACATTGCTCTAAAGATATTCATTTTAGATGTACTTTAAGTCTCCCAGATATAGTTTACATATTCTGCGATACCCTGTATACGTAAAAGTGGATCTCATTTTTCTTTATTTGGTTCAGCATCACTGACATTTGAGAAAGAAAAGAATTTTAGGGATTGAAAGAAGATAATTTTTCGACCACTACTTTTAACAATATCCATAGTCGGATACAGAAGAGGTATATTTGCCCCTCTACTACCACTACCTGATTACAGTTTACTAGAATCGTTATTTGCTCGTAACTACTTAATCCTACAAATATAAGTATAACTATAAAGGTCTTGGAAATATGTGCAACATTTATTGACATATTAAATTTTTTCACATATATTTCTAAAAATATTTATAAACAAGTTCACTTGTTAAATATCAACAAATAAATCTTGTATTAGAATTACTACAACGTAGGTGACAGAACAGAACTGAAAGCTAGGCTCTCCTGGAACAGTCATATTGAGAGACAAACCAAAAGGGCGGCTTCAACCCTATGGGCTTGTAGAGCCGCCATCGGCAAAAAGTGGGGTCTCGCGCCTGAAGTCATGATGTGGCATTGTAAGACAATCACGAGACCCATGTTCACCTATGCGGCAATCGTCTGGTGGACCGGAATGCAACGGGACATCAACCGACGTATGGCCGACAGAATGCAGCGCCTGGCATGCGTAAGCATAACAGGAGCTATGAGAACAATCCCTTCTGCGGCCCTGGAGGTGTTACTTGACCTGCCCCCTTTGCACCTGGTGGTGGAAAGCGAGGGGGGGAGAGCCGCCGGCAGGCTACAAGATTGGGGAGCATGGGATGGGGGAAACATCGATCAGGGACACTCCGCTATTTAGCGACGTGCAACCAGAGAGAACCCCATTCTAGAGATAAGGGACGGACGTGTACCTACTTATAGGTTCGACAAGAACTATTCCATAGAAATCCCCAGAAGGGAGGACTGGGACACTCTGAAGAACATAATCAGGGAACATGGACTGATATGGTTCACGGACGGATCACATACGGAGCACGGCTCCGGGGCAGGAGTAGCAGGAGTCAAGCCACAGGTATCAAGAACGATACCCCTGGGGACACACTGCACAGCTTTCCAAGCAGAGATCTTCGCCATCCTTGCTTGTGCACAAGAGAACCTTTCAAGGAACTACTGTAAACAGAGCATTGACATATGCTATGATAGTCAGGGGGCGCTAAAGGCTCTGGGGTCACATAGAACCTCATCCAAGCTTACCTTAGAGTGTCAGAGAACCTTGGAGGAGCTGGCAAAGCGAAACAGGGTTCGTCTGATATGGGTGCCAGGACATAGCGGCATTGAAGGTAACGAACGGGCTGATCGACTGGCCCGGCTAGGGGCTGAGACTCTCCTCGCTGGGCCTGAGCCGACTTGTGGAATTACCAAAGAGACTACAGTGGAACACTTCAGAAGGCGCCTAAGAGCGGAATTCGGAGAACATTGGAGCCAACAGCACCGACTCAGGCAATCGAGGGCCTTCATTGAGGGACCCGACCAGAAGAAGGCAGTAGAACTACTTAGTTTAGGCAGGAAACACATACGTACGGTAACCGGGGTCCTGACCGGGCACTGGACGCTAAACTACCATATGCACAATATGGGGCTGAAAGATGACTCATTGTGCAGGTTCTGCTGGGAGGAAGATGAAACCTTCTATCACATCTTGTGCGACTGCGAAGCACTCGCAGGAGCCAGGTGGACAATCTTCGGGGTAGAGAAGGAGGAAGCGAGGAACCTCTCACTAGGAAGAATTAGTACCTTCATCGAGAAAGTGCGACTAGGTTGAGACCTTAACCGGCGGGGGATGACACAATGGACTCTAGTCTAAGTGTCGCCGAAAGGCACCCCAGTTTCATTCATGCATTCATTCATGCTAACGCGAGTTATCATTCTCGACAAGTCGAGAAGGCACCTATTAGATTATAGAAGAAAAGCTGACATAATTAACTGGTTAGATAATAAAAAATTAATGGCGAATCAATTCACTATGACACTGATATGATATGACAAAAACAAACAAAAAGGCCTTATACCAGTAGGTAGTATAATTGTGATGGATAACGGGAGTTATCATTCTAGACAAGTCGAGAAGACACCTACTACATTGTAGAAAAGAAGCTGACATTATTTAATGATTAGCTAATAAAAAAAAATAATGGTGAATCAATTCAAAGGAACTACTGTTCATTGTTAATTGTATAAAATCGAAGTACAAAAAATATGTTGTAGATGAAAAGGCACGACATCGAGGCATCACGATTGTAATACTGTATCATTGTAAACTAAATTCGATAGAATTGATATGGGCCCAAGTGAAAAGCCATGTTGCAAGATACAACACAACATTTACTTTGAAAGTGTTAAAGTACTGTTATCAAATAGAATGAAAACTGTAACCCCCGAAAATTGGAAAAAAAAAAATGTAGATCATATCATAAAGAAGCAAAACTTTGGGAACTTGATAATTTCATTGATAGAATAACTGATTGACTGAACTTTCATATAACTGACTGAGAGAACCCCTGATTACCAGAATTAATGACGATGGTAGCTCCTTTGAATTTTCCGATGATTAGTATTATAGGTATTAACGAATTTCAAATTGAAATAATTTATAATGTTAATTTTGTATATTCATATATTGTATTTTTAGTATGTAATTAGTATTAACGAAATGTAATAAGCGGGCAATGTTTTAACTACTCCAATTTTAACATACGCCAGTCTTAAGCCTAGATAAAGTGAGATGGAAATTTGCGTAACAATTATTACAGTGAAATATAGTACTTATAATTAAAACTCATAAACTCATAAATAATTAATTAGTTATGCATTCTGTCGAACAGTTAACTTTCTGTCGAAAACGCCAAACGCCACTGACATTTCCATATCCGATCGCTTAAGCGTCGGATTTCTTCTTTTACTTCTTCTTCCTCTTCTTGGGACCATTTGTTCTGACATCGCTCATACCGGGTGGCCCCTACAAAGTTATTAAAAGACAGGTGAAAACGCAGGAACTGCTTACGGTAACTGCGAAACTTTTTTTCCCACGTTAATGAAAAATACCCTCTTTTTTCGGATACCTCACTAATATTGCTTTGCGTTGAAGCGAAATACAGTATAGTTCTATAAAACACGGGTTAATTAAAGACTTTACTAAGTTCCCTAGAATTTCGTGCAACGTAACACTTTTAGAAAATTTATTTCAGAAATAAGATTTTCGTTCAAATTAATTGATAAACTTCAAGTGATAATGAAAAGTGAACTAATTCAGGATTGGAGGATCGAATTTTTAACAAAAATCGAAAATTATCTAAAAAAGTCATTCAATTTTTTACTTAAATGAGACGTGGTTTGACACCCACGATAGAATTAAAAAAGGGTGGGTTGATAGTCAGCCAAAATGCTCAGTAAATGTTGTTTCTTCAAAGGGAAAGAGGATAACTATTTTACATGCAGTTCTGTACCGGAAAGATGGGGGAAGCGGTTGGGTATCTGACGCCTTATTATTATTAGCGATAAACATTCTACTTTGTTTCCATGATTACCTTTAAAACATGACTGCAGGGTTATTCGAAAATTCGAAATTCGTAAAGAAGTCCCGAATACAGCAAGAAACAAACAAAAAATAAAAAGTTTTCTTACAAATCATGATGTATATACTTTAAAGATTAATAAAATCTTATGGACTTTTGAAGTTATACACACGCGAAAGTTTGATAAACATTATGTTGTCGATGATTTGGTTGCAAACTTTGGTTATACCGTTTTAAGACTACCCCCATTTAATTCTGTTGTACCAATATAGGCTCAACTAAAAAACAAAGTATGGGAAGACATAATACAGATCTCAAAATGTCTCATTCAATATTAGAGCCCATTACCAGGAGGGAAGTTAATTTAACATCATCGGATAAATGGAGAGATGCCATAGCTGCAAGCAGTTGATAGTAACTAATATACGTAAATATTTACTAAAAAAAAAAAATTAATAGTTATAACTTACGTACCTACCGGCAACTAATTTCGTATCAAATTTGCTATACTTTTATTTTTAATTTCTTTACAATTTATATAATTGTTTGCCATGTTTCGTAAACTTTGAACATAGAAATGATGCAACAGAGCAGCAAAAGTAGGAATCACTTATTTGTGTTTATAACGCTTTTCATTGATAATTTAATTTTATTTTTCAGATTTTCCAAATATCCTTGCCTATGTTCTGTTCCAAAACACACGTATTACGTTTCCTAAATCTGAACTCCTGATGCATCTCTACGATTACATTTTGAATGGGTGCCAAGATTTTTATTACACATTTCAAGGTTCGGGAAAATCAATCAAGGTCACGAAAAAAAAACCCCAAAAAGCTCAAAGAAACCGATATTGGTTTATAACTGAGTCATAACTTCTGTTCGTTAGAAAAATAAAAATTAAATGCAAAGAAGAAAGCAAAATTGTATGAAAACCTGCGTTGTACGCGATAAATATATGCTAAAGAGTAGACGGTATGTAGAACAGTCTGCCAAAACAGTGACCACAACATGTAACCCTATGTAAGGACACGAGATTCCTCAGACCCCTTCCTCTTCTTACATAAGATTTTACCTAGTTTTCTAAATAGTTAAATGCTGTTACAGAAGGAACAGTTGCAGTTATTATAGTTAAAGGTAATATTTTAAACAATTTTAAAGTGAGGAAAGAAATCAGTCAAAAAAACTACAAACGAATAATAATTTATGTAACATAATGGACTACTAGATTTGAAGTAATCTTAAAGAAAATAAGTAAAGAGTAAAATACAGTTCATTTCAGATCATCTCAATCCTTATCTGACGAGAGGGTCACGGGTAAAGTTATGTGAATATTATACATGACTGAGCTAATCTACCTGACGAGTAGACCGGTATGTCATTTAACCTGTGAAGTGCAAATTTTTAAGTACCGAATGACCCACCTAGTAGAATATTTAAATCAATTATTAAAAATGAAAAAGATAGATCTCATCTCCCACCCGAGATATAAGGTTATGTGGAGATTTTTAAACCCCCTTCCCCAATCATTGTCCCCAAACGTATCAAATAAATATTATAAAAAGTAAACAGTATTGGATCTAGAAGACTGATGCAGGGTGAATACACTCATATATCCTTACAGGAATGAAATTAAAATTCAAACGATGCCGTCGTGTCATCATTAAATACATCTCAAACTACATGTATCCATATTTCGTTCCGTCAATTCCAAACCAAAGAGCAACGTTATTACTAAGATGGGCAAATTAACGATATTAGCTTTATAATTATCGACAATATTTATTGATTAAAAATCCATAAATAATTATTTTCATTGTACTGCCAACAATGTCTCTCTATGAATATGAACACTTTCTGAGTTGAAAATTTAATAGTGAAGTGAGGTTCATGTAAGTTCCAAATAACGTAAAGATAGTTGTTAAAGTAGAAATTATGAATATTAAATATTATGTGGGTAATGTATACCATATGACTAACAGCAATAAATTCCTCTTACACGGTATTAGAAATTTTAATGATGAATTTATCGACAAACAACATAACTCAGTGATTTACCAAACACCAGTTCTTCATGCGAAGAAACAAGATTCCAATTATTAACGAGAGGACTCCAACGAGCAGGAATCCGCTAATTAATTTTTAATGTCCCAATTAGCAAAGTTTATTTTATATAATTTGTACGACATTAATCACACGGGCTGTCGATCTGGAAAGAGAGAGAACGGAAAAAAGCCGTAATGTGTGTCCAAGCCAACCATCTGGTTGTTTGTAACAGTAAACAAGAATGATATCGTTGGGAAAAAGTGTAACATATACTTTTTTAATTTTGTGTGATACGAGTAATTCTCGTTTGTAAAGTCGTATGAAAAATGACATACAACACTGAAAGACCCAGTTTACAAAACAATTTGGAATGAAATTTGATATAACGGACACTTTTGTACCGGATTATTTTTTTGGGGCGAGTCTAGGTTAAATGGAAAATAATTAGTGAATGTTACAAAAATAAAACTACAGAATCAGACAAAGACTGTCTTTCTAACCATTAAAAGGATATGGTTTACTAATTTTCAAATGATACATACGTAATGGACATTGAAATATCCAAGATACATATATTGTAGAATGTGTTCGGAAAATGAAGCCACTTTTACGAATATCGATTTATATCTACTGAAATAACTTTTTTATCATTACAACTTTTCTATTAAATTCAGTTGACTGTACCACTGTGTGTAAATACTTGTAATATAGTTCATAAAAAAATTTAAATAAAGTAATAAATGGAATTCAACTAAATGAAACAAAATGCGAAAATATAATGTTGATCTGCTAATTGCTTCAAACAAATCAACGAAAAAAATCCTAGAAGTTATGGATGTGAATGCCTTTTCGAATTAATTTTATATAAATGATTATGTGTTATTTTAGATTTGTTCAAGAGAGTTCTTTGCTTTATTCGAAATATTCTCCGTCTTATAATTAGTTCTATGGTATTGACTGAAGCATCTAGCTCTATACCACATAATAAAGAGGCAGAACAAGATATCTAAGATATCTTGCATGATTCTACAGATAAAGAAATTTCCGTTGACCGCTTTTCATCTCTGAACAGAGGTTCGTTATATGATGATGATAATAATAAGCTGCAAGAGGTGAAAATATTAATTGAGATTAACCAAAGCCTCCCTTTGGGTTCTCTAGATGAATATTTTTGGGTAAAAATGAGGAAATTCAGGTTAAATTGGGTAAAAAACTTGTAGGAGTTATAAATTCGGCAATCCAGAGATTGTTTTTAAAAAAACTTTTATTCACGACTAATTTACAATAGATGTTTATCGCGAGGAGGCTAAACAGAAAGTGAATTAAAAACAGAAAATGTAGTAATCTTAGGATGGTCTGCTGTCGCAGCGTCATGTGATCTTTGATGATTTTGCAGTTTCTGCGGAAGCGGCTCTCGTAACTCCTCCGTCCTCAAGATGAAAAAATACCGGAGGTATTTTTGGAACTAGGGTTCTCGCCTAAATCGTCCATCGCCAATTCTTCGATCTTCTTTTCTTCTTTTCTTCTTAGTTCACGGCGTCGGATTCTAATGATGATGAAAGCGGCCAATAGGAGAGTACAGATTATCGATATTGCGGAAAATGTCACTATCAGTGGTGTTTTATATTCAAAGTGATCAATTTCCTGTATTGGAGTTAATTGTTTACTGATTTTATTGATTTCATATAGCTCTTCGAAGTCCAATTTGGTAATGTTTGGGGCTTGATAGAATTTCTTTGTCTTGAAAGTTTCGGTGGTGAATTTTGGTAGGATCAATGGTTTTCCACGTTGAATGTGTGGGTTATTGGTAAATTTCAAATCAGCGATTGATGCTTCGCAGCCTTCCGGGATTCTCAGCAGTACGGGAGATTCTACTTCTAAAATTTGGTCGGTCTGACATCGTGATGAGATCTTTTGTTTCTTCGAAGGTATTATAATTACTTCTTCGGCGGTTATCTGCTCTACAATTGATTCTTGGAGATTCACTTCGGTGGCGTAACATTTTTCGGATGTGTGACCTTTTAATATGTCTAAGGTACAATTATCGTTCGGGATGAAATATTGTTGACAGTAATAGGAGCCTTCCAGAATGGGGCATTCTTCTTTTTGTTGCTGCGACTCTTCTTTTGCACGTGCCAAGTAGGGGTACATGGGAGTAAAGATTTTATGGTTTTGGACAATTGGGTAAATATGATAGAAATCTAAGTATTCAGGTTTCAAAATAGGAATATGAACAGCAAAAATTAATTTTGATTTTGAAAAATTGACTTGTGTTCCTAAAAAGAGGTAGTATGTCAAAATGTTCTTAAATTTTGGAATTTCGGATTCTTTATAAATATTTCGCAAGTGGTTTATCATATCTAAAATTTCATGACTTGATACTATGGAACTATGAAGAGAATTCAGTTTTGCAAAAAGTATTGCATTCTCGATATTATCAATGAATGTTATTAAATTTTGACAGTCTAAATTCATTTGATCGATTGTGCTCTGAAAAGCAAGACGTCCTACCAGTGTATCGAGTTGTCCTTGTATTGTTGATTGAAATTTTTCTAAATACAATTGGAACTTTTCTTGGTTTTTCCATAGAGTCGTTAATGATTTATTGTAATGTTCGGTTAATTTTTTGTGCAATGTGATTTGTAAGTTGGACTCATGAATTAATTGTTTTTGATTTTGTTGTAAATCTTTTATAGCATTATCATAACGTTCTCCATCTTCGGAATCAAGATTGCCAAAAAGCCACTTATTTACTTTACCTAATCCGTTTATTAAACCTCGTTTAGTTCGAATGTGAGGGTGGATATTTTCAAGTTTTCTTTCCAGAATACTAATTAGGAAATCAGTTTGATTTAACATATTTTCTGCTGTGAAAATACCATGAATGATTTTATCTTGAAGTGAAGTTAAAACTATATTTTTCATTTCAGAAAAATGTTGTTTAAGTGTTTCTATTTGCTTAACAACCTCGTCTAAATCTAAATAATGAATAAAAGTATGTTTAGTATAGATTAATCTACAAGTTCCTAGCTTAATTGGTAACAGCAAGTTTTTTAGTTGTGTTATCCGAATGTCTTCGTTACCGTAAGTTCCTGTCATTTGATATACCAGGTATATCAGGATGATCGTCAATTTCGTCGTCATGTTGTTCCTGTAAGGTGCGATTGGGATTAATTCTCGGTTTTCGAGCTATACTTTTGTGATATACGCCCTTGTTAGTGTTTAGGAGGATACCTTCGTCTTTAATTAATTCTGTCTTTTTAAATTTTGGTAATTTTTTATCTCTAAACTTTGTTTGAACAAAAACATTTGATTGATTAGAGTAATCGGGTGGATTTGATCGATTTTCATTTACTTTTTGAATTGTTTTTTCTTTAGCTCTAACATTAGATTCACGGATTTTCTCATAAAGTTTTTTAGATGCTTCTTTGTGATCTTGTACGTAATAGGATAGGACTAGGTGGTCGTTTAGATCGAAGGGGTCGGGATTATTAATATGTCCCTTGATAATTTCAAACGGTGTAAATTTAGTTACAGAGTGAATCGAGTTGTTATAGGTCAAAATTGCGTGTTTCATTAATTGATCAGCTGTTAATTCATTATTTGTTTCTCGCAAACATCTAAAATGTTCAATCAGAGTTGAATGAAATCGTTCGACCGGTGAGTTCGAATTACTGTTCTTCGCGGTGGTGTAATGAAGTTCGATTTTATGCAGTTTGCAAAAATCTTCTAGATCTTGATTTTTAAATTCTGTACCTGAGTCTGCAGTAATTTTGAAAGGTAAACCATGGTGTGTAATATAGTTTAGTAAACCTTCTACAATAGATATTCCAGTGATGCTGGGTATAAGATAAGCTTGTCCATATCGAGAGAATGAATCGATTATGGTAAGGAAGGGTTTGTTTGAAATTCTGAACACATCGATGTGTATATGATCGAATGGTTTACTAGCTGTCGGTGTCAAGTTAAATTTTATTACTGGGGGGTTTCTATCGTATTTGTTTTTTAGGCAAACTTCACAATTGTTTATGTAAGTCTCAATATCTTCCATCATTTTAGGCCAATAATATTTAGAACTTAACGATGCTTTCACTTCATTAATTCCTCGATGACCATTTTTGTAGACGTGGTAGTATTCTAATTTGTCTTTTTGATCGTCACGTGTTACTACGTCATCTAAAATTTTAGTACAGTGAACGAATTTAAATGCGGAATTTTTAAAATATTTTTGAACGATAACTGCAAAATCTTCCGGTAATAGTGGTGGTCTGAAATATAATGCGTATAATTTCTTCGGGTCGATGAAATCTTTAACAAATTTTACTATACCGTGTTCTAGATCTCTTTGTGGTAAAACAACAAATAGTCTAGTATTGTCAAAAATGTTTTCGGTCTTCGTTCTATATTCGGTAATTTCTCCGCGTGTTATCAAAATTTGATTTTTATATAAATTTACGGCTTTGTTCGAAATGGGAATTTTAAAGATTGGGTTTTCTAATGCAGTATGTACTGTTTCTAAGTCTGTATCTTCACGTGGTGGCTTTACTTGTGTGTCTGATAAAATTTTAATTTTTTGATTTTCTCCTAATATTTCTGATATTTCTTGTTCGGAAATATTTGGTAGTTCGCTAGTAAGATCAATGTCTCTTAGAATTTCGTTAAGGTCGTTAGTACAGTCTGTGTCATCAATATTAACATCTACTGAGGATGTCTCAAGTGCGTTTAGATCGGTATTAATTCGGGATAAATAGTCTGCTACTGTGTTGTCTTTTCCTTCCGAATTCATGTGCTTTGTTCGAATTAAGTTATCTATGTTAATTTTATTTTTGTCCTGCATTTTTCTTACTTGATGTTTATTAGAGGAATTAAAATTATAGGTTTCATATAATGAAGAATCAAAACGGTACGCATCAATTGGTCTGGTTAATTTAATTGATAATGTTTTATTACTTTCATTAATAATTTCAACAACAGCGTTGCCATTTCGTGCATTGGTTAATGTTTCCAGAATATACGCTTCGCCTAGATTCGTTTCGTTAATTAAAATTTCGCCATTTAAAATAGTGACTGGTAATGATCTTAATATCTTTTCTGAGGGTCCTAAGGTGAATTCAAATTTTATATCTGACGGTTGTCTAAATTTTATTGGTATTGTTACGTGATCGCTAATTAATTTTTTATTAGTAAAGTCAATATTTAAGTTCATTTTTACTAAATCTTCGACGCCTATGATTCCGTCAAAGAACTCGTGGAAGTCGTGTAATATGAAATTAATATTATGGTTACAATTAAATTCCTTGAACGCTGGTATCTCTGCTTGATACCTGATACGCTTACTAACAAGAGATGTTTTAATATCTACATTTGCGTGATAAATACAATGTGGATAAAACTTTTCTGCAATTGTGGGTCGAATTAATGATTTCGTACTACCCGTATCAATTAATAGTTTTAATGAAGGGTGTTTTATTTCTATGTAAGGCAATGAATTGGTTGAAAATATATTTAGTTCTATTATGTCGCGTCTTTCTTTTCCGAGGCATTTATTGGAAAATTTACCTTGTCCGAATTGTCGTGTTCTACAGGGTGAGAGTAGTCGTGGGTGTCGTTACCTTCGACAGTCGATTGAAAGTATTGATCGTCATAATATTGATTGTTGTAATATTGATTGTCATCAAACTGATCATCATCGTATTGATAATAATCATACTGATTATTTTCATGGTCTTCGTAGTTATTGGAATGAAGTTCCTCAACTATGACGTTCGGGTTTTGGCTAACATTTTGAAAATGATTGTATCTGTGATTGTTGAAATTCTGTCTAGAATATGGGTTTAACGTTCGTTTGTTGTTAAAAGATGGATTTCGGGATGTCGTCGACATCGGTTCGGGTTTAGGTAATTGATTCGGTGGAATCGGTCTAGGTTTCCATACATTTTGTGGTGGACCAAATACTTGGGCGTTTGTTGGTAGTTTTCGAGGGGGTTGCGGTCGTGGTTGGATATTTATAGGTTGGCTTGGGAATTGTGTTCTTTGATTACTGGTTTCAAATTGATTTTGTCTGTACCCAAATTCTTGGAATTGGTTCGAGTTCAGATAATTAGGGCTTGAATAATTAAGATTTGGCTGGTGATACTGATTGAAATTTGGTTGATAGTTTGGTCTGGGGATCATTGAATTTTGAGGTTTGAATTGATTATTTTTCGGGAAAAGGTTTCGTTGTTCGTTAAGGTTACCGTAAAGTCTTTCGAAATTGTCGAATTCGTCAACGTAAGCAATAGCATCTTCAAGGGACGCTGGTCTTTTTAAATGCATGTTATTTCTCAAAACACCAGAACAACCTGCGATAAATGTATTTAAGGCAGTTTTATCACAGTGATTGATTTGACATAGTTTGTCTTCTTTACTAGCATTAGTATTACTAATTCTTTGAACAACTTGACTTCTTAATAGTTGTAAACGAGTACCAAAATCTACCATATTTTCATTTTTGAAAGGTTTTATTCTAGTAAGTTCTTGTAGAAGACAATCTAGGTCTCTTCTATCAGAAAAACATTGTTTTAACGCTTCTTTAAAGTCTTTCCAAGTAGTCAATTCCATTCGATTACCTACCATAGCTTCCGCTTTTCCTACCAATTTTTCTTGTAAACATTCGAAAATATGCTTACTTAGTTCTGCATCTCTATAAATTTCATAATCATGTATGAAACTTTCACAGCGAGAAATGAATTTGTTAAGTGTGTTACTATTACCATCGTAAGGTTTTATGTTACCTAGTTTTAGTTTGAAAAGGTCCCAATTTATTTTCTTTACGTCTGGTAGTGTCATTGTTGAATTTTCAAGTGAATTTAGATTATCGTTTAAATTTAAATTGCTTTCTAAACTTAACTTATTGAGTTCTCTTAATAACTCGTCTTCTAAATTGCTCATAAATTATTTTCCTTTACGTATTTTTGTCTGTTCTTAACCTATCTCTCCTGAACTCTCACAAGGAGTAGGAAAGGTGAAAGGAACTTGGCACTTACAGTTTTCGCCTGGAGTCCTGGAGTTCCTTCCCTGACTTCCGTCTTGCCTCTGCTGGTTGGTCCCTGGATCACCTTTGGGTGGTACCGCTGAAGGGTTGTTCACCGTTGTGGTCCTCTGAAGGGGTGGTTCGTTGAAATCGTACTTCAGTGTTGAAACACTTAGATTGCGAAAGAGTATTTTACCGACACGATGCGAAAAAACGGTTTTTCGCTAATCCGTACGAATCCTACTGGCTGCGCCAGTTATAAATTCGGCAATCCAGAGATTGTTTTTAAAAAAACTTTTATTCACGACTAATTTACAATAGATGTTTATCGCGAGGAGGCTAAACAGAAAGTGAATTAAAAACAGAAAATGTAGTAATCTTAGGATGGTCTGCTGTCGCAGCGTCATGTGATCTTTGATGATTTTGCAGTTTCTGCGGAAGCGGCTCTCGTAACTTAGGCGAATGATTCATTTTTAAATAACAATAATGTATACTATGGAGATAAAAGAGTGTATTAAGATTTTCTTGGAAGAAAATTGCTCATATTACTCAATCACCAAACCCTGCCCTGCCCATCCCTGCCCAAACATTGAGTTTTTCTTGATGTTGAGTGTGGCCTTTCCTTATCAACTGTGGGTTGTTGTCTGCCCAATAACGACATTTTTGACGATTTACCTCACCATTTAACGTAAACGTTGTTACGTCAGAAAACAGGACGTTTTTTCTGTTTACAACGTTTCTGTCTAGTAGATCCGTAATTTGAACGCAAAACTGGAGCCTTCAAACCGAATCATCTTCGGCGAGTTCCTGGGGTATTGTCATTTTATAAAGAAGAAATTTCTGGGTTTGAAGAATTCTCGTCACTGAAGACGGCCTAATTTCGAGTTCTCTAGCTATCTGCCTAATGAAGACATGAGGATTTTTTTAAACAGAGGGGAGTATATTCATTTTGACAACTTCATTGAGAGCACTCTGATGAAGATTATTTGTTTTTCCTAAATGTCCATTTACCCGATACTGTTTTGCTATCTTGCTAATGATACTCTGCGATATGGGTGGCTAATCAGGATACATCTCTTTCAATAACTGAACAACTTCATTTTGTGTTCTTGTCCTATCTCCGTATCCAATCAGCATTAAAATTTCAATCTTGGGGGTTTCAGATAAATATATTTGTTCGATTTTTCAACAAACATTATTTTTCTTATAAAAGGACGAACTAATAAATATCCTCGGTCGATACGATGCTATCCTCGTACTTGAATTCATTTAACTTTTTTGTTTGACATTGTCAACATCAACCCAGTTTGACAAAAATGATATAATCAAATACGTTTTGATATTCCATTGTTAAACTGCCTGAATTATTTTATTGAGTAGAAGTATAGTAAAAATTTTACAAACACCCGACTAGAAATTATTTCCTGTACCCGACCAGGACCCGGCCGGGGATTGTCCGTCTAGCACCCTGTAAGGACTGTAACGCAGATGCTCCGTCGGGTCCTGATCAGGACGACCTGACGTGGACCCGGTCATGTCCTCCCGATCAGGACCTGGCCGGGCATGCCCGTCTAGCACCCTATAACGCCGACCCGGTCGGGTCCTGGTCAGGATGACCTGACCGGGGGTCCACGCCAGGAATGCGTCAGGTCGTCCTGATCAGGACCCACGGGACATCTGCGTTACAGTCCTTACCGGGTGCTAGACAGGCAATCCCGGCCGGGTCCTGGTCGGGTACAGGAAATAATTTCTAGTCGGGTGTTTGTAAAATTTTTTTTAAACGACAAAGAATAAAAATTTAATATTTGGTACGCACGTGTAACTTGATCAATCCTTTAAAAATATTCATAAAATGCCTTTTATTGCCTTTTAAATTGCCTTTTAAAAATTTTTTTAAATAAATTTTAAAATTTATTGCCTTTTGTATTGCCTTTTAAAAAAATAGTCGATGACGTCATGTCTCAAGTTTAGTACATGCTGTATAACATTTTGTTACATCAAAAAAGCTCTATTTATATTGCTAATCGACCTGTCCAAGCATATTTCCAACAAAAAAACTATTCTTGATTTATTAAATTTATTCCAAGTTAGAGACTCGCTCTGCATAAACTATTCCCGACTAGAAATTTAGGTAGGCAAACCCGAAAACGTATCGGGTCCCGATCAGGAAGTGGCCGGGCATGCTCGCCTAGGATTACCTGGCCAGATCCTGGTCAGGACACGATCAGGTAATGGCGAGGCATGCCCGCCTAGGATTACCTGCCCAGATCCTGATCAGGGCCCGACTAGGCACTGGCGCGGCATGCCCGCCTAGGATTACCTGGCCAAATCCTGATCAGGATCCGACCAGGCACTGGCGAGGCATGCCAGGGTAGGACTGACACTGGCGAGGCATGCCCGTCTAGCATTACCTGGCCAGATCCTGATCAGGACCCGACCAGGCAATAGCGAGGCATGCCCGCCCAGGATTACCAGGCCAGAACCCGATCAGGCACTGGCGAGGCATGCCCGCCTATGATTACCTGGCCAAATCATCATCAGGACCAGACCAGGCACTGGCAAGGCAAGCCCGGCTAGCATTACCTGACCATATCCTTATTAGGACCCGACTAGGCACTGTCGAGACATGCCCGCCTAGGATTACCTGATCAGGACCCGACCAGGCACTGGCCAGGCATGCCCGCGCAATCTATCATTACACCCATTATTCATAATATACGTATTAAGAATGTGACAAAATTAAACACTGAGTGTAATTAAATGTGATTAAAGGTAATTAAAACTCTGTTACATTGTGCAAAAATCTAAGTAACAAAATATATTTATAATTTTCTGATTTTTTGAATTTTCTTAATTTCGAAAATCATCGATTAAATAAATCTCTGAAGTATTAACGCCGGAATAAAATAATATAAATTAATTTTGTTAATTATTTAGATCATTATCCAATATGCTCGAGAAGACAAAGGGAAAAATGTGTAATAACCGTGCAAGGCGAATTCGTGAACTTACTCACCAACGAGTTAGATTGTTCCTCGAGAGTCAAATTGAATTAGAGGGAAAAAATAGTGAATTTGGCATAACTACATATTTTAGTGTTAGTGGGGTAAATTCTTTGAATGACGATTACCGCGATAGTGACTAAGTAGTGCCGAAAAAGCAGTTGACGTAACATCATAGGACGTACGAATTTGTAAAATTATTTCTATCTTTAATATTTTACTTACGCAGTTGTTGACAAAAAAATTTCGGAGTGCTATTAATTTGACAATACCGACATTTATGATTAGCATAACGATTATTGCTTCCGGATTAACGCTACAGGTAAAAGCGACCCTTCGTTCGTAACCTACTATTCCGACTAGTTTTTGTTCAAGTCTTGTGAAGTGAGGATGGTGGACGTAAATGTTATTTTCTACGACTGTGATGAGGTAATTCATTTACTAAAACGTGAATATTTGTTAGAAAATAATTATTTCTCAATTTACAGAAGACTCTGACATATCGAGGTCCCCACTGGATGAAAGCAAACAGGTGAGGCCGTTCTCTTCTAAATTAAAAAATCCAAAAGATTGGAATGGGTGCATAAAAAAATTGATTTTTGTTGTGTTTTAAGTTTTTTTGAGATTCTTTATATTTGTACTGTCTCTTTTGTATGTCGATTTTTGGTGTATTTCTTATGTTGTGATATCAATAAAATATTGTATAATATAATTTAAGTTTTCTTGACGTGGACCCGGTCAGGTCTTCCTGACCAGGACCCGGCCGGGATTGCTCGTCTAGCACCCGGCAAGGACTGTAACGCAGATGTCCCGTCGGGTCCTGATCAGGACGACCTGACGTGGACCCGGCCTGGTCCTCCCGATCAGGACCCGGCCGGGCATGCCCGTCTAGCACCCTATAACTCCGGCCCGGTCGGGTCCTGGTCAGGATGACCTGACCGGGTCCGCGCCAGGAATGCCCGGTCGGGTCCACGTCAGGTCGTCCTGATCAGGACCCGACGGCACATCTGCGTTACAGTCCTTGCCGGGTGCTA
Source organism: Cryptocephalus primarius (assembly GCA_963576515.1). Taxonomy (NCBI): domain Eukaryota; kingdom Metazoa; phylum Arthropoda; class Insecta; order Coleoptera; family Chrysomelidae; genus Cryptocephalus; species Cryptocephalus primarius. The sequence continues at coordinate 283,430 of OY754937.1, forward strand.
GACGAGCAATCCCGGCCGGGTCCTGGTCGGGTACAGGAAATAATTTCTAGTCGGGTTGATAAACCAAATTTTTTATTTTAATGCGTTAATTGGTGTACTTTATATTGGAGCTATGTTTATTTGATAACCTATACAATCAATTTTTCTAACAAAAAGTTTCGACTGCTCCAGAATGACGCATAATTACATGTAAAAAATATTTAAAAAAGTGGTGTATTCAACGGTACCTATGAAATTTTCAATGAACCATTTTTTAATTATTCATTTTTCCATTAATTTTTTTTGAATGGTTGTGCTTTCGAATAATTTTTTACAGTTTCTATAAATCGGCGACTTTTTGATAAAAGTAAAACCAGCGGTTTCATCTCCCTTCTGACGTAATTAAAATTTTTGTATGATAATTGTAAGCTTTTCATCGTTTCTCGCAAGTAACAGTAAAACTATACCGCGCTCATCACACCTTTGTATTTAATTAATTAGCGTTTCCAAATCTCTTTCTTTATTTCTCTCTCTCTCTCTCTCTCTCTCTCTCTCTCTCTCTCTCTCTCTCTATCTCTCTCTCTCTCTCTATCTATCTCTCGCCCTTTCTCTCTCTCTCTATTAGTCTTGTTCTTGCTTTCGGTGCCGTATCGAATCCCAGGTGCCACATTCCACGGTTTTCCGCAGGAACCAGAATTCGAAAAAAAAATGGAGAATTACAGTTAGTTCGAATCCGGTAAATAAACAAAACGACGCCTACGGGGCATTCACAAGTCGTCACGAACCATGTAGTTTTTAAGTGACAAGCGATCAAATCACATTTATAACGGTAATAAAGGGTATCATTTTACGGCTTTCTTTGGTTTATCGAGGTTTTTGATCGCTTGTTTTAAAATTTTTGCAATAAACAAAAAAAATTTTGCATAAATTTTTGAAAACGTTGCACCTGTGACTTGTAAAACAAGAAAATGGAAGAAATCCTGAAACGTACGGCAATGTAGAAGGAAATTCAAAGTGTGAAATTGACTTATGTCACACACCTATTTTTATTTTCATTTATGTCATAGCGTTTCAAACTTCACTTTCTCTGTTCATGAAAAACTGTTTATGTGTGAACATAATATTTGTGATGCATTCTATTTCATTCGAAGTATTTTTCTTTAGAAGCTATCCATTTCTCATTTTTCACGGAACAAGCGAATTGCAGGCCAATAAACATCATTGCTTTTTATGGCAATCCACACATCGATCAATTTTTTGATATCTCCAAACTATCTTATCTTATGTATCTCTGATACATCTCGCCCAGCATCGTCATTTCGAGTATAGTTTCATTAAATATTTTTTAAATCGAACAACTCTGTTCTATTTCACTTGATTTCAGCAACTTGTAATACCTTCTTGATCCCAACATACACACAATAATAACTTTTGAGTGCCAGTATTGCCTTTTAGCGATGAACCTTGTTCAACCATAGTTTTCTTTGAACTGTTCATAATAAACTCAATTTTCATCATCTGTCACGATTCAATGTATAAAAGACTTCCTTCCGCATCATTCTCAAATGGTTTTTCGCATTTTGAATTAGTTGTCTTTCGTTTAATTGATGTGACACTCAATTTCATCATTTTGAAGTAGACAAATCATCTTCAACCCGACTAGAAATTATTTCCTGTACCCGACCAGGACCCGGGCGGGATTGCTCGTCTAGCACCCGGCAAGGACTGTAACGCAGATGTGCCGTCGGGTCCTGATCAGGACGACCTGACGTGGACCCGACCGGGCATTTCTGGTGTGGACCCGGTCAGGTCATCCTGACCAGGACCCGACCGGGTCGGCGTTATAGGGTGCTAGATGGGCATGCCCGGCCAGGTCCTGATCGGGAGGACATGACCGGGTCCACGTCAGGTCGTCCTGATCAGGTCCCGACGGGACATCTGCGTTACAGTCCTTACAGGGTGCTAGACGGGCAACCCCGGCCGGGTCCTGGTCAGGAAGTCCTGACCGGGTCCACGTCAAGAAAATTTAATTTATATTATATAATATTTTATTGATATCACAACATAAGAAATACACCAAAAATCGACATACAAAAGAGACAGTACAAATACAAAGAATCTCAAAAAAACTTAAAACACAACAAAAATCAATTTTTTTATGCACCCATTCCAATCTTTTGGATTTTTTAATTCAGAAGAGAACGGCCTCACCTGTTTGCTTTCATCCAGTGGGGACCTCGAAATGTCAGAGTCTTCTGTAAATTGAGAAATAATTATTTTCTAACAAATATTCACGTTTTAGTAAATGAATCACCTCATCACAGTCGTAGAAAATAACATTTACGTCCACCATCCTCACTTCACAAGACTTGAACAAAAACTAGTCGGAATAGTAGGTTACGAACGAAGGGTCGCTTTTACCTGTAGCGTTAATCCGGAAGCAATAATCGTTATGCGAATCATAAATGTCGGTATTGTCGAATTAGTAGAGCTGCGAAATTTTGTTGTCAACAACTGTGTACGTAAAATATTAAAGATAGAAATAATTTTACAAATTCGTACGTCCTATGATATTACGTCAACTGCTTTTTCGGTACTACTTAGTCACTATCGCGGTAATCGTCATTCAAAGAGTTTACTCCACTAACACTGAAATATGTAGTTATGCCAAATTCACTATTTTTTCCCTCTAATTCAATTTGACTCTCGAGGAACAATCTAACTCGTTGGTGAGTAAGTTCACGAATTCGCCTTGCACGGTTATCACACATTTTTCCCTTTGTCTTCTCGAGCATATTGGATAATGATCTAAATAATTATCAAAATTAATTTATATTATTTTATTCCGGCGTTAATACTTCGGAGATTTATTTTATTGATGATTTTCGAAATTAAGAAAATTCAAAAAATCAGAAAATTATAAATATATTTTGTTACTTAGATTTTTACACAATGTAACAGAGTTTTAATTACCTTTAATCACATTTAATTACACTCAGTGTTTAATTTTGTCACATTCTTAATACGTATATTATGAATAATGGGTGTAATGATAGATTGCGCGGGCATGCCTGGCCAGTACCTGGTCGGGTCCTGATCAGGATCTGGTCAGGCAATGCTAGCCGGGCACGCCTCGCCTGTGCCACATCGGATCCTGGCCAGGTAATCCTGGGCGGGCATGCCTCGCTATTGCCTGATCGGCTCCTGACCAGGATCTGGCCAGGTAATCCTAGGCGAGCATGCCCGGCCACTTCCTGATCGGGACCCGATACGTTTTCGGGTTTGCCTACCCAAATTTCTAGTCGGGCCCGACTAGAAATTATTTCCTGTACCCGACCAAGACCCGGCCGGGATTGCTCGTCTAGCACCCGGCAAGGACTGTAACGCAGATGTGCCGTCGGGTCCTGATCAGGACGACCTGACGTGGACCCGACCGGGCATTCCTGGTGTGGACCCGGTCAGGTCATCCTGACCAGGATCCGACCGGGCCGACGTTATACGGTGCTAGACGGGCATGCCCGCCCGGGTCCAGATCGGGAGGACCTGACCGGGTCCACGTCAGGTCGTCCTGATCAGGACCCGACGAAATATCTGCGTTACAGTCCTTACAGGGTGCTAGACGGGCAATCCCGGCCGGGCCGGGATTTTAAAATTATTTTTCAAGATAACCAGAAAATTATAAGAGTAAGGTGTAATAAGTAAGGTGCCTATTGCAGTACATTGATTTTATCTGTTATATGTAGAGATTAACTTCTTTTAGAAATTGCAACATAATCTGACCATATTCTTCATAATAGACAAAATAGGGTGAACCAAATGAAACCAAGAAAAAAGCATTAAGAAAAATAGGGAAAACTGCGATTTCGATATCATCCCGTGTAAAACTGAATTGGAGTTAAAAGAAAGAAAATTGAACAAATATATCTAATATATCCTATTATATAAAGCTAACAGGGACTTACCCGGAAAATGGTATTAGCAGTACTTGCATAAACTGCTTGTATTATGAACTTCCATGTAAGGAACAACAGATTTGTTTATTGGGTGTAGCAAATATGAATACATATTTCTTGTACGGGAGTAGAAGATGATAAAGCAACTTTTGAGAAAATTGAGGTAAATCACAAATTTGTATTCTAATATACTATTTACGAGGTTTAAATACTGTTTCAAAAATTTAAACATTACTACAGTACTATATAGTTAACACTATACTGAAAGTTTGTATTGAGTTTTAATAATCATGAACCTAGCAACGTGATAGCAGAAAAGGAAGTTTTTTATAGCAGGGTTACCTGTACTGATCTTATTGGATGTAGCCTAGGTTTCATTTTTAATTGCTTAAATGAATGGAACTTGTATACGTTGAAACAAATAAAAATGAGTATATAGGTCTAAATTGATTTTCACAAACCTTTAAAAACTCATAAGAGAGTTTAAAAGGATCATATACTTGTATGTGAACATATTTGTATTTGAACTTATATAGTTAAACTCCCTATAATATTTTGTACTTTTATTATGTTTTGTATTAAATTGTGTTAATCAATATATTTCCGGTAAGACTCCAATATACTAAAACATATATGAATTTATCTCCTTCTGTAAATCCTGAAACGACTTTTTAGAAAATAATCGATAGATCCAGATCTTCCTTCAGGGCTTGAATGCCCACCTCTAACATTAACATCCGTTTATGCCTATGGTGATTTCAGTGTAATGGGTAGTCTTTAGGGAATCGAAGGAAGTGATGAGTGATGAGGTCGATGAAATCGTAATCGCCGTTTATGCAAAACCGACAAATTACACTTGAGAAACATCTCGTGGCAAATTACGACCTAACGTAGCGTTAAATCCGAATACCTCAACCACAATCCCTTTTAGATCTTCACTAACAATAAGGAATAACTACTAGGAAATATTGCGTTAGACAATTTTCATAATAACTGAAAAATACACAAAATTTAATAACATTAACAAGGTACATTTTCCCCCACGGGGTGTCGCTAATAACCACTTACGAGCATGCTCATATATCGAACTGTACTTTTCGGTTACACAAACTCTAAACCGTAGTACGATAATGACTACTATCTACGGGAAAAATAATCGATAGGATCGTCTAACCTGAGGCTAACCGAATTATACATTTTTAATACCGAACTGAGTAGAATTTTTTGTGTGCCGTAACTGGGATTTTGCATGAGAAATTACATATTTAATAATGGTGCAAAATAGGTGCAGCTAAAATAACTGTTATTTACCATTTAACGACCCATTTTAACAACCTATAAACTGATAATGCGGATAATGAAGGTGACGTACAGGGGTGATTCCATGTCAACTGTCGCAAGGTTGGTGCATCATGATTTTTTTCTCAAACCAAACTATTTCATTCTGTTGTAGGTTCGAATACAAGTATTATCCCAAATTTTCACCAAGAAATAATACGCCTAGAGTATTTTACCGCCAATTTTCGTTTTCTTTTTCGCGTTTCTCGTTTTAAGTAACAAATTTTCTCTAGAACGTTACCAGAAACGCGTCGCGGGCTGGAAAATATATAGGTCTAGAAGACCTATAATCGATGTAAAATTATCCAAGGAATCCATTCCCGCTCTCAGAAATGCGTCAAAAATTTTCCATTTGCCAGAAATCGCACAAAAACATTTTTTTTTAAATTTACTGTATCTCGCCTGTGGAAATTTTTGAAATTTGTTGCAGGCGAGCAAAATGTTCGTTTATAAGTGTACTTTTAGGTACTTTTAACTTTCCCGTGTGTATTTGGGTTTTAAGGGTTCAAACACTTGAAAAATGGCAGAAAATAGACAAATCAGCCTGAAACGGTGAATTAAGCAAGAGAACCAAGTTGTAAAAGTTGAAAATATTCTTGTGGATCTGAAGTTTAACCCTATACGATGAAGTCATCATTTTCATTAAATACCAGACAATCTAGAGGTCTAATATCGCCACAGTAACTCAAAAAATGCAGCAAGATAGGTGTACGCGCATAGACCCGACTAGAAATTTGGGTAGGCAAACCCGAAAACGTATAGGGTCCCGATCAGGAAGTGGCAGGGCATGCTCGCCTAGGATTACCTGGCCAGATCCTGGTCAGGACCAGATCAGGTAATGGCGAGGCATGCCCGCCTAGGATTCCCTGCCCAGATCCTGATCAGGGCCCGACTAGGCACTGGCGCGGCATGCCCGCCTAGGATTACCTGGCCAAATCCTGATCAGGACCCGACCAGGCACTGGCGAGGCATGCCAGGTTAGGAGTGACACTGGCGAGGCATGCCGTCTAGCATTACCTGGCCAGATCCTGATCAGGACCCGACCAGGCAATGGCGAGGCATGCCCGCCTAGGATTACCTGGACAAGACCCGATCAGGCACTGGCGAGGCATGCCCGCCTATGATTACCTGGCCAGGAACCGATGTGGCACTGGCGAGGCGTGCCCGGCTAGCATTACCTGACCAGACCCTGATCAGGACCCGACCAGGCACTGGCCAGGCATGCCCGCGCAATCTATCATTACACCTATTATTCATAATATACCTATTAAGAATGTGACAAAATTAAACACTGAGTGTAAATAAATGTGATTAAAGGTAATTAAAACTCTGTTACATTGTGTACAAATCTAAGTAACAAAATATATTTATAATTTTCTGATTTTTTGAATTTTCTTAATTTCGAAAATCATCAATTAAATAAATCTCCGAAGTATTAACGCCGGAATAAAATAATATAAATTAATTTTGTTAATTATTTAGATCATTATCCAATATGCTCGAGAAGACAAAGGGAAAAATGTGTGCAAGGCGAATTCGTGAACTTATTCACTAACGAGTTAGATTGTTCCTCGAGAGTCAAATTGAATTAGAGGGAAAAAATAGTGAATTTGGCATAACTACATATTTCAGTGTTAGTGGAGTATATTCTTTGAATGACGATTACCGCGATAGTGACTAAGTAGTGCCGAAAAAGCAGTTGACGTAACATCATAGGACGTATGAATTTGTAAAATTATTTCTATCTTTAATATTTTACTTACACAGTTGTTGGCAACAAAATTTCGCAGTGCTACTAATTCGACAATACCGACATTTATTATTAGCATAACGATTATTGTTTCCGGATTAACGCTTCAGGTAAAAGCGACCCTTCATTCGTAATCTACTATTCCAACCAGTTTTTATTCAAGTCTTGTGAAGTGAAGTTCGCCGACGGAGGACCGTGAAGATGGTATTTTCTATGACAGTGATGAGGTAATTCATTTACTAAAACGTGAATATTTGTTAGAACATAATTATTTCTCAATTTACAGAAGACTGATATTTCGAGGTCCCCACTGGATGATAGCAAACAGGTGAGAGCGTTGTCTTCTACATTAAAAAATCCAAAAGATTGGAATGGGTGCATAAAAAAAATTGGGTTTTGTTGTACTTTAAGTTTTTTTGCGATTCTTTGTATTTGTACTGTGTTTTTTAGTATATTATCACTTTATTATTTTATCCTGTATATATCGTTTATATTTCATGTGTTTATATTTGTTTATTTTATTTATTCACGTATTCTTATTCTTTAATATGTTTGTATTTGTACTGTCTCTTTTGTATGTCGATTTTTGGCGAATTTATTATATTGTGATATCAATAAAATATTGTATAATATAAATTAAGTTTTCCTGAAGAGGACCCGGTCAGGTCTTCCTAACCAGGACCCGGCTGGGATTGCCCGTCTAGCACCCTGTAAGGACTGTAACGTAGATGCTTCGTCGGGTCCTGATCAGGACGACCTGGCGTGGACCCGGTCAGGTCCTCCCGATCAGGACCAGGGCGGGCATGCTCGTCTAGCACCGTATAACGCCGGCCCGGTCGGGTCCTGGTCAGGATGACCTGACCGGGTCCACGCCAGGAATACCCGGTCGGGTCCACGTCAGGTCGTCCTGATCAGGACCCGACGGCACATCTGCGTTACAGTCCTTGCCGGGTGCTAGACGAGCAATCCCGGCCGGGTCCTGGTCGGGTACAGGAAATAATTTCTAGTCGGGTACTAACTTGTTTGTTTTAAATGACAGTTTATGGCACTTATGAGGCTTCAAATGACATATTAGTATTCAACACTCTATAAACATGGAATCCTATATTGTTAAACGTGTTGCTCATCAGAAGAAAATTTCAGAAGGTTCTTTAAGGACTTGCTGAATTCTAATTACATATTCGAATTCAGCACGCGAAAAAGCATAAGGTAGAACTTTTGCCCCACAAAGAGAACTACTATTGATTTTTTTTATTTTTCTGAAGGTTCTTCGGCGGGTTGCTGAAGATTAATGGGTGGCGTGTAATTCTGACCTTGGATACGGGTTCAGCAGACAGAAGTACATTGGAAACCAAATATGGCATATAAAATAAAGCCTTTTTGTAGTTTCTCTCTCTCTTTCTCTCTCTCGCTCTCTCTCTCTCTCTCTCTCTCTCTCTCTCTCTCTCTCTCTCTCTCTCTCTCTCTCTCTCTCTCTCTCTCTCTCTCTCTCTCTCTCTCTCTCTCTCTCTGTCTGTATCTCTCTGTTTAATTCGTCACAAAAAATGCAACTTTGAAGTTATTGTAGAATGCTTGTTTAGTTTTCAATCAATTGATTTGTTTTTCCAATAATCTACATCGACTCAGCATTAGTTTAAATAAAAGTACATCGATATCTTAATATCTCACACAGATAAAAATTTTAAGGAAAAAATTTTCCAATACCCCAAAGTGCGACCAAAATATGCACTGGCTTACAGTTCTGTAAGTGTTAAAGGAAAAAGACGGCTTGCAGTACATCTCTACTTCTCCCGCGCGGGCTGTTATACTAGAGCCCACATCTATTCATTATCGTAACCAGCTCCAACCGAAGTGTTCAGTTGAACATCAGCATTCCCGTGACGTCTTACGGCACGGTGTTCGATAATGAAGTTGAATTCTTGGAGGCGCTCTATCCATCTAGCCACTTGTCCTTCCGGTTTCTTGAATTGGAACAACCATTTCAAACCAGCGTAGTTCGTCCTCGGTAAAAATTCTCGTCCATACAAGTACTTACAGAAGTGTTCCACGGTCTTTACTACAGCCAGCAACTACCTTCTCGTAACGCAGTAATTGCGCTCAGGCTTGCTCAACACTTTGCAAAAATATGCAATCACTTTCTCTTCGCCAGCTTGGTTTTGCGACAACACAGCACCAATTCCTACATCGCTGGCGTCCGTGTCTAGAATGAATCGCCCCTATATTTCCGGATAGCCCACACACACAACACAGGCGCTGTCACCATGGCACACTTCAAAGTCTTGAAAGCTAGCTGGCATTCCTCGTTCCATAAAAATCGTCGGCCTTCTTCTGTCAGCTTCATCAGCGGTTTGGCTAGGTCAGGGAGCCCCTTTACAAATCTTCTATAATAGGTGCACAAACCCAAAACTCCTGAGTTCATGCTTATTACGCTGCACCGGTCACCCCTTTACTGCGTCAAGCTTTTCAGGATCAGTTGCAACCCCGTTTTCTGATACCACATGGCCCAAGTAATTGACTTTCCTTTGTGCCAGGTTGCACTTGCCAGGATTCAACTGCAAGTTGGCACTGCGTAGACGGACGAAAACCTGTTCCAGATTCTTTAAATGCTCCTGAAAGGACTTTCCGCTAGCAATGATATCGTCTAGGTAAACCAGGCAAGTTTAGCATGCCAGCACTTTCAAGATCAAATCCATGAGTCTCTCAAAGGTCGCTGGGGTGTTACATAATCCAAACGGCATTACAGTGAACAGCCATAGTCCCATTTCCATCGTGAACGCCGTCTTTTCTCGATGTCCAGCTTCGAGTTCAACCTGCCAGTACCCGCTCTTCATGTCCAATGTTGAAAACCATTTTGCTCCGGACAACGTATCCAGTATATCGTCTATTCTGGGTAGCGGATAGCTGTCCTTCTTCGTAACGTCGTTCAATCTTCTGTAGTCCACGCAAAACCTAATGATTCCGTCCTTCTTTTTCACCAGGACTACTGGTGACCCCATGGTCCACTTCCGGGTTAAATGACGGCCGCCTTGGCCATGCCTTGAATTAGCTTTTCCCCCTCTTGTCTCTTGGCCAGTGGTAACGGTCTCGGAGATTGGCGGATAGACTGGGCATCTCCCGTATTTATCTTGTGCGTGACTACCATATTCCGTCCCTTCATGCCTTGTTCTCCGGCAAAGATGTGTTGAAACTTGGTGATCAGGTGCCCCAATTTCTTTTTTAGGTGGTCCGAAAGACGTCGAATTAACAATTTCAGCATGTCCCGAAACTTTGGAGGCATCTTCGAGGGTGACGGTGTCTCTTGTGTTTGTCCGCCCTGTATCAGTGACGAAATCGGCACACACGTTCCGATCAAGGTGTCCTTTTTCATAGTGGCCGGAAAGATGTTCATGTTCATCAGCCTTACGGATACTGTACTTTTAACGTTGGTAACGGTCTTCGCCAGCAGTATCCCGGAACGAATTCCTCCATCCATGTAATTGCCTTCTAATAGCCCGACCAGATCTTCCCGAAGATTGCCATCCATGTTAGCCATGGCAATCGTTTCACTTCATAGCGCTAGTGTGACATCCTCAGTCAGGATTATTTTGGCCGTGTTGTCGTCTTTGCCGTGAATCAAAACCTCTTCGTTACCAATCTCGACAAGCCCGTGATCCAGGTCCACCACAAATCCAAATTTTGACATGAGGTGCATTCCTAGAATGACCTCGTGGGCGATGTCCGCCACGATGACCTCGTGTAGGGCTCCTCGACTGCCTATCTTGACTTCGAGTTTGGCCATTCCTTGGATAGGTGCTCGTTCTCTTGTCGCCGTGCGCAGTATCAACTTTGAGGGCATCAAAGACATTCCTTTGACGACGTCTGGTCTCACAATAGATTTAGTTGCGCCGGTACTAATCAATAGCTGGTGTTCTTTTCCGGAAATGGTTCCGTCGATGTAAAGGCTACTGGCTTGAGTTCGAAGAGAAGCTTCTTAATGGTAAAAACCGGAGCATTCTCATTAGAAGTCGATGGTCGCTCAATATCAACGACTTCTTTTAGTTTTCCAGCTGTACATTTCTTTGGAAATGATGGGCAATTTCGTCGCAGGTGACCGTTCTTACCACAGTGCCAGCACACGGAACGCCTTCCTCATTCGTTAGAGATTCTGGCTCACAACGGGCTGGACGATCTCTTCTTGTTTAGGCTCCTCCGCTTCCTCCAATTTTCGAACCTTTACAGTTTTCTTGGAAGCACTCTTGATCGCCTCAAACCCGAGGGCGTAAGCCAGAGCTTCTTCTAAGCTTCAGATGAGCCATCCTGCTGTGTCTCGGAGTCACGAAGACCGGTAATGAATTAATGAATGCTTGGCTTGTACTCCTGTCACCGGAAGACCTCTGACGTTTTTCCTGTTTTTGTTGCTATCGTGATTATTTATCCATCCAAATCCCAGCCTCCTTGGAAATATGGTTCCGGAGATCGCCAGTCCCTGCCGCGCCACTCTGTGGGCCCACTTTTGAGCTCAAGGTGCGATACAATAATATTATTATCTAGAAGATCAATAAAATTCTATTCCAATCAATAACGTACTACAACATGCAACGTACTAAACGCCTTAAAGTTTTTATATTTACGAATATAAACGTCATAAATCCATCAATTTTGTGAACTTCTAATGACATACTGACTGTTTATTGTGAGAGTTTTATACAAATTTGATCATATTTGGCACTACACTAATCGCGTTGATTTTTCTTTAAAATATTCACATAATATTGAGGATTTTACGGATGGCAACTCGATCCGCATAATTAGCCTCGTGTCGCGTTATTATAATTTTTTTAATTAGGCGAAATTCCTCTCTCGGTGGAACGTTCACTTTCATTTCCTAACGCGATTTATGAGAACGACTCCCTCTGCGTGGCATCAATTGCAAAACCCATTCATTCAATTGTTACTAATGTCATCTTTTATTGTGTTTGTGATATAACATTTTAATTATGCAAAAGCGATTCTGAGGAGGAAAGCCAAGAAGAAGTTGTTGGAATCTTTCTCATAAACGAAACGGTTAATTATCCATCGAGGCGAAAACGGATGTGAATGGTTTTCTTTGTAGCGAGTTTATGAGGTTATTCATTACGAATATCCCAAAAATTAATTGTTGTTTAAACGTAATCAATGAAAGGACCCCCGTTGAGAATATTGATAAATGATCATTAGGTTATGACGCGACTTTAATTAAGTGGATCGGTTATGGTTAAAAAGATTGTAACTTTCAAACTGACTTAGAGGTAGTAAGTTTGAAATGTTCCTCAACGGCAGTCACAAAAAATAATAAGTTACTGGGCTGTTTATGTGGAGTTTTGGTAAAACAGAATTTTTGACGAAATTTTAGTAACTAAATTACAAGTTTCAAAAATAACTAATACGAACTAGCCACTATGCAGCATAGATAATAAAATTGTGACGAGTATTAGGCTTTAATTTTCGAGAAGCTCAATATTATCTGAGATATCTAAAATATTCTGAAGCTTCAGGAGAAGTAACAATACTCCCGGATTGGGTAGATTAATGACGAAACCAACATCTCTCTTCGGCAAGATTTATCCTGATTTTGTAGTTATCAATCATTTACATTTTCCTACATAAATTATTTGATGCTGGAGATCTTTAAAACTGATACAAAGACGAACCAGGATTATACAGTATATGCAGTAGAATTCTGAAATACGCATAGTCCTCCTAGATTTACACCTCACACACTGATTAAAACCTCACCCAGTGAATTAACTGTGAATATTTTGTCATTTTTACGAAAGGTTGATTCTTCGAGCGGACTGGCTCGTTCTGCCCTTAATGAAGAGACCATCAAGGTAAAACCTAAGATATGCATGGGTGCAAGTAAGTACCTGATTAATTGAGTAACTTTTCTAGAAAACATAGATGATACTCTCAGGTTTCATTTTGAAGTGAGTTGTCGAAGAGAAAATTGTAACTTTAAAATTTCATCTTCGATAAGGAAAGCTGAGTATAGGCCTAAAAATTAAACATACGATTTTAAAAATTACTTGGATAGTATGGCTGAACGGTGTTTTTGTAATCTCTAGGGTGATTCGAACGTTTGCATAAGCTGTTGGTTAAGCAGATTTTTGAATTGATGCGGGTGTTCACGAAAATGGTCAATGATTCATTTTATGCATTTCTTAGATAAATAAAACTATTTGAAATATTAGACAGTTCTCTGTTTAACTAGTCAATGAATTTGACGTACATCAATATTTGTTCAATACATTCGTTAACGATTAAATTTAGTAGCTCTTGGCTAATTTGTAGAGACAGTTGAAATTAAATAAAATAACAATTCATATATATTTGGATTCCTAGATAAGATTTACTAGACGGATAAAGATACATTAATACGGTAACTTTTATTCTTGTATGATTATAACTGCTCATTTTCAGTTAGTTTTAAAATAAAATGAATTAAATTATCTGCAAACCAAATGCACAAAACTCAAGTGAGAATTTCAGATTGAAAGTTTCAAAAATTTAGTATTTATGTATTTACAAAATGAACTATTCAGACGATTTCATTAATTATTATACAGGAAAGAGTAGAAATGCAACTTCGTGGATTTGTATATTACTACATGTACCTACTTCCATTATACTAGTTAAAACAACATTAAATTTCATGTGGTTCTTGTAAATAAACAGCTTTAAAATGTGGATTTAATATTTTTTTACAGAAGAAAAGAATTTAACCATTCCGCTCCAAATCGCCAATAATCTCAAATGGACCAAATCAGACTGTCACCAAATAGCCTTGATGGAATCTTTCGATTATTCAAGATCATTCCATGACCAGATTATACTCTCTTTACTACTATTTGATTAGTTCTAAAATTCTATTATCAGGAAATCGTTCTGCATGCTAATCTCATGGCTTCCAAACTATTACAAGAAGCAAGACCATATATCAAATGCATAATCATTAAGTGTGAAAGCCATTTGGAAAGTGTTTTTTTTTTATTGAAAATTGGTAAATTGTAACAATTTTTATCATTTTAATACAATATGGTAGTTGATGATTCGATTTTCTGTAGACTAGTTGATAAAATTCTGTTGAAAATTGTAATGTGTTTTAATCGATTTGTAATGTACAACAATAGCACCCTTCTTTAATCGCAAGATAAAAGAAAATAATCACTCACAAATTCAATAAAACGATCTTACTCGTAATAATATTATGAACGAAGAAGTTTTATGAATTGCTTTTCATTGGCTTTCCAGATATATTATCCCCACCAACGTTTACATTGCTCTAAATATATTCATTTTAGATGTACTTTAAGTCTCCCAGATATAATTTACATATTCTGCGATACGTTGTATACGTAAAAGTGGATCTCATTTTTCTTTATTTGGTTCAGCATCACTGACATTTGAGAAAGAAAAGAATTTTAGGGATTGAAAGAAGATAATTTTTCGACCACTACTTTTAACAATATCCATAGTCGGATACAGAAGAGGTATATTTGCCCCTCTACTACCACTACCTGATTACAGTTTACTAGAATCATTATTTGCTCGTAACTACTTAATCCTACAAATACAAGTATAACTATAAAAGTCTTGGAAATAAGTGCAACATTTATTGAAATATTAAATTTTTTCACATATATTTCTAAATACCTATTCACAAAATATTTATAAACAAGTTCACTTGTTAAATATCAAGAAATAAATCTTGTATTAGAATTACTACAACGTAGGTGACAGAAAGGTTGTTATCATTATTTCTCTAATGTTGACCGTATTCGAGTTGCAAACAATTTGAAAATTAAAAAATACAAAATCGGCGAAATGCAAAATCATTATAATAGTGATGGGAAATTTTATTTAAAAAACGAATAAAATGACGGTTTATATTGTATTTAACATTTTGGTGCTGTCTGTAAAAAATACAAATAAATATAAATGTACATATAAAACATTAGTGGTAATTATCTTCACTTACAAAGTAAATAAATTAAATTTAATGTACGTTGATTATGAGTCAGTTAATCAGGACTTCTTTTATAAGTATAAATTATTGTCTAAATAGATATTATTTATGCCTGCTTTTTCTTCGCGGCTGCTTGGGCATCCAAAATATAATCAGGATCTCTTATAGGCATACTGCGAATGTGTCGCGGATCAACAAGTTCTGGCAAGAGACAATGCATGTAAAACGGCTCTAATTTAGGGAGCATTACTGTTTTCCAAAATGTCGAATCTTTGTAGAATTTTTCTTCCCTATAATCTAAAGGCGTCCAGACACATAAAATACAATATTCCCGCATACATATATTAAATTGACCTTTTATTTGATAATAACAATTATGGCGTTTATCTAGTTCTAAATTCCCTCTATTTTTTTCCAAAAAGTTATTTTCTTTCAGCAATTGTAGTTTCTACCGTGATATTTCTCGCAGAATAAGGGCATTTTATTTCTAGTATTCCACCCTGCCCAATGATACCATCGGGTGTTGCCCCAAGATATGGATAGGCCTCGCTTATGAAAAGACCACAATCTTCAATTACATATTTATGAGACAGGTCAGCTTTTACTTGTAATTCGTGACTTTTGCCCCATTCTAAGGAAGAGGAATTAACGGACGTAACAAAGTAAATTTTTTACTAGATTACAACAACTTGTCGTAAGTCTTCTTTTATATACTCTACCAAAATTCGAAGCAGTTAATAGCTTTCTTCTTTCGTCATGCCATTCGACACTGTCGGATTGTTGTCTAGTCCGTTTTTCAATTTCAACAAGTTCAGCAGGACTTTTTGTTAAAGAATTTATAAATATGGTTTTCGCTTCTTCGAAATTTTTAAGATCCATATCTGGCTTATTGCAATTTGGGCCATAATCATTTGAACCTGTATCGCATTTCTTAAAAATATTCCTGACAACTTTCTTGCTAGGAGTAATTTTTTTTTTCGTATTGTTTAAAAATTTTTGAATTAGGGCTCTGTTGCGCAAAATATTTCTTTACATGATAAAGAATAGATTTTTTAGAATTATGACATACAACTGCCATGAGACATCGTGTAATATAACCACGTTTATGAGAAAAGTTTATTCTTTTATCGCCAATGAACTTACATATTATATTGTTGAAACTTTCGACTAAATTACTATCTTGATCAATAATTAAACTTCTGGAATGATTCGCTAAATATTGTAAATGTTGTATAATTCGTGTATATAAACCACATTGTATTAACTGTAATTCGTGAGTTTTAGAAGTTTTCTAGACAATTACTAAACCAACTGCTGTTCATTAACAAAATAAAACAGTAATCTAACAATTTACAAGCCCAAACTAAATAATAATAAATAATAAATAACTTAATAATAAAAAAACGTTTGCTCGAATAAATATATGGATGGTTTTTCTGTCATTAGAAATGCGAAAAAAATACATATAATCATTAGGTACATTGCGAAATTGTCTTTGTGATGATGCATGTTCACCTATTTTTTATCTGGATATTACTGTATGTCTAAGTAATATAAAATGTTATATGTAGGTAATAATAACAAAAATTAATAACTAATAAACTACTCAAATTCAGTTGATGAGCAGATCGATTTTCTTAATTTAATTTTTATTTCATCATGTTTATTTTCTCTTGGAAAAACCTTTGCAAGAAATTTAAACAGTTATTTCAAAAAATGAAAAAAAAAACAGCAGCCGTAAAATAACCATAAAATAACATTGTACAAATATTGTAGAATCTCATCATTTATTTGATTCCGACCGCAGGCCAAGTAAACCCAGGTCAATGTGCAAGAGAGAAAGTAAGTTGCATGTGCGCCCTATGCTATTTCTGTCTAGCACAAAGATATACGCAACCCTTAAAATTGGCAACAAGGTACATCAATTCTGAAGTTTTGTAAAACTATTACGAGATGGCGCACTGCTCAATAGAGTTTAAAGCAATTAAATTTAATTTCATATTTAATCTAAGATTCTGCGAAAATTTGTACAATACTTATGCTCTTTTAATAGTTTATAGTAAACTCTAGAACTGGCCTTTTGCAGATTTTCAAATTAATGTTTCAAAAAAATTAAAATAAATAAAGTTTAAAAACCGCTGTTTCTTCACTTTTCAAATGATTACTAAAACTTTCTCGAGACCAAAATTAAAATTTTGAAAAACGGCAGTTCTAGCTAATTACTTCTACAAACCGTAACAACAGAAATCAACTTAATAGAACGTTTACTTTTGCCAAAAATATCGAATAACTTTACTGGCAAATCCCTATACTCGATTTGCCGATACTACCCCCTTAATATTCTTGTGAAATTTTTATAAATAGCGTTCATCATTTTAAAGCCATTTTCCTACCAAACCATCCTACAAAGTAGAACGTCTAGCTACAGAGCTAATTACAAAACCATTGGAGAAGTTGAAATTGTATTTCTAACAACTTATTAAATTTTGCCATAAATATTTCACTAGTTAGCATTTGTATTAACCAGACAGAAGGTTTTTTTGGTTATTTATAAAATTAAAAATTCTATTATTATTTTATTAGTCACTAGATAAATATATTCGTATTTAAAACAGCCTCAGAGAGAATAAAGTAAAATTTGTAAGAAAGAAAAGAGAGTAATACTTAAACTTTTATTATAATGGGAAAAGTAAATAATACTCATTAGGTGCATAGTTCAAAAATAAAATTTAAAAATAAAAGTAAGGAAAATGATTATAAAATGTTATAGTAAAATTTCGTTTTTTATTTGGATAACCGAATCGTTCTCACTTGTCTCATTAGTTTGTTCTGGCTTACCCACTCTAAGTACTAGTAGCTATAATTCTAAAATAAAAACATGTTCAAAGATTATATTTAAATAGCTATATCCAAACAACAATCTCTCACGCAACTTTTTGAAAAAATGTTTATACAAAATGTATTTGAACTAGTTTTTCATAATAAATATGAGAACATTTTAAAAAGATTTTTTTCTGAATATAAAAATTTTTTTTAAATAACTAAATTTGCCAAAATATCTGATATAAATTATATAATGTATATAATTTAAAAATAATGATTTTAATATTTAACAATAATTAATGATTATAAATTATAAATAATGTCTTAAATAATAAAATAATAATTTTAAAATGTCAAGTATAATGTTACAAAACAACTTAGTTCAAATCATTGCATTAGCTATATTCATATGTTTTTATTTCATAGTTTTTATGGACAATTCTTTTGGTTGGTAAATTTTTTTTTATAAAAAAGTTAACAAACCATGATTTAAACAATTGTCCTGGGAGCTTTGTAAAGCGGAAGAGAAATGCCATTACCGTTCTCCACCTTCTTAAGCGAAATCTTACATCCGCGCCTGAACGTTCCTCACACAAATTCTTAACTTTTGATAAATCTAAGGGAGTGCTACAATATGTTCAGAGACGTAAAAATCATCTCTCATTTTGGTTGGTGTTTATTCAAAATTTCCTTAAAACCTCGATCAATCAAAACCGAGTAATCTCAAAAGTGTAGTAACCAAACTCATAGCAGGTCAATGTGGTAATTTATGAATACTTGAATCCTTAAAATTGTACAGTTTTTCCTGGATTTTTTTTTGCAAGCGACAGCATACGTTTATAACGGAAACCTACTTCCCGCAGATGACGTTTTCTCATCACGAGTCACAGTTATTCTGTTTGATTAAAACATTTCGGTACAAATCGAGGCCTTCTAATTGTTTCCCACATGCACATTTCGTATTCAGTCGGACAAGGGGCCGATTTAAAAATATTCACTACACGTCTCCGATGCCCAGGGACCTTTCAGGTGAAAAATTTAGGTGATTCCAAACATCTTTGTCGAGATGATCAAGTAGACTGCGTACTGACGACCGCAAGACCGCTTTTGCGGTACAACTAGAGGTAATCAACCTCTATGAGATTTATCCGGACGATTGTTTTTTTTTTCTGGGGCGATTATTATCAGATTCATGTTACAATAAGTATATCGGACGTGTAATAACATATAATTCATATAATTACTGTTTTTAACTGTTTCCGTCGTAGAATTAATAATTACATAAATAAGTTGATTTACTAACTTACCAGAAAATCGCTAATCATCGTGGTTTTCTTTAAATAACTTGAGTTCAAAATGTAACCAACAAGGCAGCAAAGTTTGTGTTAGCGGCTACTGTCAGAATGAAACAGGAAAACTTAATTGCAGCTAAACCGAACTAAGATCACAAACAAGAAACCTTGTTTCTTGTTTCTCGTTCTATTTTGTTTGGAATTGTTTTGATAAATAACGATCGATATCTGGAGTCATCTCCTTGAACTACCCGAAAGAACATGTCAATGTCAAATCGACACTACCACATCCTCAATTTTGATGAAATTGATACTAGTAGTTTTCTAATTCTATTTGCTGATGATGGCAGCAGATATTGCTGCCGAAACGTTCACAAAAGCAGATAAGGTGTCACATGTGTTAAGTCACAAATTCCTTGGAACAACACCAAATACTTAGATTTTTTTTATTTGTCTCAGTAAAGGAGGAGAATACCTAAATCTATCATGAGAGTACAAAATAACGCTTGTCAACATAATTTTATTCATTATTGTTAATTAAGGAAAGAATTTTTTTATCAGACTTCGAAAAAGGTACAGTGCAATTTTGGTTTGGGAATTAGTAAATCTGAATTATGTAAAATAACACCAACATGCAGTAATATAGTACATCTATATTACAGAAAAATCGAATTAATGCCCGGTTTTACTTACATATGTAGTTTGTGTTTACTTTGGTTGCTGAGCAACAAAGCTTTATACAGTTATACAGTTTATACAGTTATATATACAGTTTTGATTAGTTGGGACTGTTAAACACTACTGAGCTTAAATATGAAATCCGCCAACTTCTTCATATATCAGTTTTTTGAATATTTCGATTTGGAAAATGAATAAAAGGAAAGAAACAATTTATCTATTGTCGCTTATAATTTGTTCACCATTTTAACCTTTTGAAAATACTCCCTGTAATAACAACCAAACATTTAACGACCGCGCATTACCTGCTTAGTAATAAGTAGTAATAGTAAGCATTACTAAGCAGTCTTAAAAAATGGTAAACTGAAATGATGTGTTCGGTGTTATTTTGATTTGAAGGACACAAATTTGAACAAAAAATGCCCAAAAAGTTAGATTCAGACACGATTAGAACCTCCATCTTTTATGTTTTGTGAAGGTTCAATGGGTTTTCCGCAGTATTACTTATCAACTAAAATTATATTTTTGAAGTGTTTTTAAAAATATCTGAAGGTTTTAGTCACAAAATTCCAAAGATTCTTTGCATTTTCAACATATACACGTCACAAAATATTTCGGCATTCTAACACGCGTATCTTTAAAATTTACATCTCCTAACACAGAACGTACTGTCAATATTGAATATTCCCCTCACAATTTCCTCGTTCGCCAAATAAATTGAAGTTATGTGACTATTATGAAATTTTGTATTAAAAAGATTTGCCGTAGGACGCGTGTTTTGCAAAAAACACCCTATTTAACGTACGTGAAAATTAAACAATCGCAGGGTATATTTCGAGGGTTCTACAAGTTTCTTTTATTAGGGACATAACCTCAAACAAGCACTTACTTAATTTATTTTTCATCGTACGAAAAACAGTTTACTGATCAGATTTTCGAACAAACTAAAATGAAACAAAAAAAAGCACTGCTTTATACCTAGTAGCTAATGCCAAAATAATAATTGGATTAATTAAAAGTAATGTAATGTAATCTAATTAATGTAAGTATACGGTTATTAATCAATAAACATGAATTCCTTAAATTGTAGAAGTAATTTTTTACCTTTTACATTTTTACTGACATCTTCTTAAGTATGTTGGTGAATATACTCATAATTTTATATTTAAAAAAAAGTTTTTGTTGATAACAAATCATCCTGGAAAATAAGAAGGTGTAAAATAAAGCTTTTTTTGGTTCCTATACAGTAAGGGCAGTAAAATGTAATTATAAAGATATGTGGGATAAATGCAATGAAATCTAAAATGAACTTAAAAACAAAATCATAAATGCCTTGGCACGAGTTCGCTAGGTTCTAGTTTCTGACTTTTTTCATTTTCGTGAGGTTAGATTTGATTATTTTAAATAACAAAGGGGAATACAAATATTTGATATTATTTGTGGCAGGTAGATATTGAGTGTAAAAATTAAAATGATAAATTGGTTTTAGATTGCATTGTTATTAACATGTCATGAGAAATTGTGATCATTGAACGAGTATATTTAACTTCGATTATTTCACGATTTGTTATTGAAATAAATTTTAAAAAAAATCCCAGTCCCTTAACCTAACCGTACCTTCTCTCCAAACAGTCTTTTTTCCACTTCTTTCTCCTCCTCTTCGCCTACCGAAGATCACTCTTTTTTCGCCACACAACTACCGTACAGAGAGGTAAATGGACCTGTCTCGTACGTCCGCTGGGAGCGCGTGGAGATACTGAAGATAAGTGTGAGCCGCTCCTTCTTATTACCCGGGCGCGCTCGACCTCTTCGTATGCCGCTTCTACTCCTTTTTCCACTTCGCGAGTCAATGTCACAAGACGGTGCGCACCATATACTCAGTTGTTCGACCTTGACCGATGTCTTACTCCTCGAAGAGATGCAGATGAAGGATTCAGGAGGATGGGGGAAATTTTTCGCGACGCTCAGGAACCGGAGAGAATCCTTCTAAGCGTACCGAACCACAGGTTAATCATCAGATCTCTCAAGTTCATCGAGCAATATTTTACAGAATATATTTTTATCTTAAAACGGAGGTATAAACGACAAGATTCATGCAAGTTAGTATCTAACTAGCTGTTAAATTTAATAAAAAGGTTTAATCGTCTTTAGATATTTTCTTGCACTTTCTTCATATTTATAGAACATACGGGTTTTTACATTTGGTATTTAACAAATTCTACTGGGATAAGTGGGACTAGTATCCTGAAATTTATTTATATAAAATATAAAACTAAACTTACACCACGACGTTCGATAAATAGTTTTTATCGCCTTCTCGGATTCTTCAAGGTACTTAACTAAAACTGATAATCTCAAGTTATCCACTGTTATTAAATTAGCAATATTTGTATATTTATCTTCAACACTGAACGACTAATATTTATGTATTTATTTAAATATTTGCATATGTGTATATCTGTAATAGCGTTCTTGAAATCGGTTCGAAAAATTTTGATACAATTTCCAATAATGAGATATTTGTTACATGCAAATAGCGACACATGTTAAGTTAACAAAATGTTTATTTGTAATTTTACAGTGAAGCAAATTGTTTGGTAATTTGATGGCTTCAAGATCACAAACAATAAAATTTTTTATAAAACAGCTTATGTAATTATATATTTTATAAATGTTGCCAAAGGTTTGGTTGAATACAAAATAAATAAATCATATTTCACAATTTTTCTATTAGGGTTTTTTATTTTCAACTTCTTTCAAAACCTTACTAAGGGCACAATACCTGTGATATTACTATTAATGGACAAAAGACACTGGATATTCCTCACCTTTTTAATGGGCCGTAAAAACCATTTATCGATTGTCTGAATATACGATCGTAAAAATCGTGGTGATGTTTTGATAGATGCTAGTTTTTGGAGTGTTTGATATAAACTGGTACAATACAGATTTGAGACAAACTTGGACAGCACAAACACAGTCAGAGTTAGTAGTGGCTGTAACAACTATTTTATCTGCTCTAGACACTGCTCTATATCTGAACAGATAGCAATAAAATTTACAAATTTACCTGTTCGACCTTGAAAAGCCATAAAATGTAACCTTACCGCTTTCAATAGTAATATTATTCATCAAATATTACTATTTGCAATGTGCGCTAATATAGCTGGGGTCGGAAAGCTAGCATATATAGGTTAGAAAATGACAAGGAAACCAATCAGTATTGATGATTTTTCTAAGAACGTCATGCGAAGAAAGGTTCAATCGTTTTATTTCAACAAAGAGATATCGATCGATATTAGACAAAATCCATAATAGTATTAAGGAAGATTTAGATATTACTCAGATAAGTTGCGACCGATTATGCAAATGTTTGAAAGAAGTTGGTTTGTATTTCGAGAAACAGAAAAATAATTCTTTTTTTATGGAAACAATGAAATTATCTGTTGGGGGAGAAGATATTTATGGACCTATGATACAACCTAAGATACTTATGGATGTAAGACCATTTAGAGCTCAGGGAAGAGATATTTTTATTTAGATAAAACTTGATTAGATGAAAGTTATAAGGTTTCAAAATGTTGGGTAGATAAATGCATAAATAGCAGACGCCAAGCTTCCATAGAAGGTTAATCGACTGGTTCGAATGCTCCAAAGGAAAAGGGTCGAAGGTTAATAAGTGCTCACATTGGTAGCAATAAAGGATTCGTGAACGGTGGTTTATTAAAATTTACGTCGAAGTCTACAAAAGATTATCATAAGAAAATTCATGAGTAAATTAAGGCAAATGTTTTCGAAAAATATTTTGTATAAATGTTAGATCTGATGCCCAAAAATTCAATTATAGTAATGGATAATGCACCTTATCATTCACGACTAGTTGAAAAGTTCTGTCTTTATCCTGGGAAAAACGATATTATTAAATGTTTACAACAGAAAGGGATAGCATTTGACCCTAAGTTGATAAAATGGTAACTAACAGTAATTGCACATTAACATAATTTAAAATAGAAAAAGTATATTTTCGATGACATGGACAAAGGTTATCCATGAACCACCGTAGTACGTTCACCATCTTATTATTATCAACTTAACCTCATATAGTTGAAACGGGCACAAGTTAAGGGTGATGTAGCACGAAATAATACAACATTTAAATTAAACGATATAAGAAACCCGTTGCATGATGCTCTGCGAAATTTAAGTGCACACAACTGGAAAAACTTCTACAGCATGTTATAAAAGACCCGACTAGAAATTTGGCTAGGCAAACCCGTAAACATATCGGGTCCCGATCAGGAAGTGGCCGGGCATGCTCGCCTAGGATTACCTGGCCAGATCCTGGTCAGGACCCAATCAGGTAATGGCGCGGCATGCCCGCCTAGGATTACCTGGCCAAATCCTGATCAGGACCCGACCAGGCACTGGCGAGGCATGCCAGGGTAGGACTGACACTGGCGAGGCATGCCCGTCTAGCATTACCTGGCCAGATCCTGATCAGGACCCGACCAGGCAATAGCGAGGCATGCCCGCCTAGGATTACCTGGCCAGGACCCGATCAGGCACTGGCGAGGCATACCCGCCTATGATTACCTGGCCAAATCCTCGTCAGGATCAGACCAGGCACTGGCAAGGCAAGCCCGGCTAGCATTACCTGACCATATCCTGATCAGGACCCGACTAGGCACTGTCGAGACATGCCCGCCTAGGATTACCTGGCCAGGATCCGATGTGGCACTGGCGAGACGTGCCCGGCTAGCATTGCCTGACCAGATCCTGATCAGGACCCGACCAGGCACTGGCCAGGCATGCCCGCCCAATCTATCATTACACCCATTATTCATAATATACGTATTAAGAATGTGACAAAATTAAAAACTGAGTGTAATTAAATGTGATTAAAGGTAATTAAAACTCTGTTACATTGTGTAAAAATCTAAGTAACAAAATATATTTATAATTTTCTGATTTTTTCGAATTTTCTTAATTTCGCGCCGGAATAAAATAATATAAATTAATTTTGTTAATTATTTAGATAATTATCCAATATGCTCGAGAAGACAAAGGGAAAAATGTGTGATAACCGTGCAAGGCGAATTCGCGAACTTACTCACCAACGAGTTAGATTGTTCCTCGAGAGTCAAATTGAATTAGAGGGAAAAAATAGTGAATTTGGCATAACTACATATTTCAGTGTTAGTGGAGTAAATTCTTTGAATGACGATTACCGCGATAGTGACTAAGTAGTGCCGAAAAAGCAGTTGACGTAATATCATAGGACGTATGAATTTGTAAAATTATTTCTACCTTTAATATTTTACTTACGCAGTTGTTGACAAAAAAATTTCGCAGCGCTATTAATTGGACAATACCGACATTTATGATT
The DNA here is from genome assembly GCA_963576515.1 of Cryptocephalus primarius. Classification (NCBI taxonomy): domain Eukaryota; kingdom Metazoa; phylum Arthropoda; class Insecta; order Coleoptera; family Chrysomelidae; genus Cryptocephalus; species Cryptocephalus primarius. Next base: position 308,613 of record OY754937.1, read on the forward strand.
AGCATAACGATTATTGCTTCCGGATTAACGCTACAGGTAAAAGCGACCCTTCGTTCGTAACCTACTATTCCGACTAGTTTTTGTTCAAGTCTTGTGAAGTGAGGATGGTGGACGTAAATGTTATTTTCTACGACTGTGATGAGGTAATTCATTTACTAAAACGTGAATATTTGTTAGAAAATAATTATTTCTCAATTTACAGAAGACTCTGACATTTCGAGGTCCTCACTGGATAAAAGCAAACAGGTGAGGGCTTTCTCTTCTACATTAAAAAATCCAAAAGGTTAGAATGGGTGCATAAAAAAATTGGTTTTTGTTGTATTTTAACTTTTTTGCGATTCTTTGTATTTGTACTGTGTTTTTTAGTATATTATCACTTTATTATTTTATCCTGTATATATCGTTTATATTTCATGTGTTTATATTTGTTTATTTTATGTATTTTATTTATTCATGTATTCTTATTCTTTAATATGTTTGTATTTGTACCGTCTCTTTTGTATGTCGATTTTTGGTGTATTTCTAATGTTGTGATATCAATAAAATATTGTATAATATAAATTAAATTTTCTTGACGTGGACCCGGTCAGGTCTTCCTGACCAGGACCCGGCCGGGATTGCTCGTCTAGCACCCTGTAAGGACTGTAACGCAGATGTCCCGTCGGGTCCTGATCAGGACGACCTGACGTGGACCCGGTCAGGTCTTCCTGACCAGGACCCGGCCGGGCATGCCCGTCTAGCACCCTATAACGCCGGCCCGATCGGGTCCTGGTCAGGATGACCTGACCGGGTCCACGCCAGGAATGCCCGGTCGGGTCCACGTCAGGTCGTCCTGATCAGGACCCGACGGCACATCTGCGTTACAGTCCTTGCCGGGTGCTAGACGAGCAATCCCGACCGGGTCCTGGTCGGGTACAGGAAATAATTTCTAGTCTGGTAGTAATCTTAGGATGGTCTGCTGTCGCAGCGTTTATGTGATCTTTTGATGATTTTGCAGTTTCTGCCAAAGCGGCTCTCGTAACTCGAATGTATTTTTTGCAATTTTATCTTGTGGAATCGCTCAACAGGTAGAAAAAGCAAAAAAAATAGATTATTAAAATTAAGAAAATGTGGTAATATCTAGACTGATCTGTCAATTGAAATGTATACGTCACACAATAAACCATATCCAACATGTATTACTTGTTAAATTATTTAAAAAAATCCTCAATTTGTGTGGTAAACTTCGGAATCGTCTTTTTTGGGCTTTCAGTTTAGTACCCCACTTGTTCTAGTAGAAGTATATATTATAATCATAGCTTCAAAATGTTTCAATTACTCAACAGTTTTTATTCAATAAATACTAGAACAATGGTTATAAAAATATGCGTAAAATTTTATAAAAAATATTTACCGGTTCAATAATATACTACGCACATAGTATCCGGTCATGTCACATCATAACTTCCTTTGTTGAAATGCGTGATATTCAGGCTGTAGAGGTCATAGTGGCCGGAGAATGATCTTATTTGACAGGTATACTTCTAAAGTTTTGTTCCCCATCCGGTCAGTTGCCATGATGCGTTGGAACGGTGAACAGCGTGCATTTGCCGTCGAGGCGTACTTTTCGAATGGACGTTCTATGATCGCAACCCAACGTGCCTTTCGAAATCGGTTCAATGTAGTCCCGGTGGGCCCTGTCCCAGATCGAAAATCGAATGTTACATGGGTAGCTTCGTTCAGACAAACCGGGAGTGTAATAAGACCAAGAACTGAAATCCTTCTGCCCATCAGAACACCAGAGAACATTGATGCTGTGAGAGCCTCAATATTGTGATCTCCACGGCGTTCTGCGCTTAAACGTGCATCTGCCCTTAGACTTTCCGATCGTTCTGTCAGGCAAATTCTTCACGATGATCTTCATTACCATCCTTCCAAGTTGGTGATTGATCAAGAATTCTATGAGCGTGACTTCAATTCTCGGAGGAATGCCGTTGAGGCCCTTCTTGAAAACGTTCCTGAGGACACGTTTGTTTTTTACAGTGAATGAGGCACCTTGCGGATTTTTCGGGATTTTTTTGAAATCCCGCATTTATGTCAACCGTGCAAGGACGTAAGAAGATTTCAAGGCCAACATTTCGGCCAAAATTATCAACATACCCGCTGCCATGCTGGGAAGGGTTGTGACAAACACCAGAAATCGGTTTATTCAATCCATGATTGATTCATGATTTAATCAATAGGACATTTTAGACACTTCTAAAGCTAACAATAAATATTATTTATTTAATATGAAATTAACCGAGTTAACCGATTGAGAGCCTAGTTTGGTCAAGTCATTCTTTTTAATTAAAACACAGATTTATACAATGATTACTAAATTACTTTATGATTTTAATGAACATATTTCTTCCAGGGGATTTTTTCCTACCTGTTTAAAGACTATCTCCAACTATCAATAGTCAAGAGATGTCCACTAGGATAGGAGAGAGAGAAGTAACAGATAAAACCCACCATAAACGGGCCCTAATGAGCTGATAGTCGGAATATTAATATGCATGCCGTTTCCGTACATCACGCAAAGGGTCGTACTCGGAAAGCGATTTGAACTCTTGCCGAGGAGAAGCTATGAAAAGCAATTACCTAATACTTTTATAATTGTAAATAGGTACTAATTTACAGATTTTGTAAATACTAAAATGATGACTATATTAATTAGTAGTTCTAACGTCTTTTACATAGAATGAATAATGAAAATTATACGTAACGTTATGTTTCAAAATAAATTTATTTCGTTAAATTAAAAAAAAAGCACTGGGTTGGGTCCATTTATGTCATTTTCCCTTCACACTTTTCCAGGCTTTCTGATATTCATAATATTACAAAACTTTGCCCACGTATGACGCATAAAATGGTGTTATATATTTTGAAAACTCATTTAGTATCGTAATCTTGCCCTCTTCTGATTCCATTACGCACAGGATATTAGAAAAATGAGGAAAATCGTTTCAAGTCAAAATTGACAAACAGAACTGGAATAAAACAAATACTCTGTAAAATCTTTTACCCACACAAAGCACACTAGTACAGTCACTCAGTGACTACATATTATTAACCATAAGGTGGTAATCTATAGATTTTTCTAAAGTGACGTCAAAATTTTGTGGTAATCACTCAGTTACTGGCCCTATTTTTACCTGATCATAACGACGCATCGGGTACATTTTTCTTGAAAGAATGAAGGATAATACGTTAATTTGCAATCATCCTTACACTTACTAGTTACTGAGAACAATTACTTAACTACTAGTACACGATTTTGTGAACTGAATATTTAGAAACAGATAAAAACATTTTTGGTGTGCTCGTATATGTGTCATATATGAAATAATAAAATTCTAAATTCTCAAACACGTCTAACTAAAATCATATTAATTCAGTCCTGGATCTCGTGACTGGAAATGCCCCAATAGACGAGCGGTAATAGCTTTATGGGGGCCATAATTTACCGGTACCTCTGATAAAGCGTTTGCTCCTGGGAGCTCGGGAAACACGGTTAGTGGACACCCTTGCACTGGTCAGTAAGCCAGTAATGGTTTTCGGAGCAGTTCACCATCGTCCATTAGTCATTATCCACACCATTTTAAGATGTTATTTTAACATTTTAACATTTAACATGTTAAATGTTAACGATGTTATTTATCATTTTAAGATGTTATTAGTAGCATTAATATTATTAGTACTAATAGTAAGTAATTATTGTAATTCAATCGTCGCCAATCACCTCGTACAATCACCAAACAATCTATGTAGGTATTTAGTTTACTTGCAATGAGGATCGTTTTGTTGTCTGTTAATCGCTTGCCATAATTGACCTATTGACACCCAGACAATGTCTATACGTTACGAATGTTAATTCACTTATTTGTAGGTACGAGAGCGATTCGTGTCGTGCGATTCGAAGAAACGGCGCATCTCGCCTCCTGTTTCCTTTTGTTCCCTGGTGATTATGTATTTACCGGCTGCCTTACGTCCGTTGCGAAAAAATCACACATCGATTAAGTATTCAGCGATTAGATGTGGTGCTGAAATCGAGAATACTAAATTGACGGTTTGCGGAATGTGAATGTGAGCTCCGATGTACGGAGCGTGAGTAATGATTGTATCACTAGACTGGACGTTCGTTAGTAAGATGGACACTGAGATACACGTATAATTTCCAGTTGTGGTAACCTGGCTCTTTGTATTGTTTTTGACGAGTGCAAAATCTGAAGTTCACCTTGGTTGTTTGTGGCCCATTGATGATGTACGTAACACCCGGAATTAATCGATAATATCTATCAAGATCATGTGTAACAATTGATAATCAGTATATGTCAACTCTGTGTTCTTATTAAGTACATTGAATCTCTTAAGGAAGATACGAGGCACTGATTTATATACTGACACTGACTAAACATAAGGATGTTCCTTGTCCTCTCCACAAAAAGATAAGGTGGCGCCCAGCAACCTCCATCACTTAATATTTTAAACCATAGTACTTTTATAAGTATAAATCAGCATGGTTGTCTCCTCTACAGTAAACTGTAATTTTCAGAGCTCTACAGTCAGGAGGGCATCTTTCAGACAAGTAAGAATTCCGCTGCCTCATGTTCTGGTGGGGTAGAAGTCCCCAGAGTGCAATGAAAAGCGGCACCTACAGTGTCCCCTCGTCTGTTAATATTTTGGGCTTTGCCCGAAGCCCAATGTTTATAATGTAGCCATAAAAAAACTATTTTAGGTTTAAGGTTCACGTGATAAGTTCCATTTAAGTTTAGATTAGTATGTGAGTTCACCGCGGGTTTTAGTCAGGACAGGGATTGCTAGTTAGGAGGACGGAGTGTTCGGTTCTACTTTTTCAAAACTTTGTAATGAGCATTATTTCTGACTCCGACATTATTTAAAATGAACTAGAGCTTAATCAAGTACTAAATTTAGGAAATCATCCATAACTGATGTCTGACTGATCGGATTTCTGTAAATTTAGCACTATGAGCAGATAATGATATAACCTACCAATCCTGAAAATTTGAACTCTGAGAACAATGGGTACTTTAAAGTAAGAATTCTAAATTCTGAGAACCGCTCGTGCGAGGTATTCGAGATCGAGAGGGGGTACAGGCAAATCCTGACATGTGCAAAAGAAAAGGACGATTAGTTAGAGAAAAGATAAAGATCGCTGGTTAGTTTCGAGATAGAAAACTTAATGAAAAGTTGGCCTCCTAGATTAGGATTTTGGTTGGAAGCAGAGAGGGAAGTGGGAAATGAAGCTCGAATAACGATTCAGTCATGATGTGGCATTAGTTGAGAGAGGTGGGACTTGCTCCCGATAGTAAGGAATAAGAATTAAGAGAATGTATCCGAAACCAAGGGAAGTGCTTGGAGTCCCTAGAATCAGCAAGGATTCTATGTTTAGTTAAGCGGCGACATCCATTCAAAGCAACTTTAGACTTTTCTTGTCCCGGAAGATTTTTTTCAACTGACCGGACCACCCCGACAACTTAGTTTCGGCCTTGGAAGGGCGATCGTGTCCATAAATGTAAGCATATACAATTAAGATATATTATTTATTTGTTTGAACTCGGAGGAATTATTTATGATAAATTTAATTGTTTGAATTTTTTGAAATTCGTTAAGATTATATCTATTAATAGTGAGCTTTGGGGAACTAATTAAGATTTCTTTATTTCTGTGAACTTTGGGGATTTAGTTACGATATATTTATTTGTTAGAAGTTAGGAGGTTTATCTAGGATTTATCTATTTGTATTCTGGAAAATGATTTATTAGGATATTAAAGAACTCGTAAACTTAGATTGCTATTTTCCCCTACTCGACCCGTTGAGGGTTTAAGTTTCTCAGTAGCTCTCACTAGCTGGGACTTGTTCGTAACACATATTAGCATTTTGTGATAATCTTTGTTTTCTCCTAAGTCTGAAATTGTTTTAATCAAAAATGCCGTTCAAAGAATATCTGAACGGGAAAAAGCAATATCCTTGTTTTTGGAAGAAAGACTTCATAAGGAGAAATATTATTGCAAACATTATTAAATATTATTTAAGAAAAAATATTATTACACATAAGAGTGTACACACTCGAATGATAAAATCTAATGTAGTGGAGACTCTATAAAACGAAAAAATATAATTATTTCAAGCTTTGAATAAGTTATTTGATTGATAAATGAATATTCTAAAGAAAATAATAGTGTTTCATTAGTATTTTTTAATCTAAATTCTTCGGTTTTGAATATTTTGAAATTCAAAATGTTGTCAGCCGGAAACCTATTTTGAATCTCACTCAGCACTTGTGGAAGCTTATCTAGCATGAAATTCACAATAAAAAAATTACTTTTTGGGATGTGGACCTAATGTACCTATCCACAAATTTTATGTTACCAGGATAAGCAATAATAATTGCTTTTTTGGAATTTTTGAGGACTATTCAACCAAAGATATCGATAATGTTTTAGACTTTCATAATAGGTAACAATGGTTCGTACAAGTGAAAATTAGTGATTTTCTTCAACTGAGCACTTCAAGCTAAATCTGATTTACGCAGACAACTTTCTAAATTTGAACCTAGAAAAAAATTAAAATGGAACCTATTTTTGGATATAATTACAATATTATTACATAGTGTTTTCATTGTTTGCTACAATTTACAAAAATTGACATAAATTATATTATAAGGACATATTATTGTAGCGAATGCCCCGTATAAGCCGTTGTTATGGAAAAACAAGTGTTGTTTATAAAAATTGTAAATTGTAAAATACTGACGTCAGTGTAGAACTAAATCTCTGTGTGTAAAGACTGCTGTAATTTTAGAAGAGTAAAACCTGTTTGTATAAGAAACCGCTACAAATGGGGGCCTGTCCGGGATTTGGTGAACCGAAGTAGCGGAAAAAGGTTTGGTGGACCTGGGATGGCGTACGGAAGTGATGGCGATGGCACGCGGCGGAGAGGCGAGGAGTACAGTCTGTGCGGCGTTATGGAGTTGTTGAGCGGCTGGCGCGGGTCGAGATGCTGCAGAATCCGAAGCTAAGTCTAAATTTAGGAAAACACTCGAATGGATTCACTGCGTGCGGCTGGCGCGTGTGGCCCGTTTGAGTGCTACACTCACATTTGTAACTCATATTGGGAGACGGGCGCTGTTCATCTTTAGTACAAGAATTGGTGATGGTTGACCACTGGGTTGTGCGTCTGAAACCATGAAGCAGTTGCTGGGGATTTCAGTAACTGCAGGAGCAGCGGAGGATTTCAAGAGATAGGTCCCTCTTCTATCTGGAGCATTGGATGGGATTGGTCATCCCTGGTGTCTTTGATGGTCAGAAGTAGGATTGGCCTGCTTGGTTTCAATTTGCTGCTGACGAATTTTTGTACAGGATTTGCAGTCCAACCCGCTCAATGGAGTTAATCGCACACATACACATGCACACAATTACACATATACTTCCAATTTATTGCAAATGGATTTGGCAAGGATCTGGCGGAATCTCTGAAGAAGGGGATGGGCGGTGCGCGTGAGCGGTGTGCATGGTAGCAGTAGCTGTAGCAGTAGCAGTAGCAGTAGCAGTAGCAGTAGCCGAAACATTAGCCGTAGCAGTAGCAGCAGTAGCAGTAGCCGTAGCTGTAGCAGTAGCAATAGCCGTAGCAGTAGCAAAAGCCGTAGCCATAGTAGTAGCTTTAGCAGTAACCGAAGCAGTATCCGAAGCATTAGCCGTAGCAGTAGCAGCAGTAGCAGTAGCCGTAGCTGTAGCAGTAGCAGTAACCGTAGCCGTAGCATTAGCATTAGCATTAGCAGTAGCAGTAGCAAAAGCCGTAGCCATAGTAGTAGCAGTAGCAGTAACCGAAGCAGTAGCCGAAGCATTAGCCGTAGCAGTAGCAGCAGTAGCAGCAGTAGCAGTAGCCGTAGCTGTAGCAGTAGCAGTAGCCGTAACCGTAGCAGTAGCCGTAGCCGTAGCAGGAGCAGTAGCAGTAGCAGTGGCAGTTCGCTGATATGGTAGTCATTCGCTGATATGGAGTACTGACGAAGTAGATCGTCCGAGGGTCGAGGGCGACCCTGAAGACGGGGAGGGATAGTGTAGCGAATGCCCCGTATAAGCCGTTGTTATGTAAAAACAAGAGTTGTTTATGTAATCGTAAAATGTGAATACTGACGTCAGTGTAGAACAAAATCTCTGTGTGTAAAGACTGCTGTAATTTTAGAAGAGTAAAACCTGTTTGTATAAGAAACCGCTACATTATTATGCTAATATCCTAATTTCTATCAGAACTGCATAAAAGCAATATTAATGTTTGATAATTTTGTGACCACTGATATCTCTTAACGACGAAATTGATTACGTAAACGTGCAAACGCACAACAGGAATATGACACGTTTGAATAGAGTATGCTATGTTGAAATGCATGCACCGCCAATAACACGACATGCCTTATTAGGAGCATGGTAGTATATGTGGAAAGTGACCTGTAATCGATCTGTATGTCGATAAAGAAGTAGAAATAAAGCAGTGATTCTAAAAAGTGCATAATATAAAGCAAGGCATAAATTACTTTGGCTTAAATATTATAAAAAGCAGCGCTACTTATTACCATCGTTTATAGGACACATATTTAGCTAAATATGCTATAGCATATGTTAGATAGAGAGGTAGAAGTGGAAGTCACTTTAAAATAACCTCTATCGAGATAGGTGTGCCTGTTTTCTACTTGAACATCTGTATATGTCTCTTCCTTCAGTAGCAAATTGAGGCCACAAGTTGGGGCCACATTGATCCGTTTCCAGTAATCCACCACTAGCTTGTGTCCGCCAGGAGTACTTTTCCATGAAAGTAGTTCCCTGAGAACACCACAAAATATTACAGATGACTCGGTCTTTAAATTGAGAGCATTGAAAGTTAGACACAGCTTGAGATTCAGAAAGCATTGCAGGAATTCCGAAACATCCGTGATGGTTCAGTTGTTAAATTGAAATTTCACGAGAACTATGAAGCCACAAAAAATTTTAAAACTCCACTGGCATTTCTAATGCATGTGTATTTATCAGATTATTTCAAGAATTAACGAGAGATATCATTCTGATGTATTATTTTGCATTCTCATCTGTTAACTCAAGTGGGAATTTTTATCCGTCAAAGCGACGGTTTATGAGAACATTGTGAGAGAAACAGTTTAAAATTTCTTTGGGATAACACAATAAATAATGACGTTATATTATAATTGTTATAAACTACATTTGAATTTCTCTTAATTGTCAAATTGACGGGTATTGAACCAGTATGAAGAAGTAACTGTTTTGAAATTTATATTTCTTTCTAACGTAGTCTTTCTTTATTGGAATATCTCTAAATGGCACGAAATTATTGTCATTTGGAATACAGGTTGAACAAATTAGGAATGTTCGTCAAATAGAACACGAAGAACTTTTAAAATTAGAAAATATGACAGATGTATAATGCTTATCATTAGTCTCGATTTATTTCTTTGGGGTAATCGTTACCTGAAACATGAAGGCTGACCTTTTCTAATCTTAATATCTTCTCATATCCACTCTGCTAAAAAATTAAGGGAAGATAAGTTCTCTATAATATAGACACTTCTTTGATATTTATTTCAGTAAAAAATAAGTTCAAATTTTACATTTGTGAATGAATTTGGCATTCAAATATACTGACTAAAGTATTCAATTCGTTTTCGTGTCATTATTGTACGCTGTGACGTATTAAATTCAAGTTATAATAGTAATAATAATTCAGTGTAATTATATCACTCATAGTTTATTTTACCTTACCAGTAAATTTTTATCTATTGTGATGATTAAAAGTTGTTCTTCTTTCCAAATTGTAAGTTAATGAATTAATCTCGTCAAGCTGAAATTATTGCAGAACTTACTACTTATACTAGCTAGCTACTTGATGTAAATTAGGTTAGACTTCCAGTTACGCAATTTAAGTTATTTAATATTGTAACACGGATCTTCAATGCCAAGTAAGAAACGTTAATGCAGTTTGAATTGATTACCTTCGTCATTAATACAAGCACTTTAAAACTTCATGTAATTAATTTAAACGCAAATTGAAATTTAGAAATACGGCAATAGCAATTTAAATTGAAACGGAGCGGTAAAGAATTATCTGTTTCGTTGATTTTCTTAAATGTTAGTTCTCATTTTGTAAATTAGTTTCTACTCGTTTCGCGATCGTTGTATAATATGTGGTAAACGATGAATTTCCTATTTTAAAATATGTATTTATTTGCTCCTAGGTCTGTTGAACCGAAAGTTGATGGCCACCGAAGCAGTTTCAGAAACTTTAAGATTGACTAGGAAATCCCGTGCTACCGTTTATAGAGTAATTAAGGCAATAGCAAATGAAAGAAAAGTTCGTAACGACGCTGGAAAATTTCGGCAACTGTTAAACGAACGGCTGCATATAATTTTCCAACTGTGTCAAAGGATGTCTTCGGGAAAATGAAATAAATTGTAACAAAACAGCGGTATGGAGATTTTTAAAAAATAATGGTTTCAAATTTAAGAAAATTAATACTTTTTAATTAATTACTTTAATTAATTGATTAAGTTTTGGAAACTAATCGTATAATAGAATGAAGAAATAAATATTTGGATGAGATTGATAAATATAGGAAGGACGGTAGAGAAATTTATTACCTAGATGAAACTTTGTACGATACTGATGATATTGTTAAGAAAGGATGGGCTGACAGTATTTTCAAATACCTAATGTACTACAAAAACCCTTCCAGGAAGGGGAAAACGAATTTAAATTTTACATTAAGGTGGAAGTTATGGATGAGTTTCCAATACTTTCTATTGTCCTCTAAAAATATTAAGAACTGTTGTCTCGATTATCATCAAGATATCGATAGCAAACTTTTCGAATCGTGGTTCGATAAATTGTTAACCAGCATTATTCCAAATAGCGTAATAGTCATGGATAACGCCCCAGATCAAAGGAGGCAATTTGATAAAGTACCAAATATTCTTTAAAAAAAGAAGGAATAAAAGAGTTTTTAATAAAATCTGACCTATTTTTTGAAAAAAGCTATTCTAAGGTACACCTCTTGGAAGTGGTACGTACAAAAATTTTGAAAAAAAGTACGTAGTTGATGAGATGGCTAATGAAAGAGGGCACACAATTTTAAGACTGCCACCTTTTTATTGCATATTAAATTCTATAGAATTAATATGGTCTCAGTTAAAGACAATGGTTCGAAATAAAAATTATTTTCCTGAATTTTCTAATTCAGTTATTGATTTAATAAAAAAGGAAGCCGATGAAATAACTGCTAACAGTTGGAAGAAATGCATAAATCACATTATAGACATTGAAGACATTTATAAAAACATGTGTACCAAAGTAAAACCATTAACCATAAATTTAAATAATGACACAGAAAGCAAAGGCGAACTATACGAATAATAAAGTTTTATCTAGCATCATATCATAATTTATTTGTTAAATTTTAATGATATTAAGTAAGTACTACCTGTATGAAATATAAGGATGGTGTATGTTGTATGTACCTACATAAAAACAAAGTGGATTCCAAAAAAAATATAAATACTTTGATATTACTCCTATCTTAGAACACGTAAACACAAAAGATTAATTTGTCTGTGATTTGAAAAATTTCGGTACGGTCCAAATATCCCAGAGGACCATTCGAAAACATCTCCTAATCGGCAATAAAGCACTTCACCTTTCTCCCATTCAACAGGTCCCATTCTCGTACCGGGTCTACTGTAATCTTATCTCAAATAAAATGCGACGTACTATATGTTAAATTATATCTGATAACATGATTACATCTGAAAATGGAATTTGTGATAAGAATTAAGAAACCCATTGAAAAAGACAGTGGTATAAGCCAGTGAATATTAATTTAACAAATAATTTTGATTATAATCTATTAATTTGTTAGTTCGCAAATCTTAATTGGTAATAATAACACTATAAAGGCCACTGATGTGTTAACACCATTATTTTTCTCTTCCTGCTAAATAAAATTCGTATCAATAGTACATACCTGAAATATCAAATATCGGTGTCAGTTTCAATTAATTTTGTCATTAGTGTCATAACATTTTCCCAAAATTTAATTTTTTTAAATATAAATTATTGTTTTAATGTCGTGTTTCGGGCTCCATTTAAATAACCTTAAAGGACTATTACTCTCAGACGTTCCTCTAACCCAGAATTCTTTGTGCAATCGCCATGTCCCACGATGAAAACGATAGAAACGTTTTCGCTGTGGGGAATTTTTAAAATTCTCGAACAATTTAATGATCCTTTCTCGAGCACCATCCCATTGTGTCGAAGGAAAACGGTGTTAATGAAGAAAGGGACATTAACATCGTAACTGTTTATGAAAAATTTTAATCAAACCCGCAGTGAGCAAATATACAAAACATACTTTTCTTTCTCAAAAATCCCCGGGAAGCTGCTCAGAACACTATCACAAGAAAATTCATAAGGATATTGTGTGTAATACTTACAAGATAAATGAAACCACCATTATTTGTCTTGTAACTTATATACAGAGTGCTTGGTAAACATGCGGCAAAAATTTATAGGGTTATTCCTTGGACTATTCCAAGAATATTTTGTTCTTTGATGATTTTTGAAAAACCGCTTCATTTCGAAGACACACGGTGGAACAATTTGCGAGAGTAACAACATTTTATAATCAAAAAGTACATGTTAAGATGTTTAGTCTACAATAAATGTTCAAATTAACTTCCTCCAACTTTGATAGCAGCATTCAATCATTGATTGACTGCCAAACTCTTTTAAACACACCAGGTTCATTTCTAATTGAGCTACACCCAGCAATTATCTGATTCCGATATGCAGGTCATGCGTGTGGTCCACCTCAACCAATCCAGCGATCTCCGTATATTGCTCTTAAAAATTCACGAGGAACCAAATTAAAACGTGGTGGTGCACTATCGTGGAAAAACCATATTGCATTTCTTGTCACCAGTGGTACATCCTCCAGTAAACCAGGTAGCGTTTCTTCGAAAAAGTAGCGATACAACTCGCCAGTAAGTCTTCCTGTTAGAAATACCGGTCCAATTAGACAGTCACCCACAATTCCAACCCAAACATTCAACGAAAATTGATGTTAAAAACGATCTTGTCAACTATGTCATGCTAGTTTTCGTCTGCCCACACATGGTTATTGTGAAAATTCAAATTTTTGAATCATTTTTTGTTCATAACTCCTAAACTGCACATTTGATTTTAATAAAATTAGGTTGGGATGTATAACGTATGTTATTTTTTATATTGAGGGTTAAACAGTCTGAAAATTTAACACTATTAATGCGTGTAACAACGATAAGTTCCTAATACTGCTAACGAAAATGTAGTCTTGTTCCAATTCGAATTAACGGTTCCTGAGGTAATCCGAATTTCTTATTGCACTATCCGCCGTAAACTCCACCAGTTACTAGAATCACACATGTTAAAAATGCATAGGCACAGATTTCAAATTTATGAAGGACACAGTTCTTTTGAAATGCTCTTTACTAATTCTGATTAACCACGGAACCTTATCCTTATGCAGAATATGCTGTCATGCAAATAATTTATTGACAAGTTCAGTGTTATTTTCCGTAGGCAAAACGGATTTATGATGAGCTTAGAACTTTACCCAGTCAAAAACTTTTGAAAGCGAAAGCAACTTAAAAGAAACACTTAAAAAGAAATTAAAACAGGAATGTGGGCAAATAAATCTTTATAAAACCATTTTAGCAAGCCTCGTCGTGTTACTGGGTCTCCAAGAAGAATAAGATATCCTAAGTGGGAAGAACATATTCTAGGCGAGATTGATGACAATATACCAACAGATAGTTATCAGCTCAAATAGGTATAACAAAATAACGGAATATGTTGTTCTTAATTCCTTACTAACCCTAGTGTTTCATATACACTCTTTTAATATTGTCTGTAAATAACGATCCTCAGTTAAGATTTTGAAGTCGATTTTTGTTCATGATTTCCAACCCGCATATTTGATTTTAATCATATTCAAATGAATGTATGACGAACTCGTACATCTTTTCTTAGTACTAGACAATTTTGCAATTTACATTGCTGCATTCTTTTCATATTTAAGAAGTTCACTCTATGTAGAGAAAATGTAAAGAAAATCCACATATTGCTGGAAATATTTTAATTCCGTACGAAGCTGCTTTCACATTATTTATTCTCATAATTTACATGCTTGACATGAAGAAAATGCCCAAGCATTAAGGCATGTTAGACAATAACACACAGTTATGGTTATCGTTAGAGCGTGGATCATTAGAAATAACTTGGTTTGGCTTTTCTCAATCCGAGAAAAATTAAGCAATGAAATGTATCTACAACTTTTAACATAACCTAAATAACTTTTCAAATTTTATAATTTTCTGGAAGAAGTGCACTTGCAAGTTAGAGCTTAGATTAGCAAATGAGTGATGGCAGATGGTCAGACTGGCTCAATTTGACTTCCAAGTACGTTTTCCAGCTGATTGTCAAAGGCACGCATGCAGTATACATACATCCTAAATCTCATTAAAATCAAATGCACTGATTAGAAATTATGAATAAACATCTATTTTAAAATTTCAACTTTGTAACTTTTTTATAACAAGTTGTTATAAAACATTAGAGTTATTCTGACGTAATCAGTAATTTTGCTGATGGGTGATTTTTACCTCTGACTTTAACTGAAAAAAAAATATGACACAACTAGTCAATATGACACAAAATAAGTGGTGACTCATGCTTAGTTACAAAACAGCACTGTTTTTGATATAGATATGAAAGTTTATTAAATGTAGCAAATGAAAACAACACAAATTGTCGATGTATACAACTGTATACTAAGTATACGTTGTACAATAAAATTATTGGAGTCAAGGATTGCTTGATCTTTTAAAATGTTCTTATGAAGGTTCTTATCTAATATGAAATGAATTGTCTATGTACGTTAACAAATATATGTAATTGTGCTTTTTCACGAGCAAAACAAATATCATAATCTTGCTCGCGCTCCTTATTATTGCAGAAGTTGCTATTTACAGAAATATCTGAAGTATTTACAATATTTTGTGGTTAATCAGAAACGTAATTTACAAAATATGAATTACTAAACAACAGTGGCATGTATGTACCACGGCCACATGTGGCAGTGGCAACACACGTACTGACTGGAATACTTCAATTTTACTATATATTTTACTATATGAAGATTTAATCTCAATAACAAAAAGCAACAAGTTTGTGGTCACAATTGTGACAAAAAAGTTTACTTGTTTGATGTTGAAACGAATTATCACTTTCATTTAAAAGTAACGACATTTTATTGAACAAATCAAAACTTTAAGGTTAAAACTAGGTGAGACGCCACATTTTTTTGTTTAACATGTCATGTTTATTCATATAATAATAACCCAATTGGTGTCACCGAAATCAAGAAAAAGCAACATTAATGACAAAACGCCAATAACATCCGTATTTTATTCGCAATAAACACGTTTTTCAACTTATATTCAACGCAATGAATTTGATTGCTAAATATGTACGGGCAATCTCCTTCCGAATCATGAATGTGTGCAAAAATGATGCTTTGAAATAATAGTTAACAAGTTGTTACTTGTTGGATAACACCAAGTAAAAGTATTCAACTTTGATCTCACGACACAAAAACATGCTATTCATAAAATTCAATCTTAATTAATCCAGCCGAATCTTACCTAGGAACAATGGAGGAAGAACATGTTAACCTTTCTAAATTATTGTGATCTAATTAAAATTAGACTGCACGAAAAAGTTCGCGGTTACTATCATTTTTCTTTCGTTTTAACAGCTAAAATACACCAAGTATAGTTATACTATGCATTCCGATCACGAACTCCATCTCGATAAAGGCAATGAGGATTACCTAGACAATACAATGGGAATAATAAATACTTGCGTTTTTACAGACGGTGCTGTCTATAGGATTTATGCTTATTGTACGAGAACAAGTTTGCTGAGGCCATCTTTAACAGCACACGGAATTAAATTAGACCTTTAGAATACCCTAGAAGATATTTTATTTGTAAGGGCGCCGGGTTGAGAAACATATATTGTTTTTGCACCGAGAAAACCTGAATTTTTATGATTTTCTTTCATACAATTTTTGGCATCAAAGCAGTTTATTGTGTTATGGATGCCTGCAAGATTAGAATGTCATAAAATATTTTTTAAGCTAAAAAGTCAACGTCTCTCTACATCTACTTCACAACAAATATTTATCTGTACTTATGTAGAACAAAGCAGTAGATATCTTTCTACTAGGTTGAATGAACACTGGCGATTTGTTTTCTAACATAACTTGAAATATAGGTCGATGTTTCTCTTAGTCAATCCAATTGTTTTAAAGAATCTCTAAACACATATCATTCACGTCACGGCACCATTGTACTTATTGTACATTATCATTTCGATTTTTGAAAGTATAACTTGTTATACACATGTTTACCTTTTTTCCCTGTTTAATTGGTGAATTTAAAGATGAATACTAGCTACCCGAAACATGTTCAACTTTAACTTATAAGATTACTCGAAAACTTCGTAATGTTTGGTGAAGAGACTCTCAATACTTATGGATTTTTGTCAGAAAACTTTTAAATTCATTTTAAACACTCATTAAATTCGGCATGTATTCAATGAATGAGTTCATTAATCTATTATGGCTCATGTGAGTCTTAATTAAAATTAATTACAAACCGCTAATCGATTCAGCGTAATTATTGTTTCAATTGATACGTGTACTGCATTTAAAGACAGTTTGCGAGGTTAATATCTCGAAATCTCAGTAGAAATAAAACATTTCTAAATGGAAGGTTTTCTATTTATTGGACATCCAGAATGGTTTGAAAAAATTTATACTGTGAAATTTGCGATGCGAATCCGATTTGCGGTTGAAATATTTTGAGAAATTAGATGCATAGGCTTCAATAAAATAAATATTTCACTGACGCAGGGAGGCAGGGATAGGAAAATAGAATTATAAACCTGAAGCTGAAAATTTAGCATTAAAAATGATTTTGAATTTAATAAATGTTTATTTTCTTTAGAATTTAGAGTTTATTTAGAGTTATTTTGAAAAGTTTTGTAAATTTACGATTAGAAACAGCTTCCTTTTAAAATTTGTTTATTGACTATAGAAAATTTGAAAGTATAAAGACTCACGCAAAAGAAATATTTCAAATGCTAAAAACTTAAAACTATATATTATAGGAATTTTGAAAACAAACAATCCGACGTACGCCAGTCTCAATATTTTTGTATATATGTATTTGTAATGTATATAAATTCTATTTATTTATTGTAATATATTAATCTATATAGCTGTATAATCGATTTCACCTATATTTCAAATCGCCCAGTAACTGAAATTCAGCTATTCTAAATTTTCTGGGCCATTTGGGAATTTGAGTTATATTAGTTTCAAGACTGTTTGGCGAGTACTTTGTGACACAAAACAGTAAACTTTATTTTCACACTAATTTTTTTCGATCTGGATTTCCCGAGATACAGAGACATACTGAAATTATAATTTGTATCTGTTTTTTATATGATAATTTTCATCCCTTCCCCACTTGGATAACTAAAATTATAGAACTTTATATTTTTTCAGCCAATCGGTAGCTTATACTATATTCACGCAGAGTTTGAACTTTCTAACTACTTAAGGAACATCTAACAATAAATCCGACGAAAATAAATATCATCGTCGACTTTCACCCCTTCTGATAGAGAAATTTGGAATTGTCTTAATTCTTTAACCATGTTGGATGCTAAGCTATAAACGTGCCAAGTTTAAAGTTTCTAGCTATTCGGGCACTGTAAAATATTTTTGTTCTCCCTCTTTAAATAAAATTCGTGTTTATTAATTTTGTTCAAAACGCTCGAGCGTCTAAGTTATAACAGCAGAGAATTAAGAAATTGAAATAAATTGTTTATTTTAGGTTAAAACTTACTAGAATAAATTTTACCGCCATTTTTGCTCCCCCGGAAAGTGAAATTCGGTGATTTTGAATTTTTCTGGACCTATTCGAGATAGAAACTTAAACTATGAGATCTATAGTTATGAAAAGTTTCAATTTTCCATCTAATCGGGAAGAACTTCTGTAAATACAGTCACACATACAAAGATAAGGATATTTTTTAATATTAGATAACAGAGAAATTTCTAACATAAATCAACAAATAAACATAGATGGGTCAAATTACCAGAATTGTGAAACTTCCAAGAAAACCAAAGGAATGAACTTTGTATATAGCATCTGACTATAAGTATAAACGTGAAATAGATCATTCCACGCTGTTTAAAATGTGATTTGATGGTAGAGTCTAATATTTTTCCTACAACAAAAAAAATTATACTGGGAATTTTAAAATGAAAATTTAATTTTAAATTTAAAATTAATTAAAGATTTAATATACAATATAGATTGCGAAGGACCGACGTTGACCAACTGATGACTCGGGACTGACTGCCTATTGTTCTGCTGCGCGTTGTTTTTATAAGATTTATTTGCTGACTCGGTGGTTTACTCTTCTTTATATTAATCCTCGGTTTTTAGTTGATATAACCCCTCCCCTCGAAGATTCGACTTCCGAAGTTACTGAGGAAGTTGAACATTCTTCAATTCTAAGGCCTCTGGTTGCTTCCGCGCTGGGGATCTTCTTCTCGTCAGGAATTTCTTGCGGATAATGTTCATCATAACCATTATCAGTAATACATAGAGTATTATCGTCCAGGCACTCGGGACGTGTGAGACGGTTAGAGAGGTGATTAGTG
Source organism: Cryptocephalus primarius (assembly GCA_963576515.1). Classification (NCBI taxonomy): domain Eukaryota; kingdom Metazoa; phylum Arthropoda; class Insecta; order Coleoptera; family Chrysomelidae; genus Cryptocephalus; species Cryptocephalus primarius. Next base: position 327,497 of record OY754937.1, read on the forward strand.
GGTCGTTCTCGATGAATTTTTGTTTAATTTCATGGAGTTCGTCTAAGTTACTTTTCTCCAGGTTTATAGTGAAATTCAATTTATAGTCTTCCTCGGTGTCTTCCCTTAAATCCGGAAATAATTCTTCCAGTCCAGTTGTTACACCTACGTCGTTCGATATTAGTTTGTTGTCTGTAGAAATTTGGCAACCTAATGGAATTTCGAATAGGTACGACCCTTTTAATTTAATTACTTCCATTTGTTTTTCGCAGTGGAGGTGGATAGTCCCCTCCTTTGGTAGTATTGTTATCCATGGATTGGAGTTTACAGTTTCTTAGAATACGTTGTCGTCTAGTTGAACTTCTGTTTGTTGACAAGTAGGTGATGTCTTGACTTCCAAGAGTTGGATTTCACAGGGGGTGTTCATGTCGATGCGTTGTAAAGTCGTTTTGTCGCAGAGGAAATTGTTCGTAGACATTTCCAAACAATTGTCATTTATCGAAACGAATAACAATCTATTCTTTGCAATGAATTTTGACTTTGGTATTATAGTCTTGAAATGATCTCTAGAGAATATGGGTATTGATTATAGGTGATAAAGGTCAAATAGGTAGTAAAGGTAATTGGTATCTTTATTAAAAATTTTATTTTATTATTTAATACGTAACAATCTACTTTAATCAATTTTTCGAACAGTATTATATTGCCTAGCGTTACCTCCAATGGTAGTTGGTCCGTCTTAAGCTTTGATTTTAGCAATTTTAATTCTTGGAATAAATCTGTTGTTTTCATGATACTCGAATGAAAAGTTCCAAGTCTAGTGAAAGAGATTGTTGTTTCAATATCTTGTAATATCGAACTTATTATCTCAAACATATTAATAATTTGTATAAGAGTGTCTTTAATAAACCTTTTATGATCTCGGCTTATACTACTCTGCACAATTTCGGAAATCTGCTCTCCGGAAATAATTTTTACATTTAGTACTTCTTCGTTATGAATAATTTTACTTATAGTTTCATTGAACTTGTTGATCATCGATACGACAAGAGAGTTTTGTGTTTTAATTGAATTCGCTAAATGGTCTTGGTTTTCTTGAAGGTTCTTAATTAATTCTTCGTAATGTTTACCATCACTTGCGTCTAAGTTTCCTGTAACTGCTTTAAATATAGAGCCAAGTCCATTAATTAGTCCTCGCTTTATTCTATCTGGATGGGGTATTATTTCTATTACCCTACTTTCTACTTTTTCTTCAATAAAATGTAAAACTTTAATATAGTTTTCAACTTCTACTCTATAATGTTCATTATTATCTAAGTGCTTAATTATGTTTTCAGATTGTTTCTTTAATTTATTAATTTCATCTATTATTGGGTTTAAGTCGTAAAAATGAATAAGTGTGTGGGAATATTCTTTGTTTTTTGCGTTGCCAATCCTAAGTGGAATTAGTCCAGGGTTGTTTTGTAAGTTTCGATATGTTACCTCTTGATAACCGAAGATGCATGGTAATCTGAAAATAAATTACAACTATCTAAGATTTTTGCTTACCTACTTAATTGAGTGACTAATTTTTGTTTTAGTCGAATGAATAAGTTTTTCTCAAAGGGCGTTTTACATTGTCCATATGCATTTTAGTTTGGGATGTAGTTGCAAGGGTTTTTCTTTGAGGGTTAACACTTTCTATCGTTTCGGGTTTATTAAATTTGTTTGCGTTTTTTCGTCTAATTTGTTTCTTTACAAAGGCTTGCTGTCCTGGTTGAAATATTTCTGGTTTATCACGATTTTTGTTTGTTTCTTCTAGTACATTTTCTTTATTTTGGATAAGATCTGAATTAATTTTTGCGTATAATAATCTAGATTTTTCTTTGTGTTCTTGCACATAATCGTTTAATAACATTTTATCTAATTCTACGTTAAATGGTGTATTGTCTGATAAATGTCCGTTTATTACGTCAATAAGTTTTAATTTTGTTACTGAATGTATTGAATGGTTATAAGCTGATATTGCATATAACCTTTTCATTTCAGCGGGAGTTTTTTGGAAGCCTTGAGTGTTTAAAATCCTTAAGTGTTCGATGATTGTGGAGTGAAATCTTTCGATTACTCCATTCGATTGTAGATGATTCGGTGAACAAAAATATACTTGTACTTTATGAAGACTTAACAATTCAATAATAACTGAATTTTTGAATTCGGTTCCGTTATCGCAAATAATTATATCAGGGATACCATGATGCGAGAAGTAATTTATCAGCTTGTCCGCTACTTCTGTGCTATTTAAAGAATTTAATGAATAGGCTTGTGCGTACTTTGAAAAACTGTCGATTATTGTCAAGAATTTGATTTGTTCAAATGTGAAAGTATCTAAATGAAGGATCTCAAATGGTCTAGATGCTGTTGGGGTTTGATTGAGTTGCATTTTTATTGGGTTTCGTTCATATTTTGACTGTTGGCAGATTTCACATTCGTTTATGAAAGTTTGGATTGAGTTTTTCATAAATGGCCAATAATATTTTTCTTTAATCCTTTGTAATGTTTCTTCAATCCCGCGGTGGTTACTTTTTCCTTCATGATAGTTTCGTATTGTATCTTTAACATCATCTTTACTTATTACATCAATTAGTTTTATTTTGCAACGTTTCAATTTCAATGAAACCCATTTAAAGTTTCGTTGTAGAACTATTGAAAAGAGTTCGTATATTTCCGTGTTTTCGAAATATATGTAGTATTGGACATTTGGGGCAATGTAGTGTTTAACAAAATTAATAATGTCGTTTTCGAAGTTATTTTGTGAGATTTGTAAATGAATTCGTTGTTTTTTATCAAATAGTTTTTGAATTTTTGGGTCTGCGGGTGAATGTAACACTGAGCTTATTATTATCTGGTTCTGACCGCAATTGGAATATTTATTATGGGATGTTGATCTGCTGATTGTATTATCTCATCTTGGCTTTCATTTTCTACAAGTCAAGTTGCACTATCATAGAAACGTTATCTACGTCCGGTATTATCTCGTGAATGATCTCAGGTTTCTCATTAATTGCGTCTTCGTTTAAAGTTGTCTCTGTTTGTTCATTGGAAGTTACTGTTTCGAATTTATTATCAAAATTTTCTTTAATTATATCATCAAATTTATTCCAAAATGAATTTGTCTCTTTAGTATGGATTTCTATTCGGGAAAGAGCGTCAGCATTTGTATTTGCTTTTCCTTTTTTATAAATGATATCGAAATTAAATTCATCTAATTTAATTCTCCATCTTAATAATTTTGAACTTGGATCTTTCAATGAAAATAACCACTGTAAAGGTTTGTGGTCTGTTATTACGTTAAATTTTCTACCGTATAGATAAGGTCGAAAATATTTTGTGGCCCATACTATGGCTAAAAGTTCCTTTTTTATTGTCGAGTAGTTTTGCTCGGAATCATTTAAAGTTCGTGAGGCGAATGCTACAGGGAGATCTTTTCCGATCGGTCCTTGTGATAATATTGCGCCTAAGTCAACGTTTGAGGAATCTGTTGTTAAATTAAACGGTTTTGTAAAGTCAGGGTATTGTAATATCGGTTCGTTCATTAACACATTTTTACATTTCGCAATACAAGTCAAATAGTCATTGTTGAGTTCAATTTTTGCACCCTTTTTTAGACACTTTGTCAGAGGTTTTGTTAATTTTGCAGTCTTTAATGAAACGACGATAGTAGCCTAACAATCCTAAAAATCCTTTGATTTGTTTAGTAGTTTTAAGTACTGGATAATTTTTTTTGCTTTTATTTTGTCGGGATTCGGTTTAACTCCTTGTGGCGTAACGATATGTCCTAAATAAGCAACTTCTCTTCGTAAAAATTCCGATTTGTCTAATTGAATTTTGAAGTTCGATACTTTTAATCGCTGAAATACTAACTTTAATCTTTCTAAATGTTCCTGAAGAGATGTTGAAAATATAATAACGTCATCTAGGTAAACGAGACATTTTTCGTTTTGGATTCCTCTTAGAATATTGTCCATTACATGCCGGAATGTTGCAGGTGCGTTTTTTAGTCCGAATGGCATTCTAAGAAACTCATAATGACCGTTTTCTACATTAAAAGCAGTTTTTTCTATATCGTCTTCGTGCATTTCAATCTGGTGATATCCGCTAGCTAGGTCAAGGATGGTGAAATACTGACATTTACCAAGTTTATCTAAAAGATCAGTTATGTTTGGAAGGGGATATTTGTCGTCAATCGTTTTCTCGTTAACTTTTCTGTAGTCAATTACTACGCGCCATTTTTGTGTACCTGAAGCATCAATCTTTTTTGGAACTACCCAAATGGGTGCGGACCATGGGGATGAGCTTGGTCTAATAATTTTGGAATCTAGCATCCGTTTAATTTGATTATCTACTTCCTGTTTGTGAATAAAAGGATATCTGTATGTTTTCGTATACACGGGTGTTTCGTCCGTTGTTCGGATTTTATGTTTTTCTCTATTGGTGAAAGTCATAGGGGTGTTTTCATTATAAAAAATATCAGAAAATTGTTCGCATAATTCTAGTATTTTTGTTTTTTCTTCGTCATTTAAGTGATCAGTTCTGACTTTTGACAAATCTAGATGGGACTTTGAATCATCAAGACAATTTAAATCAAAATTTTGAATTTCTTCTTGATTCAATCTTTCTACCGTTATCGGAGATGATAAGTTGATATTAACGTGTTCGGTACTCTTATTTATTATAGTTGTAATTGCTTCACCATTTTTTGCAATTGATAGGCATTTGATTGAGGGATTTGATTGAGGCAATTGAGGGATTTCGCAATTTTGGATTCTTTCATATGGAATAATAATTTCTCCGTCGTGTATAGATGTTCTTACTTTAATTACCTGCTCCGTTCTAGAATTTGATTTAGGTCATTTTGTGTATTGGTTTGATGATACTCAAGTTTAATTTTTGTGTTAAGTGTTTTCAAACATTTTTGATCACAATCAATTACTGCTTGTAATTTAGTCAAGTTATCAATTCCTATTAATCCGTCAAAAATATCGTGAAATTTAAATAGATAAAATTTCAATTTATTCTGATTTTTTAAATTAAAGATTTTCGAAATTGGGATCATCGTACTATATGTTGATACTACAAATGGATCTTGAATTTGCGAAATATTTTTCGGCAATAATTGGGTTAATAAATGATTTTGTTGAGCCGGTGTCTATTAACATTTTGATATTATATTCAGGAAGAGTGACATAAGGTAATTCACTTGAGATTCCCGATATTGTGTTTGATATAACGATTGTCGACGTTAAGTCTTTTGGTCCTTCTGAGGTACCATGTGAAAATTTCGTTATCCTTTGGAATGTTCGTTTTGTTGTTGGTAGACTTCGTAATCGGTAATGTCTTCCTGATCATAATTTTCGTTAAACTCTTCGTAAGTTTCTGTTTCGATATTAAAGAGTTCTTCTGCTACGAAAGGGGTTTTTTGTGAGCCGTATGTATTCTGAAAGGCGTTAAAGGGTTTATGTTGGAAATTTTGGAGAAAGTTTTGATTAGAGGTCGACGGTTTCTGACCATGGTTAGTGTTTCTCGTTGAGGTACTCATTGTTGTTGGAGGGGGTAAATTTTTGAATCGATTTTGATTGGGTTTAAAAACATTGACATTTTGATGTGGTTGTCTGAAGACTTGACTATTCGTTAAAAAATTTTGAGGGGGTAAAGCCCTTGGTTGGATGTTTATCGGTTGCGATGGGAAGTAGTTTTGGTTTCTAAAGAAGTTATTGGGGGTTTGAGAGTTGAAAGATTGTTGGTGTCTCGGTTGGTGGTTAAAATGTTGGTGTTGATTTTGGTTTTGTTGACTAGGAATTTTATGAGAATTGAATGGGATTTGTGGTCTCGCTGCATTCCTATTAGTATTATTTTGAAAATATTGAATATTTTCTTCTTGGTGAACAAATTGCATAGCTTCACTTAAAGTTTGAGGTTTCATACACCTAATTGTGGTGGCTAGTGGTTCTCTAAGACCTGCTAAAAATGTTTTTAAAGCGACATCTTGATATAACATTCGCTTTAAATCTTTACCTTCTTTTGATATTTCATGAACGTCTATATAGCAACACAATAAATTTAAAAGATGTAAAACCCTATCATAAAATTTTTGTGGACTCTATGCGGTACTTGTCATAGCATTACAAGATCGCAATTTAAACAGATTTCGTCTCTTTGGTCAGAGAAGTTTACTATTAGTAGCCTTTTTAAATTATCCCATGTGTGGGTACCTTGTATATTTACAACTGTTTTTGCATTTCCTTTTATTTTTGAGATAATCGAGTTCAATAAGTATAAGTTTTGGAAATTATTTGGATTCTGATTATCGTAAAATTGATTTATTGGTGATTCACTTACGTTTAAGAATCGGTTTAAGTCGTCCGGATTACCATTGAATTCGGGTACGCAATTTAGAAATTCGGGTCTAAATTGAGCCATTTCGCTAGTTGATGGATTTGAAAGATTTAAGATTGGGGGTCGGATTATATGTATAAGTTTTGGGATTTGGGAATTTGAGGAGTCAGTCGAACTCAAATTCTCTAGAGCGTTTGTTAAATCTTCCACAGACATAAATATTTTAGATTGTTAGAACGTTTTAATGACTTACAGCGTAAGGAAGACTACGCTGGTCATTTTTCTTCTTTCTCTCTGGGTTGAAGTCTGTTGGTTGTTTTTCCTGCGAGGATGGGCGATGCTGTCCCAGTTCCACGTCCTGTTTTGGGTCGGTTGGATTATTCTTTCTTGTTTTCTTCTTTCTTGTTTTCTTCTTTCTTCTTCACTTCACAATTGTCTGATGAACTCGAAGATACGAATTCTGTTATCCGTACTTAGGTGTTGATACACTTAGTCCCCGAAGAGAGTTTTTCGACACGATGTGAGTCACTACCGGAAACCGTACGGATATCCTACTGACTGCGCCAGTTTTAGATCCTCTTTTAAAACTATCGTTTTTAAAAACTTAACTTTATTACTAATACATTAATTAAAGATTTAATATACAATATAGATTGCGAAGGACCGACGTTGACCAACTGAGGACTCGGGACTGACTACCTATTGTTCTGCTGCGTGTTGTTTTTATAAGATTTATTTGCTGACTCGGTGGTTTACTCTTCTTTATATTAATCCTCGGTTTTTAGTTGATATAACTCATGTTAATAAGTCTATTGGAGAACGTCACGGCTAGGAATCGAAAGGAGATTGTATGGAATCGTAATACCTAAACATAATTCTCGTCGGCGGATAAAAATGTACCACAAAGTGTGTCAATTCATTTTATTACTAGACCTGAGTAACGGTACAAGGAAACAAACATTTTACACGCAGTGCAACGAAAGCAAATTCGATTGTCCTCATCTGCTAAATACCAAAAGTACAAGCGAAATTTCTCTTCTGCCGCCGGGGGGGGGGATTATATTTCTTTTCGCGTGTCGTAACGAACCTAATTGAAATTACCTAAGTAGACGTGAAATATAGGCTACTAATAAACTTCCTTTTCGTTATTGTTCGCATTTTTCACACAACGAGCGAGATAACCTCTGCCTCGTAACGATTTTCATACACTTGATTCAGTTCAATAAAATAAGACATACCAACTTTTCGTTTAGGCGTACATAAGGCTAAGCGTAGCCGTTCGTTAATTTCTGGGCTTCTAGATATAGCATATTTTTGCAATATTTTACTATTTAAATATACTGAACTGAAACTGTATTCAAGTTTAAGTCCGTCTGTAGAGTTTGCGTTCATTTCACATTTTCCAGTGATCTTCTTAGGTTTATTCTAGATTCTGTATTTTCTTTACTTTTAAAGTACACGAAACCGCATTTTTTCAGCTCCAGTTCACCGTTTATAGTGTACACTATTTTTATCTTTATTTCTTGTTGGATCTTTCTGAATTTTATGTTCAGTCTACAATTTTAGTGTATAGAGCTACACTTCTTTTAGAGTCCCGTAGGTACAGCCGGCATTAAACTATGTAATCTATATTTAGTCTATCCGTAGCTTTACTTTTTTAATGTTTTCTGTACGCTACAATTTTGTACTTCTGTTTTCATATTCGGTTGCTTCTTCAAGTTTTCTTGCATGCTATGTACGTCAGTTTATTCCTTGCTGGATCTTCGTAACATTTCTTTGCAATCTACATTTATACATACATATACAGTATATTGAAGTAATTTAGTTTAAAATAGAAGCTTTTACATACGCTTCAAATAGTTTCATTTTGATTTTAAACGTTAAAGAAATAAGTTAGTTAATAGAAGAACCTAGAACGTTATTAAAAGGAGAAGGATCTAACCATTAAGAAAATGCCAAAGTTTTAGATTCTCTCTAAGAATGACAGAAAACACTGAAATTTTCCTAAATGTTCTACAATAGAATCTAGGAGCGATTTCGTTTCGATTTTAAATATTAAAAGCGCTTAATCACGTCGAGTTAAAATTGAAACTATGGTGATTATCGAAGCTCCAAACCATTGGATATTAATTCTAAACGTTAGAAATATTTTAGATTAAAATTTCCAAGGGTATTTAGAGAACTGTAAATTACCAAACGTGTCCTAAAAGCTAATATAGGAATTTCATGCGAACTTTAAATTGTTTCACTCTCCAAGGATCACAGGAAAAAGCTGACAAAGCGTCTGAATTAAGCTGAAAAAAACTCTAGAAGCTCGTTTTAAATTCTGAATGATAGCTTCAAAACTGAACCTAGAAGGCTTATGGAAATGTCACACTCTTCAGTTCTACTTTTAAATGCTAAAAATTTTGTGTTTAAAAAGACGATTCAGAAAGTTTTTTTGGAAACTCTAACATTTAAAGCTATTTTGAAAGGAAATCTAGTTGGTTTATGACGATTTTAAACGGTTTTATTGAACTTTCAACCGTTATATCGAATCTAAAATAAAAATTTGAAATATTTTTGTAGAATTTAAAATGATCGGATACGCCTTGAAATCGGAACTTGAAAGATTATGAAAATATCAAACTGTTTCATTTTCTGAGTATCATGGAAAAATCTAGTATCTTTTCCAAATAGAATTAGAGAGATACTTGGAACATTCTCGTTATAATTTTAAGCAGAAGAAAACCTGAATCATAGTATTGAACAAAAGCTTCAGCTGTTGCTATATAACTTTTGATTAATTATTTAATGTAACATAATTCCTATTCTTGTCATGAGCATTAGGTTTATTTTCGAAAAATCGACTTGTAGACAAACCTAGTTGAAATTGTCTATAAGGAATAATGGATACATTATGGAGGATACGGTTTGACGATCGAAACTTTTGAAGAACAAACGTTCTAGTGTTATAATGTAAATAGAATAATGCTACCATCTGGATACATGTCTTGCGCTGCCTAAATGTCTCTAATATAATGAGTTTACATAAATTAGCACTTTAGCGAGTAATGAAGTGACAGGATATTTAAATTATTTGATTACTAGAAAGCAAATCTCCTTAAAGAAATATCTATTCCTTAAAACAAAATTAACTTCTGTGGTTTATTATTATTAATACTGTTAGTTATTAGAAACTTACCACGGTTATAGGAAATTCTGAAATTTTTTTGTGAATAAAATGAACTGTGATTCAGCCACTAGCCCTTATTGCCCTAGGGTTTTAAATATTTGACAAATTAAATCATTTAGGACTGGAAAGGGGTGTAAGGGGTCAAACCGACCCAACTGACAACCTCACCTGCACGTGGTGCACCCTGCTAGAACTAACGAGGCTCTGTCGACCGAGTGATTACCGGTATAAGTAATCCACCCTTGTTAGCCAACAGCTGCGGGTGGACGAGCTAACAAGGGAAAGGGCACCTTCTTGTCCTAGGAAGGAGAAATCCTTCCTAAAGGCGGATGAAGCTAAGATATAGCTCAACGGCATGGAGATGCAGAAGGCAGAGGACAACCACTGCATTAAAGGCCTAGTTAGGCAGTCCTAGTAAAATTACAATGGCGATAAACTATGGTAATGACCTTACTGATCATGAAATTCGGAATTCAAGATCCGGCAGGAGAGGAAACGTACAAAACAGGGCCTCTCAGGTCGTTATCAAGCGAAACCCCTGTTCAACTAAGACGAGCATAACTTCAAGAAAGGCCCAGAAAATAACCAATTCCAAACTAAGATTGGGCACCTGGAATGTGAGAAGCTTATTTCAAGCTGGAAAATTGGATAACCTAATACAAGAGATGACCAGACTTGGGACGGACATAATGGGCATCAGCGAACTAAGATGGGCAGGATCCGGAATGTGCAAAAAAGCAGATTACACATTATACTACTCAGGTAGTGATGAACCTAATCATCCCAACGGAGTAGGAATTGCTGTCAGCAAGAAATACCGAGAGTATGTTACCAACTTTACACCAATCACGGATCGCTTGATGCTATTGCAGCTACGGGGAAATCCTATCAACATAAATATACTGCAAATATATGCCCCCACATCAGACAAAAAATATGACGATGAAGTAGAAAAGCTTTATAATAGTATTAACCAAGTTTTACAGTCATTAAAGAACCATCAAATTACTATTATTTTGGGGGATTTCAATGCCAAAATCGGGCACGGCAGACGTGGTGAGCTGGTCGGAGATTATGGTTTGGGTGAATCTAACCAGAGAGGGGATCGGTTATATGAATTTTGCCAAAACAACGACATGATTATTACAAACACATGGTTCAGACTGCCTAATCGGAGACTTTACACATGGACAGCACCACACAACGAGGAAAGTAACGAAGATCTTACCAGAAATCAAATAGACTACATTTTGATAAATAAACGTTTCCGAAATGCTGTTAAGAGTGTGAGGGCCTACCCTGGTGCAGACGTCGGCTCAGATCATAATCCTTTAGTAAGTAACGTCGAGCTGAGATTGAAAAGAGTGAAGAAAAGCAACGGTAAAAGATATGTTGACGTGACGAAACTCAAAGAGGATAGCACAAAAAATAAAGTGGAAGAACAACTTAACAATAACTTGGCTCAAATCCAAATTACAGAACCAGGAACAGAAGGGATAGAGTATTTATGGGACAAAATTAAGACCGTAATAAATAATACATGCAGAGAGCATCTCACAACTAAATCTGTGAACAAAAAGAAAAAATGGATGACAAATAGAATCTTAAATCTAATGGAACAACGTAGACTTGCGAAAAATGACAATGATAAATATAAGGAAATACAGAAGTCAATACGGAAAGAAATTAAAATAGCAAAGGAAGACTGGATGAAAGAGAACTGCGAGGAAATAGATAAGTTACTTAGAGCACACGACGATTTTAATGTGTATAGAAAAATCAAAGAACTCACTGGAACATACAAAAAACAAATCCCAATATCATTAACAAACCAAAGAAACGAGCTAATACTAGACGAAAACGATATAAGAACTACATGGGAAGATTACATTACTGAGCAATTCTCCAGTAAAAGAGATGAGGTGTTGTTAAACATAGAAAACGAAGAAGGACCCAAAATACTGAAATCCGAAGTCATGCACGCCATCTCAATCGCCAAAAATAGGAAGGCATGCGGACCAGATGGATTACCGATGGAGGCAATCAAGTTAATCAACGAAGGCAATATGGACTTAATAACAAGGTTATTTAATAAGATATACGAAACAGGTGACATCCCGCGTGATTGGCTAAAGTCTACATTTATTACCCTACCTAAGAAACGACATCCAAAACAATGTGGCGACTATAGATTAATAAGTCTCATGTCACACATGCTGAAAACATTCCTGCGCATAATTCATGCCCGTATAAGAAGTAAATGCGAAGAAGGCCTAGATCAATCACAGTTCGGCTTCAGAAATGCGTTTGGGACAAGGGAGGCACTGTTCGGAATCAACGTGATGCTACAGAAATGCCGAGACCAACGAAGGGATGTGTGCATATGCTTTCTGGATTATGAAAAAGCGTTTGACCGAGTTCACCATGATAAACTTCTGGTAATGTTAAAAGAAAAGGGATTAGATAGACAGGATATCCAGCTGATACAGAATCTGTATTGGGGACAAAGAGCAAGTGCAAGAGTAGGTAATATAACAACAGACGATATTGCAATACAAAAAGGAGTAAGGCAGGGATGTATACTTTCGCCACTGCTTTTCAACCTCTATTCCGATCAAATATTTAAAGAAGCCCTTGAAGAACTGGGACACTGCGGAATTAAAATTAATGGCCTACCCGTAACAACAATTAGATATGCTGATGACACGGTAATAATATCAGACACAATAGAAAATCTGCAAACATTACTAGACAGAATTAACACCGTTGGAAAAATATACGGCTTGAATATCAACGCTAATAAAACAAAATGCATGGTAGTGAGTCGTACGGTACAAAATAATGTCAATCTAAACCTCGACGGTACCCCATTAGAACGTGTCACAAAGTTTAAATATCTCGGAAGCATCATAACGGAAACACTGGATCCTGATATAGAAATAAAAAGCAGAATAGAAATGGCGCGCGCAGCGTTCAATAAAATAAGACCGCTACTTTGCAATGATAATTTGAACCTTAAATTAAGACAACGGATGACTGAATGTTATGTATGGCCAATACTGTTGTATGGTATGGTGACGTGGACACTCAAGATCAGTACAATGAACCGACTAGAGGCATTTGAGATGTGGCTGCACAGGAGGATGCTGCGCATACCTTGGACGGACCATGTAACAAATGAAGAAGTCCTCAGAAGGGCTAAAACTGACAGGCAATTAATCATAACCATAAAATGCCGCAAAATCGCATACCTTGGTCACATACTAAGAGGAGATAAATATCAACTACTTCAAATTATAATGAAGGGGAAAATAGAAGGGCGCCGTGGACCTGGAAGAAGACAACAGTCATGGTTGAAGAACATTCGGGAATGGACAAATATACGTTCAGTAGGAGAGCTCATACACTTAGCAGAAGATCGAAATGCTCTAGCCAGAGTGATAGCCAAAGTTCGGGAGACCGGATAGGGCACATGAAAGAAGAAGAGGACTGGAAAATATTTGCTTCTGAAGCTTTCTTAAGATCACAGGCTGAAGCCAAATATCTAATGAAAAAAAGATTTAAATTTCTAAAATTCATACGTAAATATAACGGACCTTAAGCAGGATCAGGACTGATCCAATGCACTAATTGAGAAATTAAATCAAGCCGATTTCTTATCTCAAGACACTAATCTCTAGACATAGACTCCCTATAGACCTAAGTCTATTTCTCAAATTTTAAATGGTCCAATGCCAATATAATGAGCACGATATTAGTATACTCGTACAATGTATCTTTCTATATTTTCCAGTGTTATTTCCATTCCATACATTGTTTGCTGGTATTTTTTAAGGAATATCAAATGGCATGTAGAATAAGAACACCTTCTTTGTTTTGAAGTAATTCCAGTGCTAAAGTTTTCTTATCATTTTTATTCCACATGTAATCACCAAAGGATATGCCATCCCGAATTTTTTGATTTTTCCGCAGGCTAGAAACTTGCGTGGAAAGCCGAAAAACACGTTTTAAGTTTATTTTTTTTTTAAATTTCGATATCACAACAATTGCACGATGTACAATTGTACTGCTTTTCAAAATTAATTTTAAATAAAGATTTAATAAACAAACTGGATGATTTGCAGAGGATTATTTTTCGAGATTGGATAGTACTCCAAACAGGGTTCTTTCTGAAAAACAGTTTATTCGAAAATTTTTATTAGAATCGGAGCTGCAAACTCTCAAAGCCGATAAACAATTGGTATCAAATAATGCATTTATCATTAATGAGTATACACTAGCGTTTAGGTAGTAGTTTAGGCTAAGGCAAGTATTTTTATGTAAAATAATAGGTGCTTTCTGGCGATTTCAAGTTGGAAAATATAGCACACAAATTGATGCTTTCAGCTGTTTTTGTTATTACAGTAGCGTTGCGAATTACGAGCTACTAAATGCCAGCTTCGGCTCTAGTAAACCATCCAATCCTGAAAACCAGAAAATTTTCCAAACTTTAATCCACATTTTAACTTTCCTTTAAAAAATTCTAAATCGAGGTTTTAACTTTCTCTATATTTTGGTGGACCCCAAGTCAAAAATTATATCATTTTGTCTAAAACGTTTCATATAGTTTGAATTAAATTTTAGTTATAAAGTATACAATATGGTCTATAAACTGACATGGCAGCATATCTGTAGTATTACTCAAAGGAAATTGTGATTTTTTTTAAATTCCATACTCTCTTCTACATCCAGTGAGATTAATATGCATTTCTTTGTGAATTGGATGATTTGGAGGGGAGTTCTAAAAGAGTTCGATTATGTTTTTTAAACTGGCACATTTTTGATATGGTGATATATTAATATGGTTTGGTCATACCACTGATTGACAATTATATCGTCATCAATGTTTTATATGGGAGCCGCCATATTTATTTTGATTTTCATAGAGGTTTTTGCCTTTTATACGGTGACAAAAAAATCAATAATAACATCTGTTCCCAGAAAATTGTAAATTAAAAATAACACTTCAGTAAGTTTATATTTTTATGCATTCCTCTGTGATTAACACTAATGTTTAATTGTGATTGGATCTCTGTCATCTACTGTAATGATTTTTTTTTAAGTTCTTGTGAAATATAGCCTTACGCTGAGATGGCCCAGATTAGATTTCTGTGTTGGGCAAAATATCTTATAATTATCATGTACTTATATTAACCTTTTATTAATATTTATTTAAATTATTATACATTTCTATGAAATACTATCATTCGAAGTAAAAATGATTAAACAAAATTAAAGATTTTTTAAATTTTTTTAAATATATGTTTTAGGCTTCTGATTTCTAATAATTTTTATGAGGATGTAAGTAACATTATTTTATCTTTCGAGAGCAGACACTTATCTGAAAAACACATTTTTTTTTATTTTTACGCGATTTCTCAGCCACTCAGAAAGATCAGAATGATGGAAAGAGCTTATCTAAATATATTTATATTTACACGAATATATATTATAGTAAAAATTTTTGATATGGCTTAGTTTACAACCTGTTTTGCATTTTAAAATATCTCGATTTCATTCCATTAATTGTTTATTAAACATTTTAGCTCAACTTTTATATCAAAAGATGGGGATATGTAAATCAAAATTTACGCTAAAAACCACTGGACATTTTAATTATGGAAATATGTGAGTGCTTTTTTTTACTTGCCTCAAATATTTATACAATCCAATGTAATAAATACTTATTTACAAATTTTAATTGTTTCAATTAACATTTTCACTGATAAATGAAGGGGCATTTTGGGCATTTTTCTTATTTCTTGGATATATTTTTACTGTATTACCACATCACGAAGTATAAATTAAAACTGAAAATGTTAATTAACGTACCAAGTTAAACACCAGCTTCTATCGTTTCGGAATACACCTACTAACCCTCCTCCGCGCCTTGAACTCGATACGATGGACGGTTACAAACCAAAACAAATTCAAAAATCCTCCTCACACGATCAATAATAAAATTAAATATCTGCCATTTTTCTTTCGAACGAGAGGTTAATCTAATTTTGGGAAAAGATCAGAAAACTTTCGGAAATTTTGAAACGACACGAATTGCGTGAATCGAAAAGTTTTTAGGCAGCCTCACAACGAAAATATGTTTTCCAAATTATCATCGGACTTACCTTCTCTCTACAAACAAAACGAGTTAGTTCTCCACCATACAAATAATTATGGTAAATTTCGCACACTCTCACCTCTTAACAATCGATACGAATGTGTGAAAATAAAATACACTTAGTAATACGTGTTCGTGGTTTACCGGCCGCGAATTTGTCTTCGACTGAGGATCCCAGACACCATTCGGCAGATTTATAACACGGCGCTTCCTCTTCGCCAACATCTTCCTCGTATTCCACTCCTTTTCCTCCTTTTTTTTGTAGCTCTTCACGCCGCTTGGGGTCATCGAATAACGGAACACATAAGCAATAGACACGATCTGAAGCAAATAAAAAAAATACGAGAAGAAAATGGAGAAAAGTTTAGAAAATAGTATGAAGTTACAGCAGTCATTGTTTCTTACGTAATAAGTATGATATACCTACATCCAAAGTCCATACTAAAAGACTGATGGAAGGCATACCTGCGATTTTTGCTATATTAATCAGGTCCATTTTATAAGCATCACTTCTCAAGGAGGTGTGGATAACGATAATTGAACAAATTGATATTTTCCTTAAATTGTTGCTCGTGTTATGAGTGATACAAAATAACCATAGTCAATGAAATGCTTGATATTAAATTGTTATGCTTTTACATCAACACATATCTTGACAGTTATCGTTATCGGTGAATTGTTTAAAAGGGTGCTTACAGAATGGATCTGGATATACACCAGAACCATATGTTTATTTTCATATGTCCAGTTCTTAAAAATGTCACCGCATTATTTCTATATATATATAAAAGGAATGCTCTCAGTGTATGTGCTTTCATTATACCTACTGAACTATATGGACGCATTTTATTATAAAAAGAAAAAATGTGTCCCTGCAGTATTCAATAAACCAAATTTATTTACCATACCATACATATCCATTAATAATGTGTAAAAATTATCCCTTCGTATGTTTTAAAAATCTGATGAATTGTGATGGATCAAATGACTTCAAGGTTACGAATATTTTTAGAATTTATGAGTTTATAGTAAATAATTTTTCAGATTTTAATAGGGACTCATTCAAAAAAGTGCAAAAAAAATTCCTACAGTTGCCTGTACAAAATATCATCCAAATTAAAACCTAAACTGGGGGTGTCCAGTTTTTCTAACCCATAGCTTTTTCCCTATGGGCTGATAGAGGAGAACTTGCTGTTTCCAGCGAGATCATTTTTACACGAAAAAATAATTTGAAATGGGGGTTAAAGGCTGGAAATGGGGTATCTGGAGGGTGTGCGATGTCGAATAAGCACACTCTTCAAAATCCTGAGACAAGCCTCCTGAATATGATCGATTCTTCCAGCAAGCCCGTCTTCCACGTCCACGAACGCATGAGCCACGTAACCCCTGCACGGCATACAATGGATGTATGTCGTGTAGCAAACGGAGGAAAAAGGTGGGTGTCCGGCCCCTTAAAACCGGATTATTCGGCTAAGGGAGATAACCCTAATCGAAAATCTTGGTAATGACAGTAAGTGGGCTGAGCAGAAGGTTAGTAACCAGCTCTCATAAAGGATAAACGATGGATTGATAAAACCATAAAATTTGCAACCTGGAATGTAAGTGCATTCGCACAGAAGGATAAAGAATGTGCTAAACAACTAGCAAATATGAAAGTTGACTTTGCAGCGTTACTCACTTTTTCAACGAAATTTTATGATGGGGTTTAGGTAGTGGAAACATTATTTTGGAGTTGACTTTTTGTCATAAAACTTAGTAATATAAAAAAATAACTGAAATAAGTAAATAGATAAATAGAGCATCAAAAAATTTCATTGTCCGACAAATACCACGAGGAGGTGTGAGTAAACTTTGTCTGGATAGGAAATATGATTAGTATTATATAGTTATTAGGAGGGATGGTCCTTACTTGTTAGCAAGATAAATTCAAATTAATTTAAAATGCAAACCGAAAAAAAGTAGGTGTAACTAAAGCAAGATGAATAGCAACAGCAAATAAGGTATAACTAAGTGAAATAAAGCAGTATATAGCATTAATTTTCTATAATGTTCTCTATTTTTTATATATTTTTTTATTTTTTTATTTTCTATTTACACGTAACCACAAATGTCCTCTTGAAGGTTACATTTTTAGTGTAATTAATACCCGCATATGTATCCCCAAAGTAATCCGAAAATTCATGTGAGGATGGTTCTAGGTTAGGAATAATAACCATCAGTTGAACAGGTGCGGAAAAGTGGCACGGCTTATCTCGTTGGATGACATGACGAATGCTGTTTTTTCAAATAAGTTTAAAGAAGTCGTCATTACAAACAGTGGAAATATTTTCTAAAACAACAACCGGGTCCACGCCAGGAATGCCCGGTCGGGTCCACGTCAGGTCGTCCTGATCAGGACCCGACGGCACATCTGCGTTACAGTCCTTGCCGGGTGCTAGACGAGCAATCCCGACCGGGTCCTGGTCGGGTACAGGAAATAATTTCTAGTCGGGTGTCGTAAAAAATACCATCTTCACGGTCCTCCGTCGGCCAACTTCACTTCACAAGACTTGAATAAAAACTGGTTGGAATAGTAGATTACGAATGAAGGGTCGCTTTTACCTGAAGCGTTAATCCGGAAACAGTAATAATCGTTATGCTAATCATGAATGTCGGTATTGTCGAATGAGTAGCACTGCAAAATTTTGTTGTCGACAACTGTATAAGTAAAATATTATAGAAATAATTTTACAAATTCGTACTTCCTATGATGTTACGTCAACTGCTTTTTTGGCACTACTTAGTCACTATCGCGGTAATCGTCATTCACACAATTTACTCCACTAACACTGAAATATGTAGTTATGCCAAATTCACTATTTTTTCCCTCTAATCCAATTTGACTCTCGAAGAACAATCTAACTCGTTGGTGAGTAAGTTAACGAATTCGCCTTGCACGGTTATCACACATTTTTAGGTTTGTCTTCTCGAGCATATTGGATAATGATCTAAATAATTAACAAAATTAATTTATACTATTTTATTCCGGCGTTAATACTTCGGAGATTTATTTAATTGATGATTTTCGAAATTAAGAAAATTCACAAAATCAGAAAATTATAAATATATTTTGTTACTTAGATTTTTACACAATGTAACAGTTTTAATTACCTTTAATGACATTTAAATACACTCAGTGTTTAATTTTGTCACATTCTTAACACGTATATTATGAATAATGGGTGTAATGCTAGAATGCGCGGGCAAGCCTGGCCAATGTCTGGTCTGGTCCTGATCAGGATTTGGTCAGGTAATCATAGGCGGGCGTGCCTCGCCAATGCCTGGTCGGGTCCTGGTCAGGATCTGGCCAGGTAATTCTAGACGGGCATGCCTCGCCAGTGTCAGTCATACCCCGGCAAGCCTCGCCAGTGCCTGGTCGGGTCCTGATCAGGATTTGGCCAGGTAATCCTAGGCGGGCATGCCGCGCCAGTGCCTACTCGGTTCCTGATCAGGATCTGGGCAGGTAATCCTAGGCGGGCATGCTTCGCCATTACCTGATCGGGTCCTGATCAGGATCTGGCCAGGTAATCCTAGGCGAGCATGCCCTGCCACTTCCTGATTGGGACCCGGTACGTTTTCGGGTTTGCCTACCCAAATTTCTAGTCGGGTACAAGCAAAACAAAAGCCGAACATAAATAGAAGGAACAAGGTAGTTGAGAGGACCAGTGGGGTCCAGACTTGCGATCTAGGACAAGTGCTGTCCAGGGGCCGCCCGGAAGAGGGCCGTCCCTGAAGGGACCAACCGGATGGCCGGTCGACAAAAGAGGAGTAAGAGCCCCGACCAGGAGACTGTGGTCGGTCATCGAAGTCTCCAGAACCCAGCCGAACGCCCGAAGAAAAGCCTTCCGACCCCCCTGCCAAGAGGCCCTCCGCTATGGAAACCAGAAAGTCCGGACGACAGGCGATCCAGTAAGTTACCACCCTCACCTCTCACACTCCAGCCTTGGGGATTCGCTGTGGCCCCCATCTTCTTGTTCTAATTCATTTTTGTTTATGTGCTGACCTGACCCCTTTTAGATTCCCCGCCGTTTGGGAAGAATAAAGCCTTTTCTCTCTCCTTTTTCTAACCTGTTTCGATAATAGCAAGCTCTACCCCCGTAGCTACTAACCCCTTACCTCACGCAGCCGTGACACAGGAAAAGACAGGCTCGTGACAATATGATATAATTATTTTTAAAATATTGAAATTGTATAATAAATAAATCTTTAAAATATTTTGTGTTCTTGGCACCATTTGTAGTTTGGAAATAAAAAAAGAATATAAGTAAGGATAAGTGCTCATCCAACAAATAAATTTAAACAAACTTCATGATTGGTTTGCAGATGAACGTAACAATATTTTCGCGATTTGTCATTGTGGAACTCGATATGTCATATAATGTTATTTTAATAAACAACCAATTAACACGACACATTACAAATAACAATGAAAGGTTGTAAATCGAAATGTAATGATCCCGTTAGGATTAACAATTTGAACCAACACAAAAGCGATTCACTTGGTTTAAATCAATTAATTTCTAACAGCCGAGAACGCTATAATTTATATGGTGTACAGTTATTTTGATCAGTAAATCACTAAATTTTATTGTTATCGTTTGGCGCGTTTTCCTAAGGAGAAAGCCGTCCTTCTCGGAAACTGATAATCCTGTAATTAGCCGATTAAAGTACGATCTATGCTGAATTACAATCCACAATAGGTTTCCTGACGATTATCTCGATACGCTCCAATACGTCCGCGGTGCGGACACGATAAATATTCATGCCGATTTCGATGGGATGTACAAACGTTTAGCGTTGTACATAGACTGTTACTTATCTGATTGGATCGCATTGGGAGTTTAAATTGCGATAGAGATGCGAAAGGTCCAAAATGCTTTTAATTTGAACGTTAATGATGTTAGAAAGTTACGTAAGAGCTCTGTCACCTTTTTTGAGAAATGTGTCATGTGCAAACCGAAAGAATGGGGCTACATACGTTATACCGGGGGAATACGTTAGAGCTACATTTAACGCTTTTGAAGAAATGGTTAGCTTTTTAGATTTTCCCGATGTGTATACTAAAAGCGGAGAGATTTAATGAAAAATGGAGCCTATCATAGCACCTAGTTAAAATTCTACCTGTCAATAAAACTGTAACTCATCTCATGGAAACTACCAGACAAGAAATTTGGGTAGGTAAACTAGAAAACCTATCGGGTCCGGATCAGAAAGTGGCAGGCATGCCCGCCTAGGATTACCTGGCCAGATCCTGATCAGGACCCGATGTGGCACTGGCGAGGCATGCCCGCCTAGGATTACCTGGCCAGATCCTGATCGGGACATATTCAGGACTTGACGAGGCATACCCGCATCGGTACCCGATCAGGAACTGGCGAGGCTTGCCGGCGCAGGACAGCCCGACCAGATCCTGACCGGGACGTAGTCAGGAACTGGCGAAGCATGCCCGCGCAATCTTATTTTGTCAGGAACTGATCGGGACCTGGTTGCGGATAACTTGGTTTAGAACCAAATAGATTTCTTTATGGTTATGGAATATGGAAATGTTGCTTACACCCATTATTCATAACATACGTAACAAGAATGTGACAAAATTAAACACTGGGTGTAATTAAATGTGATTAATGGTAATTAAAATATATTTATAATTTTCTTACACCTGCAAAGTACGAAATGGCACACAGATAATGTAAATTCCGGCTGTTTTTTTTTTCGAGGTGCTAAATTTCGAAAATCCGCGCATATCAATTAAATAAATATCTGACCCGACTAGAAATTTGGGTAGGCAAACCCGAAAACGTATCGGGTCCCGATCAGGAAGTGGCCGGGCATGCTCGCCTAGGATTACCTGGCCAGATCCTGGTCAGGACCCGATCAGGTAATGGCGAGGCATGCCCGCCTAGGATTACCTGCCCAGATCCTGATCAGGGCCCGACTAGGCACTGGCGCGGCATGCCCGCCTAGGATTACCTGGCCAGGATCCGATGTGGCACTGGCGAGGCGTGCCCGCGCAATCTATCATTACACCCATTATTCATAATATACGTATTAAGAATGTGACAAAATTAAACACTGAGTGTATTTAAATGTCATTAAAGGTAATTAAAACTCTGTTACATTGTGTAAAAATCTAAGTAACAAAATATATTTATAATTTTCTGATTTTGTGAATTTTCTTAATTTCGAAAATCATCAATTAAATAAATCTCCGAAGTATTAACGCAGGAATAAAATAGTATAAATTAATTTTGTTAATTATTTAGATCATTATCCAGTATGCTCGAGAAAACAAACGGAAAAATGTGTGATAACCCTGCAAGGCGATTTCGTGAACTTAGTCACCAACGAGTTAGATTGTGCCTCGAGAGTCAAACTGAATTAGAGGGGGAAAAATAGTGAATTTGGCATAACTACAGATTTCATTGTTAGTGGAGTAAGTTGTTTGAATGATGATTACCGCGATAGTGACTTAAATAGTGCAGAAGAAGCAGTTGACGTAACATCTTCTTCTTCTTCTTCTTCTTGTCCAATTTTGGTCTTATCCATGCGGAAGTTGACCAGTTCATTATTTTATTCCTCTTGAGGACCACTTGCGTGGGACTGAGCTAACGCTCATTCCTCTTCATATTCTTCATCCACGAGCTTTTCTTCAATTGTGAATAATTGTGTAAATTTGTCCGAATTTAATATGGATAATATATTTTTAATATTTAGAGGGGGTTTGACTCCTAAGGTTATGAGATTTTGTTTAAGGACTTCTAGTTTTTGTTGATTTAAGGGGCATTCAAAAAAGATGTGTTGTATAGATTCTATCTGGCCGCATTCGCAGTTTGGGGAATTTATTACTTTTATTTTGTGTAAATGTTCTTTCGTAAGACAGTGTCCTGTTCGTAATCTGATAGCAGTGGATATATGTCCTTTATCTATATATGTAATCTTTTTATACCATGGAGTTTTAGGATAATCTTGTTGTATTTGTTTGTATTTTATTCCTTTTTCGCCGTATGATCGGTTCCAATGTTGAGCTCCATATTCTATGATCCTTTTTTTTTTTCGTTTTGTTGTAATTCTCTCATATCCCTTTTAATAGTTAGAAATGATTGTTTGTTAATTGCTTCTTTAGCTAGTTTGTCTGCAGTTTCGTTACCAACTATACCAATGTGTGAGGGAATCCAAGCTACTCTATAGTCCTGTTCTATGTTCGTTTCTACCAGGTAACTTCTTGTATGTAGCGTTAAGGCATTTCTATCAGTGTCTACATGATTTTTGTTTAATTTTTCAATCACTGCTTTTGAATCTGTAAAGAAGATTGCTTTCTTAAGGTTGAAGCTTTTCGTCATTTCAACCGCTAGCTTTAATGCTATTAGTTCCGCATTATTTATGTTCGTTTCTTTAGGAAGTTTAGCGGAGAACTTTTTGTCTTCATGTGGGATGTATACACCCACGCCCACTCCTTCGTCACTCTTAGAAGCGTCCGTAAACACAAAAATATGAGATTTCTTCCAATTTTGAGTTTGCATTAAAAAGTCCTGATTCGATGAATTTTCGTTTATATTTAACGAAAGGTTGCTTATTTTTTGTGACGTAACATCATAGCACAGAATAAGGAAAGAGCAAAAGGGTAACAGAGAGAGATCCGATGTTCGCGCAGATTCACCCGCGCATTACAATCTCGGGATACCGGCGGGGATACTGACCCATTGGCGTTCATTGCTTAATTTCTATTTATTTATGTCAGCGCTGCTAGCAAGTGGCGTAGCGTGTTTAAAGATTTGTTAATAAAGATTTGTGTAAATAAAGTTTGTTTTCTGTTGAATTACATACTATGGATTCCAAAAGAAAGGGTCGACATACCTTTTCGGTGAAAGACTGTAACAACAAAAGTTATTCGAGTAATTATAGTTTCTTTAGATTCCCGAAGGACCCTATTAGGCAAGGATACATAATTTTATATATCTACATATATCTCATGTGTTGTTTAGAAAAAAAACTCGGGTACAGCTTTTTATAAAAGCTATGTCTTGATGAGATCATCGCTTTTTTAACTTATTACAATTTTCGAGAATTAAGACAATGTCGAATTTTAATGTTTATTTCAGAGTAAAAAAGTGGGCTACTGCTTGTGGTAGAGATTTGCTAAATTCGAAAAAAGCGTATGACTCGTACCGCGTTTGTGGGGCACATTTTGAAGATCATATGTTTGTTAATCATTCGAAAAATAGACTTGTTGCTAGTGCAGTGCCCACAGTTTTTGTGACACGAAATTATTTCGAGTTTCCTCTTGAACAGTCGATACAAGACGAAAATAACAAGGGTGAATAATACTTTTTCGTAACTTTACAGAGTATACAAGAAAGTGGGACGTAAATCTACACTAATCACAAAATGAGTTGAGTGGGCTGGGTTCTTTTACACCATCATTAGCTAAAAAGCGATGTAGTTGTTTTTATTCCTATTTTTAGAAAATCTCATCCCAATTCCTCCATATTAGCTGGTCTGCTTAGCAAGAAAATTAATGTTATTCAGAACATACGACCAGATAAGTTTTAACTATGTGATGTATGTAAGGGTATGTATATGGTATGTAAGGGTTGTTTTAGTACTACCTAATGCCGGATGTTATTACAGGCATTTCCATATTAATATTCGGGGAACAAAACTGACCGTTTATAGAATTTGTTTACGGAATTTTTCATAGTAATTATTTAATCTTATTTCTAGGAAATTCAAGTCCTGAGCAGGTAAACTTTGAGAATCCAGACCAGGAGCCGACAAAAACTCATTCAAGTACACAAACCTGTCAAAGTTTGTCAGCTAGCACTCCCAGAAAAGGAAGATATCGGGAAATAATAGAATTGTACAAAGAAGAAATTAAGGATTTAAAAAAACAAAATGAGAATCTTGTACAACAATTACAGCAGACAACAAATCGAACAGTAAGTTTGGAAGCATATTAAAGTTTAACTCGTAAGTTTTTTAATTCTCAAAAATTAGCAGATTTTATCAACACCCAAATAATACAAAATACGCGAACACCAAAGCGCCGTAGGTTTTCTAAAGAATATAAAATAATGTGTCTGCCAATGTATTTTACGGGACCCAAGTTATACAAAAATGAGCTTACCAATCTCCTTTGTTTACCAACCTCAAAGACATTATTAAAATTAAATAAAAGTGAACGTATTACACCAGGTTTAAATAATAATGAAATTTTTACTATTCTACAATTAAAAGTTAACAACTTCAAGGAAAGTGACAAGCTGTGTATTTTAAGTTTCGACGAAATAGCAATTAAAGCAAATTTGTTTTATAATTCATCTCAAGTTCGCATAAGTGGATTTGAGGAATTAGAAGTGGGAGATGTGCGTTTTAAACCCGCCATGCATGTATTAGTATTGATGGTTAGAGGTATATATTCAAAATGGAAGCACCCACTGTGCTATTTTTTCAGCCATTCAACTTGTCTAGGAAGACATTGAAAAAACATATAATAAGTGCAGTTAAAAAACTGACTGAAATCGGGTTAAATGTTGTTGCCACAGTAAGTGATATGGGTAGCAATAATCTTAAAATGAGTAAATTGTTTGATGTTACACCAAAAAATCCTTTTTTTATACACTTATGAAATACAATTTACAAGTAGAAAATGAAACAGTAAGTTGGCAACACGTCAAAGATTTTTACAAGGAAGACAAAAAAAATAGTGTAAGGGCAGCCCCAAAACTTTCTGACAGTCACGTTTATCCAAACAATTTTGAACGTATGAAAGTAAAGTATGCTACTTAATTAATGAGCCAGACTGTTTCAGTTGGTATAAAACTATTCATTAGGTTTAATGCGTTTCCTACTGAAGCAATCCACACGGCAAATTTTTTAGAAAAAGTTGATAAGCTTTTTGATATGCTAAATTCGTCCAAAATGTTTATATCAAAAAATTCATTAGGCCTTTCAAAGGTTTAGATTACCAAACTGAATTTCTACAGGAATGCTAAGACATATATTTGACAAAATTGAAGTTCGTAAGGGAAATATAAATGGTAGTAATAAAATAAAATGTTTTAATTGCCTTCGAATAACAATAAATGGTCTTTTTCACCTGTGGGAAGCCGTTAACATTGAAGGGTTTCAATATTTGTTCAGACGCCGTTTAAATCAAGATTGCATTGAAAACCTTTTCGGTTCAATAAGGCAACAGAGTGGAAACTGCCGAAATCCTTCACCAATATAATTTCAAAGGTCTTTTAAACAAGTACTGTGCCTCAATTTGTTTCACTCGGGGACAGAAAATTGTGAGAAAGATGGTGACAAAATGTTACTAAAAATTAC
Source organism: Cryptocephalus primarius (assembly GCA_963576515.1). Classification (NCBI taxonomy): domain Eukaryota; kingdom Metazoa; phylum Arthropoda; class Insecta; order Coleoptera; family Chrysomelidae; genus Cryptocephalus; species Cryptocephalus primarius. The sequence goes on from OY754937.1 coordinate 353,545, forward strand.
TGACTTTCAAAACACTTCAGAAAAATACGCCGAAATTGCGCCATTACACAATGAACCAGAATTATTTGTTTTTGAAAATGGCTATCAGACAGACACTCTTCTTATTCAAAATCTTATCCGATACATAAGTGGTTACGTGATGAAAAAAGCTCTTAATAAACACTCATGTGAAACGTGCGAAGTTTATGCGAATGCTGCAAAAAGCTCTGACGATAAAACCACCATATTTTGCGGGTTAGAAGGATACCAAAATAAATATTTAAACAAATTTGGAAAGTTGAAAATGCCTGGAACAAATTTTGCTAATTTTGTTAGCAAACTAAATGGAACATTTGACAGCAATTTTGAAAATTTGGCTACTAAAAATCATATCGTCGATAAGTTTGCTTAAAAATGTAAGAAAATTGTATGTATTCACCCTTGTCCTAATTTTCCGATCATGTATGTAACTAAACTATTTATTCGAGTTGAGCTAGACTATACTCTAAAATATATAAATAGAGATTTTAAAAATATCAATAAAAATAAATTGATTGTTTGGCGGCATTTGTAATATCATTTAGTTAAGAATAATTTTTTGATGTTATCGATTTAAGATTAGGAAATTTATACAACAAAGAATATTTTGTGAGTTGTTAATTGTTTTTGTAATATAAATATATCTTTTATTAAAGGTCTCTACAACTTCCATATAGACATATTTGTTTCTGACTTTAATAAAATTGGTATTTTCTTTATTAAGATTTTTTATTTACACTTTAAACACTATTTAATACGAATATAGGTATCTGCATTCAAATAGTACACTAGTTACTAAACAACAACCCCTCATAAAGTATCTACTAAATACAAAAATAATTTATTTTACAATTAATAAAATTATAAAGTACGAACCTGTCGTATAGACAGCGTTACTGTGTAAACATTTCTAGAGCCGGTCCTCATTTTGTATCCCAGGGTATCGAATAGAAAAGGACCAGGATCATTCACAGTCGTCAAATTAATACCACACAGAAATGCTGATATTCCCTTCTGCTCTTTCCTTATTCTTGTGATCATAGGAAACACGAATTTGTAAAATTATTTCTATCTTTAATATTCTACTTACACAGCTGTTGACAGCAAAATTTGGCAGTGCTACTAATTCGACAATACCGGCATTCATGATTAGTAGAGCCTGGACTTTACGCAAATTGCTTTTTTTGCCTTTTTTGCCTTTTCCATCAATTTTCGGCCTTTTTACCTTTACTGAAAAAAACTGCCTGTATGTGCCTTTTTATTAAATTTCAAGCCTGATTGTGTAAATTTAAACTTTAAAACCGCCTATATTTTATTGTTTGGGCAAAATGTAGTAGATAAGCTGTTCTTCAAAGATTGTGGTAAAGCTACCCTCGTTATTCTTATCCTGCGGGTAGTGGCAGATTTATGGTGTTATGGTATATTTTTACATTTCATTGGATGCGAAAGTGGTAGAGTTTAAAATATTTCACATAATATGCATTATTTGTTATTGGCACTCAGTTCGTTTCGCGCTGTTGTCGTTTAAAAGTGTTATAAAAACATCATTTGAAATGTCTTCTAAAATTTCTTCATGGATACGTCGTTACCCTGGGCTATCCCTTGATGGTAATGGTGTTTTCTCTAAACCCTGTGGAAAACCAGTAAGTATTTTTTATGTTTTACATAATATGTATTTGACTGAGGGTAATTTTATAAAAACTATAATAATAATAATTGCCTTTATTACATTCCAACAAATTTTTTTTATAAAAGTAAAAGAAGAGAAAATGTAAACAATGTAACCACAAGACGAGGTCCAGTTGTAGCACATATATACATGCTACTTCTGCTCAAACTTAACCTTACATAGAGAACAGACAGTTTATGCAATTATTGTCTAGTTGTCTAGATTACAAATAATTCGATATATAATTACCTTCACCACGTGCTGCAAAAAAAAAAGAAGAGAAAAAAAATATTTTCCTTTTTGCCCCTTATTAGCCCCGATACTATAAAAGTGGGACGTTCGTTCAGTAAGTGCGAATCCTAATGCAGCTCAAATAAAGAGGCATATATTCTTATCCTAAAGCTAACTTCATTTAGTGTTTTGTAATCTTGCGGTAATTCGTTGTACATTTTGTATATCATAAAAGAGAAAGTTCGTTGAAATAACGTCGTCCTGTGGAGTGGCGGGGATATAAGTCCACGGAAGCGGGTGGTGACATTATGTACATCGGTTCTAAATATAATTTTGTTCCACAGATAACGTGCAACCCCCGATACTACTACCTTGTGGTATAGGCATAGCCTATACTACAAAGCTTTACTTGTAGTATAGCAAATCATTTATGATAATTTTTTTATATTTCCGTTACCAAAAAGTATTTTATCGATCAACATTGTAAAACTCCCTTTCATCAAAGAAATTGTGCCAGAAAAACTTCAAATGACACTTCCAGTTTTCAGTTAAGCATAAGGCAATCGATTTCAGTCAATTCAAGAAAAAGCGAAGAAGAAAAATTTTAATTAGATTTATATCGGTTTATGGTTGAATCGAATATTCCCCTATATAAATTAAATAATCCTAGTTTTAAAACACGCATCGATAAATGGTGCAAAAAACTTCTAGGATCTAGCACTATCCTTTACTAAATAGTATCATCCACAGAAAACTATCACATGAAAGTAACAGATATTTTTCGAAATAGAAATTTTTGACAACAAAATGGGTTTGAATTTCGCAATATTAATAAAAGCCAAAAGAGTATGGTGAGCAGCTAACTAGTGAAATAGCGAAACGAATATTGGATATTATTCATATTACATTAATATGGAATTAGGAACGGAAAAGAGGAGGGATACCAAATAAAGTATCCCTTCGAAATTTTCCGACCGCGTCGCATTTGTGGGAGGCCGTCTAATCGATTCCGAGTAGCCTGGGAAATACCGTGAATTTTTCAAACTTGGCAGTTCTGATAGTGTATTTGTCTTTAGCATTGATCCCCCTGATTTCCCGTCAGTTGCATTACCAATTATGCTAACAAGGATCGTACTACTTCTTTTCTGGTTCTTCGTGTTTAACATATCGAGAGGAACGCATACGACCAACATATCGGGTGACAATTTACAAACTTTCAATCGTGTTTGAATTTAGATCTAACGAAAATTATGAAAATTGGCAAGACGTAGATTTTTATTTCGAGGTGGAACCCTTTAGCCAAAATGAACAAAAAGTATTCCTTCGATAAAAAATAAAGTGATGATTTAGAAGAATTCGAAGGTAATTTCTTACTTAGGTATTGATTTTTTTGTATGCATTAGTTGTGTTCAATCGTATCGTATTAAAAAAAAAGTTGTACGGAAGTTTGAAATAAAATAATGATCATTATCAAAACATTGACTGATTTATTTGAAGAGAAGTTCTTGCAAAAGATGTTCAAAATGGTTTCGGTTATTTTCATGACAATAATAAAGCTTATTGTTAAACTCTTCTCGAACTTTCGAAAAAGTGTCCGTGAATATTCGACGACACTATTGACTAATTCTATTTTTTTGTACTTCAACTGAATCAGGTTGGGAATGAAAGACCGCAGATTTTAAACAACCTCAGAGGAAAAAATCCATAGGGGTTAGGTCTGGTGAACGTGGTAGCTATACCACTGCTCCTCTTGTACCAATACACTAATTATGGTAATGTCCATCCAACCATTGTCTAACAGGGACTACGTACTGGAGAGGTGCTCCATTTTGTTGAAAATGGAGTAACTCTTCTTTTAAAGGAAAATTTCCAACTAAATCTTTTTGATTTTCTAATTCTTCAATTATTAATGGTTCTATTGTTATATCTAACATTTCAGCATACACTCGACCAGTAAAATTTCCATCTATGAATATTGGATCAATTATGGAATCTTCCAAAATACCGGCCCATACATTTACCTTTTCAGGGTACTATAAAGGCCTCTAAAAATTTGACAATTTTTGTTACACCCATACCGGCAAATCTGTCTGTGTACATTAAGATATTTACACTTTAAGATATTACATTTTATAAGATGTTACGTTTCTGTCAATTAAGATATAAGATGTAATCATCAGTGAAACCAATGTTTGTTAATAGTCGGGATTCGGCAATAATTCGGGCAGTAATTTATTCACAAAATTCGATTTGTATATCTGGATCATCATCTCCAAGTTCTTGGAGAATTTCCATCTCATAAAGATGGAATTTGTGGAGTTTCAGAACATTTCTTACAAACTCAGGCGATAGGCCAGCCTCTGTGGCTGCTTGACGAGTTGACAGAACTGGATTAACAGCGATTTGCTAAAACTTCCATCTGAGCAGCTTCGTTCAACAACCTTGGCGTAGTTCTTTTTTTTTTATTGGTGACAGATCCTGTTCCCTTAAATTTGATACTCAACTGTCGAATTTAAGTATGGCTTACGTATTTCTCAAGGAGTGTTTCGTTGAAAACCGTAGCTGTTCTTAGGCAACAACGATTTTGGGAACCATAGATAAAAATTATTTCATCTCGTTGTGCTATCTTGAAAACCATCTTAATGCGAATTAATACTTGTAACTGTACTGTTACTGTTCTCAAAACCATATTTTTCATATTTCGTTTCTTATTTTTTTACAAAAATAAATACGATTAAAACCAATTAAAGCATACTAAAAAAATAATACCCAAGTAAAAATTAACTTCGCAATTTTCCAAATTATCACGTTATTTTTTTTATCTAAGGAATACCTTTTGATTATTTTCTGGAAAATTACTGAACCAAATTTAAAAACAAAAAAACATCGAATTTAGAATTTAATAAAATTTGAAATGAGTCACCACTTCACCCCTCTTCCCTATTTAAATTTTAGGGGTGGAATTCACCCTGACTAAAGGTTTGAAGCAACAGTGTTGAAAATACGAGAAAAATGGCTCCCCTCAAAATAAAAACCGATGTGTCGCCAATTTTTATAATTGTCGTTAGTTCTAAATTTAAACACGGTTGATAGTTTTTAAATTGTCACTCGGTATACGGGTTGTATGTTACGCACCACACGTCCCCTCACTTATGTGTGTGTGCTCTCCTACTTGTTCTCGCTCAAGATGAATTATTTCTATGATGAAGTCTACATTTGTTGCCCTTGGTACTAGAATTATTTTATCCCTCCATTTTAATGATTGCATTCGCTCTTCCGCTTTAATTGAACTGCCTGTATATTTTGCTTAGATAAGATCTTCGTTTTAGTTATAGCTAGTTAATTCACCGCTTTATGCATAAGGAGAATAGGTTACCTTCCCATTTCATGTCTTAATTCGCTTCCGGTTAGCTAGTAGTTGCTTCTATAACCGCCGCACCATTTCTTTACTCACAATAGTGTAACGAATTCTCGTCGTAATCGGCCATCGAAGCCAATCGAAGGTACGGGAGTCTTCTCGATAGTTTGACGAGGTGCGAAGTCCAAGAAGTGTTTACCGACGCCAGATTCCAAGAAACGAAACGTCTAGAAGGACCCCGAAACGTCTAGAGCTATTACCATTCGGACATAAAAACGTTATCGCAGAGATAAGAGTCAGTCGGAAACAAACAACAGCAGGTTGAGAAAGAGCAAGCCGGCAAATACATGCGAAATAAATCCGTGTAAATAAATTAAATTAAGTTAGTGTTAGAGTACGTAAATAAATTACGATTAAATAGTTATAGTTAATGAGTAAATAAATAATTAAGAACCGATAAAGTAACAAGTGGTGTTCAGAAGTGGGATTAGTTGAAAATAAATTAGGACAATGAAAAAGTGAAGTGAACTAACGGTCGCCGAACTTAAAACGGAGTTGCAGGAACGAGACGTAGATTCCGAAGGTAAAAAATCGGAACTACAGAATCGAGTCAGAGAGGACATGAAGAGCTAGGGCCAAGATTCTGACCTGTTCCTATTTGAGGGAGCAGCTTCTGTGGATCAGCTGGTTTCGGGTATGACATCGAAAATTACAACCCAGGTGGCAGCTCAAATCTCTACACAAAAGGACGCAATTATGCTCCAAATCTCCGCCCAAAAGGACGACATGGCAGCACAGAAAAGCGAAATCATGGCCAATATCTCCGCTCAAGAGGACAGAATAAGGCAGCTAGAGGCACACCTATTCAATCAAGAAGCACCGTCGGAAATCTCTGAACAAGATTCGAGAGAAGGGTTAAACTCGGAGTCGACTCCAGAGGCGAAACTAGCAAAGATAAGTCTGGGAGCATGCTCACGACTAAAGCCGCCGACTTTCGACGGTAAGACATCGTGGTCCAACTACCTGAAGCAGTTTGAAGCCGAAGCAAGAGCCAACGCATGGACAACGCGAGACAAGGCGGGAGCTCTAACGGTAGCGTTACGAGGAGAAGCGTTAGATGTTCTCCAGGTCGTCACTCCCGAAGAAGAGGGCGACAACGAAGGGCTGGTGAAACGTTTGGAAATGAGGTACGGACACTCGCAACTCGAGCAAGTCTACCGGTCCCAAATGAAGACTCAAAAACAAAAAGCGAATGAGAGTCTACAGGAGTTCGAGGCTGATGTGGCCAGGTTAGTTCGCTTCGCCAATCCAACCGATACCGACCAGTTGATGGAATGCCTGGCTGAACAAACCGAGTTCGATAGCGCTAAAGAAGCGTCGAAAATCCAGAGTCGAGTGAGAGCGATGAACGACGTGGAGTGCTTCGGTGAAGGCGCCAAGGGGGATTCTGCTACGGGCGAAGCTGCCACCGTTCATGGAAAGACCGACGTAGAGTTTACAACCGCGAAATTCCTGCATTGTGTTATTGTCGCAGACGTTGAGGAAGACGCGATTTTGGGAATGGACGTTATAAATAATCACAGTATCCAATTGAACTTGTATAGACGTACGATGAGGGTGGGTTCGGAAGAGATCTTCCTCCATCCTCAGAAAGACGATTGTGGCGGAAGACGCGACCATGCCTGCGAGTCTATTGTAGTGGCTACGCTCAAGGGTGCCATAAACCGAGGATGTCCTGTGATGGTGGAACCCTGGAACCACAACATGGATGTGGGCCGAGGCATCCTGTAGGCAAAGCGTTAGTGGCTCCGAACGCCAAGATTCCCATTCACCTGATCAATGTGATTGAATATCCTGTGACTCTTAGAGAGGGTACCAGAGTGGGGGACTGCGTGCCTGCTGTGTCGATAATTCATCGATTAGCAGCCGATAAAAGACGATGCCCTGTCAATTTCGATCAGATGATCTCAGCGACGAGTGATACTCTCAATGTTACATCGTTACCAAGCTATCTTCACCCCAGAAATTGGGAAGATGGGAGGACAAATATCGTAAAACACAAGATCGATACGGGGGATGCGAAGCCTATTCGACAACCGGCCAGCAAAATGCCACAAGCGGGGAGGGAAATGATAGGAGGGGGTGACCGAGCCATCTAATAACCCCTGAGCATCTCCGGTAGTCTTGGTAAAGAAGAAGGATGGGACCACTAGATTCTGAGTAGACTATTGGCAGTTAAATAACGTGACGAAAAAGGATAGCTACTCCTTGCCTCGATTTAGACGACACACTGGACACGCTGGCAGGTTCCGAGCTCTTCTCTACCCTAGATCTAAAGAGCGGGTATGGACTATGTATGTATATAAAGTCGGGTTTAGACTATGTAACGCGCTTGCAACCTTCGAAAGGGTCATGGAGAACGTGCTGAGAGAACTGTCCTAGGAGACGTGCCTGGTGTACCTACTTGGTACCACCTAACTTATTTGGAAGAGGTGTTTAAGAGACTCCAAGGAGACAACTTAATGCTGAATGTGAATAAGTGTCATCTACTTCAACCGAGTGTATACTATCTGGGGCACGTAATGAGCAGCAACGAGGTGCAGGTGGACTCTGAAAAGGTGTGTGGGCAGTTCAACAATGGCCATTCCTCAAAGATAAACATCAAATCCGAACCTTCCTAGGAGTGTGTATCTACTATCGCCGATATGTGCGAATGTTCTTCGATGTTGCTAAAAGGCTAACACGACTGACCGAGGAAAAACGAACCTTCCAGTGGGACGAAGAATGCCAGAGGGCCTTCGACAAGTTGAAGGAATGTCTAACTATTGTTCCAATTCTTGGGTATCCAACTGAAGGAGGTCAGTTCATTACAGATACGGACGCTAGCAACGTTGGCATTGGTGGAGTTCTATCGCAGTTACAAAGAGCATAGGAGCGCGTCTTTGGGTATTTTAGTAAGGTGCTGTCAAAACCAGAGAGGAACTACTGCGTCACCCGGAGAGAACTCCTATCTGTAGTTAAGTCCGTGGAGCATTTTCACAAGTACCTCTATGGGCGACGGTTCTTGGTGAGGACAGACCATGCAACATTGAAGTGGCTGCTACAGTTTAAGAACCCGGAGGGCCAAGTAACGCGTTGGATTGAAAGGCTCTAAGAATATGATTTTGGAATTGAACACCGGGCCGGAACGAGTCACCGAAGCTTCCTAGCTTCCGTACGACATCATGCGGGCGCCCTCTCTAGAAGACTTTGCTCCTTGGATTGTCCCCACTGCACCAGAATGGAAAATAAGGAAGCAGTGGCATATCGAACAGTAGTCTTAAGTGAGGACTGGTTATCTGAAGAAGTCCAACAATACAGCGACCCGGAGATAAAAAGGAACAAGGAATGGAAGGCGGAAGGTCAAGGACCCACTTGGCAGCTGGTGGCTCCATTTTCGAAAACCCTCGAGTTCTACCGGGCCCAATGGAAATCTTTGGTACTTGAGGATAGGCTGCTCCAAAAGACGATCGAGAACCATGATGGTACGGAGCGAAGAATGTGAGTTGGTCATCACCAGTAGTAAGGTGCCAGAAATACTTCGTCTGGTACATGACGAAGCCTCGGGAGGGCATCTGGGAGTGCCGAAGACGCTACGGAAGGTTCGTGACAAGTTTACAGGGTGACAGTAATGGTCCTCATCGCAAACCGAGAGTCCCAATGCGACAAAATAACGTGGGGAGGGAAAATTTGATCTCGATTTAAAGCCTGTTGGATTCAATTCCTACACCACTTAAATCTTATAGAGATGCAATTTCATAGTGCAAAATTAGTTGCAACGGGGATCTACTCACACCTACAGTAGAGTACGTGTACGTTTAAAAAATGGTGCGGTCCAAAATTAATTCCTTTCTGGCCACCCGGTATATGGTAACTATTAAGAATAAGAGACAACATATTAGACAGAACATATCCATTGGAGACTATAACTTCGAGGTGGTAAAGGAATTTAAATAATTGGGAGCCATACCCACTGATGAGAATAGGGTCGAGAAGGAAGTGGCAACCAGAATTCTTAGTGGAAATATAGCTTCTTATGAACCTGTTCAGATCCAAAAAAACCAAGGTCAAATATATAACACCTTCATCAGATCAGCAATAGCACACGGCAGCGAAACATGGCCCTAATTTGCTCTAATAATTAGAGCGACTAGCTACCTAACCCTTAAAATTGGCTAGTTTAGTTTCAGTTCCTAACTGATCAGCGTTTTTCAACCAGTTAATTATTTGCTAACTCGTATCACAGAATAAACACATTTTTCGCTTTAATTATATAGCTACCTCATTCCAAAGCCATGACTAAATGATTATTAGCCCTTCACAATTATGTTGTCGCGTTATCACATATTTTATCACAATAATTTGGGAAAAATTTTTAAACGAAGGATTTTAGTTTTAAACGCCACGTCGTAACTACCCACATATGCATCTGTGATGTCATAAGTGTCTCCCTCCACGCATTTTTTGTTTGTTTGTAAATGCCAGGTAGGTACATGAGGTAATAAAATTTTCAGCTGATAATAATTTAACATAAACAATGAAAAAGATTTCACTCATTCATTACTCAAAATTACATTTTAAAGAAAATTACTTGAAGAGAGTCAAAGACTGCAAAATTTTCCGTTTTTAATAAACGAAGTGCAAAATTTTTCTAATTGTGATGAGTAATTGCAATATTCGATGAGCTTTAACAGCTTTGCTACATTTGAAATTGGTTTAAAAGTAGCTCAAATTAGGGCTTCCTTTTTTAATTTAAGGAACCATTACATATTTTTAGTTTCACAACGTAACAACCCAATGATTAATTAATTATTTTATTATTAAGAGCTTTAAGGTATTCTCTAACAAAAAATTGTCTTCCCAAATTTTTTTATGAAATTTTAATAACTAAATCATCAGTTAAAAACTTTATTGTCTATATAATATATATACTATATATATATATATATATATATATATATATATATATATATATATATATATATATATATATATATATATATATATATATATAAATGTCTAACTATGGTCAAGTTCAATATTCTATGTATTTACTGAACAATGCTACGTGAATGCATGGAATATTCATTTGTAAGCTACTGTCAAATACACACCCCAGTAACTAATAAGGTCTCAGTATCAATGCCAAAAAACCAAACTAATGATAATCAGCAAGCAAAAGAAAGAATCACCCTCCCTATCAACCAAGCTTCAATTGAATGAGTGAAACAATACAACTATCGCACAATTTTCTCGACACCATCATAAGCAGTACTGGAAAAACATGAAATTACACCCCGAATGGGAAGAGGCACATTCAACCGCATGAGCGCCTTCTTCAAGAGCAACAATATCTCACTTAACATCTCCCTTAACATCGAAATAAGTCTGACACGTCTACTCTGTCCTCCTGTATGGTGTCGAGTCTTAAACCTTAGATGTGGAAGTCTCTAAAATACTGACCACGTTCTAAATGTGGATGTGTAGAACAACCCTTAAAATTCCCTGGATTAACCATATAACAAACGAAGTAATCCTGAGAAGAATGAGGAAAGGTCTGGAAATTATGAACAGCACTGCAATTACAATACCTGGAGCATGTTATGCGAAATGGGGCCAGTTATGCTCTGCCCATCCATCTTACTGGGAAAGATATTTGAGGAAAGATGTCCCAGAAAAACAAGGACACTCTGGCTCAAAAATCACTCGACTTGGTTCAACATTTCTCCCAACTCTTTCATATTGATGTGGACGAAGTAAAAATTGCCATAATTCACATGAAACATTATATGAGTTTTATCCAAAACAAACAGCAATATGAAATCGATAGCAACTAAAATGGGTTGCCCAGGTCCGAGGTTGACCTGTATTGCCATAGATGCCATCCATTTATATTATATTCCTCGCTCTTTGTTAACTGAGGCCGTATTAAACAATGTTATTGCTTTTCGGATATCGGTATATTGTGTTGTATTGTGAAACTGATGATTAATATTGAAACGGATTTCATCACGGAACTGTGATATTTGCCCCTGTGACAAACTTTTTTTTTCTCCCATGCTTCAAATCTGCATTTAATAAATTAAATTAAATGGACTCATTGCTTTACGCGAATAAAATGACCATTATTTTTGTAGATACTTCAAGTAAGATAGAAGCACTAGTCATCAGTTGGAAGAGAGAGTCACATTTTCACGTTCACCAATTATTCGATATGACCTCAAGCAGTTACCAAACACTGCTAACAATTTCATAAACGAGAGGGCGGAAATGATTTTAAATAAAATATGAAAACATCGCATTTCGTGTCATTACTTTTAAACGCTTTCGATAACGATCACAAGCATTTGACATTTTCTGTCGTTTGTGAAATAATAAATTTGCGGTTTGATATTTCCTCTGGAAAGAGAGAGTAAAGGCAAAATGTGCATGTTATCGAAAATTTACGTAACTCCGCTGCAGCCGAGACGAAGAAATAAAAATCTGCACACTTCAAATAAAAAGTAATGAAGTGAACGGAAGATTCGCATGAAGAGTATATAATTACACTCATACCTACATGCGAATTATTTAATTTATATTTACCGAGTGCGAAGCATACAAGGAAAGTTCAGATTATCGATACGATTGGGACAGATGTAGATTCCGTCAGACAACCGCTCCACAACTAAATACCGTAACCTCAATCACTCGTAATCCGAAGATCGTGTACTGAGGCATAACTACCATCAATATTCTATAATCTTACAAAGTTATTATAAAGACGGAGTCGTATTTATAACTAGTTATTTAAAATAGTTTTTACTCACATATATTATCTGAACAATTTTATCGTTCAGTAAGAAAAATTTAACTTAGTAAGTAACTTCTTTCAATATTGTTTTCAATTTCAAACATCTTTTCCAACTCATCTTCATTGCCTTTAACGTTTATATTAAGAAAGATTTAAACTCATGTCATATGAACCATTCGTCACATTTTCCCGCCAACAATTATTTTTTGGGTTTTACGTCAACACTATAGAAAAAGAATATCCCTCACACTTCAACTTCAACATTTGGCGTGTTCTTGAGAATGTTGTTGGTATTTGTTTTGGGGTTAAAATTACTTATAAGAGTTCTTGTACAATGAAGTCTTCTGGCCGAAGAAGGAAAAGAAATAGTTTATTCAGGAGCTGCCTTGAAGTGGTATCAAGGATACGCGATCCTGGAAAATCTAGGGTAAGTGGCAAGTACTTTTACTTACAAAGTACTTACAAAATTTTATTTGACTTTTAACATCTTTATATTACTACTAATGCTACGTATATACAAAAATAAGCATATGGCATCGTCCTAACTAAGTTAATACAATATATAAAAGTTAACATAATTGTGGTACATTATATGTACGGGAGTTTGTGAGGGGGAAGGCTGCGGCCCTCTGAATCCCTCGGGAGGTGGCTGCCAATTCTGGTTACGGTCGCGGGAAACCGCAGAAAACCGCGACTCAGCCATGTGGGTTGGCCCTTTCCGTCCTGGAGAGACTTCGGGGTCGTCGGGGCGTGGGGGGGCTGGAACCGGCAGCTGGGCTGCCTCGAAATCCGTTAGACCGTCCTGGGTGGTCGGCGTCGGGGGGCTCCTTCTCGGGGTGGTCCTGGGCAGGCTCCGGCTGGTGGCTCCTTAAAGGGCTCCTGTCGGGGCTCCTACTCGGCCTCGAGCGGGGCGTGGTGTTCCTTGGAGGTCCTAGGGCTGTTTAGAGTTCCTTAGAGAAACCTTATCGATCACATCGATGGCGTTAAAATCGGTGGTGTCGTAATCGGTGATTTTTAAGCGTAGTCGTCCTCGACTACAGTCTGGGTCCTGGGGCGCCGGTATCGTTCCCTGAAGCGGGTGTCGTAATCTACCGCCTGTCGTACAAGCGGATTTGGATGATCCTCCGCCTTAAGGAAGAACTTCTCTACTCGCTCTCTCATCCGTTCCCTAAGGGGCAGGTGTTCGAGGTCCTGCAGGAGGCGTCGGTTGCTCACGTACCAGGGGGCGTCCACTACGCAGCGCAGCGCTAAGGACTCCTGTGCTTGGAGTCGGTTGACGTGGGTCTTGGCGGCGTGGCTCCATGCCACGGAAGCGTAGGTCAAGATCGGCAGGATGATGGTCTTGATCACCCTCAGCATCTGCCTTAGGTGAAGTGCGCTTCCCTCCCTATCAGGGGATAGAGTTTGGCGCGCGCTGCTCTCGCCTTCGCTATCGTCGAATCGATGTGATGTTTCCAGGCGAGTCCCTCGATCTTACACTTGACGCACCAGTCCTCGAGTTTATCGACCGCATGCTGGAGGTAGCGGGTTGTCAGATCGGCGCTGCGAGAGCTGGCTGCGATGACCCTGTCGTCTGCGAAAAGAGACAACGTAGTGTTCTCGGACTTGGGGGCGTCAGAAGTGTCAATGGAGTACAGCAGCGGCGATAGGACGGCTTCTTGTGGTACTCCGGCCTCCGGGGTGCGGGTAGTAGACAGCTCGTGACCCACTCTCACTTGCAGTTTCCTGCCTCGTTAGAATGAGTCGATGATCTCTGATGATGATCTCGATGATCTGGGGTACTCAGGGCCCCTCACTAGGGGTCCTGAGTACCCCAGGGTGGACATCTTGTTAACGAGGCCGTCGTGCCATACCCGGTCGAAGGACTTGGCGACGTCTAAGAAGTGGACTCCGGTGACTCGTCGGCGGTTCATCTCCGTGGTAGCTTGTTCGACCAACCTCCAAACTTGGAGTTCCGCCGACTGTTGCGCTCTGAAGCCGAACTGCTCGTCGGGAAGAACCGGTAGTTCCTCGGTAGCTTCGAGAAGTCTCCTGTAGATCACCCTCTCCGCGATCTTGCTGATAGCAGGAAGGAGACTGATCGGCCGATAATTCTGTGGAAACAGAAGATCTTTAATAATTTTGGGTATCACCACCATGATGGCGTGTTTCCACTGCTCCGGGAAGTAATGGAGACGCATCATGGCGTTGATAATATTGGTTAGAGCAACCACTCCCTTACGACCGAGGTGCTTAAGGGCGCGGTTGCTCAACTGGCCCATTCCGGGCGCCGTCTTCTGCTTGAGCCTGCGGACGATCTAATAGACTTCGTCGGACGTAGCAGGTTCCAGTGTCCCCTCTGCTGGGGTCCCCCGGATCCTCGCCGCCTCGCGTCGGACTATGTCCTTGTGGTCGTCGTGCTCGTCCGGGTGGTGGTTCTCTCTACACTCCCGCTCCAGGCAGTCGGCGAAGGATTCAAATTTTAAAAGTTAACGTCAATTTATAAAGATAATGATTTTGAACAATGGGGGTGTTCGCTAATTCTACCAAATAGATAATAATAATCCAGTGGTTCATTGAACAGAAATGTGTTCTTTCCCTAGTATCTGCAAGAAGTTATAAGATATAAATCGTAATTTTGCATTTTTGCGTTTATATTATTGTAGATGTTACAATCTATTATTTCTTATATAAAAACTAGCATTGCCGCTTTGCAATTTAGTTGGTAGTAGAGACAATCACTGCCATTACGTGTTAGTGGCAATGATGCTTCTTAAAAACCACTCCTAAATTCTGGTAACTTAACTAAGTCAACTTTTTTTGTTGCTAACTTTTATTTTCTTCCTTCGTTATATTTCTTGGTTTTACATTCTAATTATGCAGGATCTTTAATAGAATCTATTTTTAACAATATTTAAAGACTTTATTAACAACAAAACCAATCGCTTTGAAAGTTAGGCGGAGAATGAAATTTAGAATGACAATAAAATAAATCAATTCGACAAAGAGTGACAAGCCTGTAACTGGAAGTTCCCTTAGTCGGCGGAATGTCCATTGTCGACTACAAGGTCGCGATCACATTCGACGAGTTGTTCTTGACCTGTGAAGACGTGTGTTCACTTATCGAGCGTGGACCTGGTGCAGCGACGCACGGAGAACGCTCCCGCCGACAGCAACACATCAACCACGAGAGAGGCAACAGCGACACCGGCGAGAAGCGAGTTTCCGGACTAGTCGATCCCGACGCCTACCTGCGCGGGTACCTGCTGCGGTACGCCGTAAGTACTCGACCCTTCACCTGAGTGTTAAACGTAGTTAGTTTTATCTTTGGAGACGAATGTACGTAGTTATAGTTTTGATTTTTTCTCCTTTAGACAATATTGTTTTACAACAGAAGCTTCCGTAGTTAGACGTAGATAGTTTCTGCTCCCTGTAGAGTCGTTGGGGTATTAATTCCTCTCCTACTGTTTCATACAAGTAAATAAACAAACGCAGAACGGAGTTGTCGTTCCATGTTTTCCCCCCTTAACTGCAGACTGAGTTGGAAAGCAACGCAGGCGGCAGGTAACTGTTTCAGAGTGCTGCGACCATGACCAACCCGCCGGCCGCAGTCACGTGTTCTTTCGGCGCCGACTTTGTCCTCTCAATAATAGAGAGGAACAAAGAGCTTGTGGAGGAAGTTCGACAATTGTCCGTGCGAGTCGAAAGACTCGCCGCGGACAATAAATGGCTGATGACGCTCCTGGGGGAGAAATCAAGCTCGGATGAGGAGGCTGAAGCATACCCCCCGTAAGGGGTCGAGCACAAGCTTCTCCGACGCCGACGTCATCAAGGCGCCAAAGAAGATGCCGAATCCCAACGGGGTCGCCCCAGCTCAGGCGAAGCCGTCCACCACCTCGGTGGAGAAGACGTCCACCACCGAAACCACCACAGAGGCCACCGTCCGCCCCACCCCGACTACGAAGGACCCCCCACCGATCCTCCTCCGCGATCAAGGGAAGTGGAGCGAGGTTTCCCGGAAGCTGAGGGAGCGCGACCTGAAAGTCAAGACGGCGAAACTCGTCGGAGACGGCATCAGGATCCTACCGGAAACAACGCAGGATTACCGTGAGATCCACAGGCTCATGGAGGGGGGTGAGTATGAATTTCATACTTACCGACTTCCAGAGGAGCGTTAACTCCTGGCCGTGCTGCGAGGAATTCCAGCAGATGTACCGCCGAGCGACGTCGAGGAAGACCTGATCAGACAGGGCGTCCAACCCACTAAGGTGTACAGGATGACGGACAGGAGGACGAAGAAGCCGATGCCACTTATCCTCCTCGAGGTGCCGCTGGAACAACGGAAGGTGTTCCAAATTATGACGTGCTGTCACCTCATCGTCAAGGTGGAGCCCCAGAACACAAAGAAGGGACCCTTGCAGTGCTATCGGTGCCAAAAGTTCGGGCACGCGCAAGGCAAGTGCCAGGCGGCGCCGCGCTGCGTTAAGTGCGGTAAGGGCCAACACACGCGCAACTGAAAGAGGGAGGAGTCAGGCCCGGAGACGAGTGCAACGCGAGCCCCGCCGCCGGTGAGGACGCCGAGCTCCAGAACAACGGACGACGCCCTGATGACGGAGATAGTAGAGCGGATCATGCGTGAGCGTATCGACGCTTATCTCGAACTCCATGGACTTTTCCGGCCATGAATCCGAAGCCGACAAGGTCGTCCTTCCTGAGGATAGCTTCCTGGAACGTCAGGGGTATCGAAAGTCGGAGACACGAAATAGGTGAACTCCTAGAACGTGCACGCATCGACATCCTGGCAATCCAGGAAACACTGCTGAGCGAACGGACACGTGACCCGACCTACGATGGATTCACCACGTACAGAAGAAACAGAGGACGGCGCGGAGGCGGTGTCGCTCTATTTGTGAGATGGGTAATCGATCATTTTCAGGTCCTGACCCCAGAGCTACGGAGCATCGAAGCAGTTACGGTGGCGGTGAACACCTTCACGCACGGGCTATTTTACGTCACGTCAGACTACTCACCGCAGGGCGGCGACCTCGACGAAGACGACCTTAATATTCTGCTTAACATCGGCAGGAGACAGGTCGTAGTCATTGGCGACTTAAATGCCAAGTCTACAACATGGGCAACGAGCCGGAGGAGGAAACCAGACCCACGAAAACCATCGTGGACTGGGACCAATTCCGGCCCACGATGCGAGGCGCCATAGGACCGATTCCCGTTATCCGGACTAGGACGGATCTGGACCAAGCTATCTGCGACCTGACCACGAGCGTCAAAAACGCTCCGGCAGAAAATACGAAGGAGGTTCCCTACAGATCTTGGAGCAGGTACGGCCAAATCCCGGATTTCGGTCGTAAGGGGGTGGTTGCTCTAACCAACATTAACAACGCCATGATGCGTCTCCATTACTTCCCGGAGCAGTGGAAACACGCCATGATGGTGTTGATACCCAAACCTAATAAAGACCTTCTGTTTCCACAAAATTACCGGTCGATCAGTCTCCTTCCTGCTATTAGCAAGATCGCGGAGAGGGTGATCTACAGGAGACATTCGGCCGAACTCCAAGTTTGGAGGTTGGTCGAATAAGCTACTACGGGGTTGAACGGCCGACGAGTCACTGGAGTCCTCTTCCTAGATGTCGCCAAGGCCTTCGACCGGGTATGACACGACGGCCTAGTTTACAAGATGTCCACCCTGGGGTATCCAGGACCCCTCGTGAGGATCATCGACTCATTCTTACGAGGCAGAAAACTGCAAGTGAGGGTGGGTCACGAGCTGTCTACTACCCGAACCCCGGAGGCCGGAGTACCACATGGAGCCTCTTATCGTCGCTGTTGTACTCCATGTACACTTCTGACGCCCCCAAGTCCGAGAACACTACGTTGTTTCTGTTCGCAGACGACACGGCCGTCGCAGCCAGCTCTCGCAGCGCCGATCTGGCAACCCGCTAACTCCAGCGTGCGGTCGATAAACTCGAGGATTGCTGCGTCAAATGGAAGATCGAGATTAACGCGAACAAGAGTCAGGAGCTCTTGATACAACGTGGACGGCAGCGACCGACGGGACACATCCGACTGGGAAACGAAGTCGTCGAATGGAAGGACACCACGAAGTACCTCGGCGTCACGATGGACAAGGGACTCACCTGGAAACATCACATCGATTCGACGATAGTGAAGGCGAGAGCTGCGCGCGCCAAACTCTATCCCCTGATGGGGAGGCGAAGCGCACTTCACCTACGGCAGATGCTGAGGCTGATCAAGACCATCATCCTGCCGATCTTGACCTACGCTTCCGTGGCATGGAGCCACGCCGCCAAGACCCACGTCAACCGACTCCAAGCACAGGAGTCCTTAGCACTGCGCTGCGTAGTGGACGCCCCCTGGTACGTGAGCAACCGACGCATCCTGCAGGACCTCGAACACCTGCCCCTTAGGGAACGGATGAGAGAGCGAGTAGAGAAGTTCTTCCTTAAGGCGGAGGATCATCCAAATCCGCTTGTACGACAGGCGGTAGATTACGACCGCTTCAGGGAACGATACCGGCGCCCCAGGATCCAGGCTGTAGTCGAGGACGCCTACGCTTAAAAATCACCGATTACGACACCACCGATTTTAACGCCATCGATGTGATCGATAAGGTTTCTCTAAGGAACTCTAAACAGCCCTAGGCCCTCCAAGGAACACCACGCCCCGCTCGAGGCCGAGTAGGAGCCCCGACAGGACCCCCTTTAAGGAGCCACCAGCCGGAGCCTGCCCAGAACCACCCCGAGAAGGAGCCCCCCAACGCCAACCATCCAGGACCGTCTAACGGATCTCGAGGCAACCCAGCTGCCGGTTCCAGCCCCCCACGCCCCGACGACCCCGAAGTCTCTCCAGGACGGAAAGGGCCAACCCACATGGCTGAGTCGCGGTTTTCTGCGGTTTCCCGCGACCGTAACCAGAATTGGCAGCCACCTCCCGAGGGATTCAGAGGGCCGCAGCCTTCCCCCTCACAAACTCCCGTACATATAATGTACCACAATTATGTTAACTTTTATATATTGTATTAACTTAGTTAGGACGATGCCATATGCTTATTCTTGTATATACGTAGCATTAGTAGTAATATAAAGATGTTAAAAGTCAAATAAAATTTTGTAAGTACTTTGTAAGTAAAAGTACTTGCCACTTACCCTAGATTTTCCAGGATCGCGTATCCTTGATACCACTTCAAGGCAACTCCTGAATAAACTATTTCTTTTCCTTCTTCGGCCAGAAGACTTCATTGTACAAGAACTCTTATAAGTAATTTTAACCCCAAAACAAATACCAACAACATTCTCAAGAACACGCCAAATGTTGAAGTTGAAGTGTGAGGGATATTCTTTTTCTATAGTGTTGACGTAAAACCCAAAAAATAATTGTTGGCGGGAAAATGTGACGAATGGTTCATATGACATGAGTTTAAATCTTTCTTAATATAAACGTTAAAGGCAATGAAGATGAGTTGGAAAAGATGTTTGAAATTGAAAACAATATTGAAAGAAGTTACTTACTAAGTTAAATTTTTCTTACTGAACGATAAAATTGTTCAGATAATATATGTGAGTAAAAACTATTTTAAATAACTAGTTATAAATACGACTCCGTCTTTATAATAACTTTGTAAGATTATAGAATATTGATGGTAGTTATGCCTCAGTACACGATCTTCGGATTACGAGTGATTGAGGTTACGGTATTTAGTTGTGGAGCGGTTGTCTGACAGAACAAATTGGTTGGACTATACTAATACTATACTATATTTCGCTTCAAGGCGAAGTAATGATAATGAAGTGCCCGTCAAACCCATAGGTGCACGAATAATTATACAAAGAGGTTACCGATTACCAAGAACTCAGGTGATGGTATGGGGGAAGCACTGTGGGAGATTATTATGCTGGCTTTAAGGCTGGTTACGTCGGATAAGGAATCATTAGCTAAACATCATTGCAGTTTATCTCTAATTTGTGGTAAAATACAGTTGGGAAAGGACAGGTAAAGGAATAATTGGTAAATGAAGAAAAATCAGTCTGTTTGTAGTCGTTTGTATATAGACATTAATTCGTTAAGACGAAAGGTGCATTCCTTTCTCTTTAAAAACGAAATCCCAACATTAGACAAAATTCTACAATTAACCAATGATAATGGGGAACTATGGAAAACATCAAAAAAATTAATTTTTCTTGGGAAAAAAATAACAAAAAACTGTTTTAACTGATAGCGATGAAATCATTTTGTGGAGTTAGCAATATTTTACGATCGATTAAACAATTTAGAGAAGAGAATAAAAAAATATATTATTTAGATGAAACATGGGTTAATACTGGGCATACCGTTGCAAACAATGTTGTGACAAACAATTGAAAGTGCTCGTCAATCACATATAGGAGGTTGGTCTACATGCTTGAAGTCACCTAGTGGAAAAGGGAAAGGGTTCATTATCACACACACATTGGTAGTGCAACAGGATTTGTTGAAGGTGGACTTTTGACCTTTGTTTCTCAGAAAACTGGCGATTATCACGAAGATATGAATGCAGATGTATTTGAAGAATACTTTGTACAAATGTTAGGACTTGTATCAGTAAGAAGTATAATTGTGATGGATTGTGATAACGCGAGTTATCATTCTCGACAAGTCGAGAAGGCCCCTACTAGATTGTAGAAGAAAAGCTGACATAATTAACTGGTTAGATAATAAAAAACTAATGTCGAATCAATTCACTATGACACCTATTTGATCAAAAACAAACTACTGTCCATTGTTAAATCTATAAAATGCAAATACCAAAAATATGTTATAGATGAAATCACACGACATCGAGGCATCACCATTGTAAGACTTCCACCGTATCATCGTCAACTAAATATAATCGAATTGATATTGGCCCAAGTGAAAGGTCATGTTCCAAGATACAACACAACTTTTACATTGAAAGATGTAAAAGTATTGCTATCAAATGGAATGCAAGTGTAACCACCGAAAATTTGAAAAAAAAAACTGTAGATCATACCATAAAGGAAGAGGCAAAACTTTGGGAAGTTAATAATTTCATTGATAGAATAACAGAGCCCCTAATTATCACAATGGATAGCGGTGGTAGCTCCTCTGAATTTTCAGATGATTAATATTATAAGTATTAACAAATTTCAAACTGAAAACATTTATAATCTTTATTTTGTATATTCATATATTGTATTGTTAGTATGTAATTGGTATTGACAAGCTGCAATAAGCAAGCAACGTTTTAACCACGCCAATTTTAATATACGTTAAGTCTTAAGCCTGGATAAAGTGAGAAGGAAATGTTACGTTACAATTATTACAGTGAAATATACTACTCATAATTAAAACATTATGCATTATTCCAAACTTTCTGTCGAAAATGCGAAACGCCACTGACATTTCGATATCTGATCGTTTAAGCATAGTCTATACATACAACTAGAAAGTCACTCCATTGATCTCCTCGAAAAGGCGGCATTTTTTGCTACCTGTCATAAATCAATTTATAGTCCCCGTAAAGGATCCGAAACTGCAATGTACGGTAAGGGGTAAAGCGAATGTGAAATCGATAAATTCATTAAACCGTCGACATACGGGAGGCGGACGAATTTTAAAGATATTCCAAGATTTAGACTAGTTGAAATTTTGTCGGTGCAAGATTATTTACAAACGTATAAGGCCGAAGTACACCATAAACAATTGTAATCAGGAATTTATCAGTACTTATTGAAGTAATTGCTGTTTGCGTATTGTTAAGGATAAGGATTGAAATCAGTTGCAGGACTTGAAAAAGGTTCGCGTAGTAGGTACACCCTAAACAGACAAAGTACTTAGGGATACATATATTTCATTGCTAAGATAACACATAATAGCAACCAACATATAAGTACATACGTAATGACCATAATAGGTATAAATATAATGAAGTACAAGTTTATTGTGTATTTGCAAGTACTTACTCCAGTTTTTACATGTTTTTTAATACATTTAATTTACAGTTTTCCTTATTATTTTTTGATGTTTTATTTCTCTATTCGCAAAATTTAATGTATAGTAGATTCTTAATCTTGTGTATAGAGAAATAAAATAAATATGAGGGAAATTGGGACATGGGTGTGAAAACTTAACATTTTTAAATAGATTTAGCAATGCCATTCCTACGCCCTCATATATACGGAGGTCGTTGAATTTGGATGTAAAAATTTCTTCTAATGCTACTAAATAATTAATAAAATCAATTGGAGGGACGTTTAAACCTCCAAATATCCCACTGTGACTGCCTTTATATTTCTCTAGCTCGCAAAATTTGGTATTTCTATCGGATTTTTTATTGTTGCCACAAATGTCAAATGAGTGTTTTAAAATACACTTACGTAAAAAGTATCCACCGACATATATAAGTGACATATCTTCTACAGTTTGCAAATTTCATTAGTCAGAAGTTTCAATGGCTAAAACTGATTTTTGTTTCCACGATGACGATTTGTTTTGCTGCAAAAAAATACTTTTTTCCAATAAATTTGGCGTTAGTCGTTGACGGTGCGTTTGTCGCACCGTGTATAATCTTACGCGAAGACACCGTGTACAAAATGACCACAAGCTTCTCTTACTCAGCGAGTAATCCGTCCGGGTGAGTGGGTAGAAATGACAAGAGGTGATGGTTTTCGGCAATTCGGAGAGTGACTACACTTATAACTGTATACACTATGGTTTAAGCGGCGGATTTCTTCTACTTCTTCTTCCTCTTCTTCGGATCTTTTGTTCTGACACCGCACATACCGGGTGGCCCCTACAAAATTATTAAAAAAAAAAATATATATAAAAAAAAAACGGGTGAAATTGCAGGGACTGCTTACGATAACTGCGAAATTTTTTCCCCGGTCTATAAAAAATACCATCTTTTGTCGGATACCTCATTTATGTTACTTTGCGTCGAAGAGAAATACGGTATTACTATACTAATATTTGAGCAGGGGGGTTTTTTTCTTGCCCTCTTGCATAACATTCAAGGATTATATCAATGACCCACGCTTTCGTTTCATACCCCACTTAGAACCATTTTTGCATACCTCCCTCTTACTTTCCACATTTACTTTGTTATATTAAACATTTGTTTTCCTTATAATCGTTCTTAAAAACGCTATTGTTAAAATGTTCAGTAGGTTTTCAATGGAGCCTTTATTTTATTCAAGTAGAGTACTTTTCTTGTAATATACACCCCTCTCATAATATTTGGTTGTGAATCGGTTGCAAGATTTTACCTCACAACTCTAACGTAATATTCGTACAGAGGGGGTTTTCCCATGCCCTCTTGAACAATATTCAAGAATTTAACCCGCGACACACGTTTCCGCTCATACCACAGTTAGGGGGTTTATATAGGTTATTGAGTACCTCCCTCTTATTATCCAGATTTATTTTGTTACATTTAACATTTGCTTTCCACATAATCACTCCGTACATTTATTCAACTGACAATACCATCCGATATGTCGGTCTATTAGCCATTACCCTATCTCCGCTTAGCCAGGCCACAGTATATACAAAGAATCCGTAGGTCCACTCTCTCTCATTTCACATATCGAGTCTTCCACCCCTCGCCTACCGAACACCCAACTCGGCGGGGAAAATGTTGCGACCACTTGATACAGAGTGTATTCGCAAACTATGTTACATGGTACGCACAACAAATTACGGGAGTATCACTTGCGAAATTTTAATTGTTATAATAATTGTGTCATGCTTACTATTTTCGTAGTGAATTAATATTAAGATAATATTTTATTTAGTAAACTTATTCTCTTTTTATATGTAGTTAAGCAGGTAGCTAGCAGACCCAGTACACTGGTGCCATCATTAAATTTACAATCTTAGTAAAGTGATATTTACCAATTGTTGGCCATCTGTAGAGATGTTATAAGTAGGGACGGGATTTTCCAACAGCCACGTAAACCCTTAAGTATTTACCATAGTCACCTGCTGTCGCAGGTCAAGCAGTCAGTTAGAAATTACTCGTTGAACCTTGAACATGAGATTATTCATCCACTAGTTTTATTTTATTTTAATTTAACAGTTAAAAACGATAAGGGTAGTTCTTCGGTTAATAAACCATATTTAGTACGACATCCGTAATATTCATTACATTACAAAATTAACGGTTTCGTGTGACGTAGACATACCAGAAAGCATTCCTTCAAATAAAACGTTCATTGTTGTCCACGATAAATCAACCCATCAACAATTATAAAATGCCTTCTCATGGGTCGTATTGTAGTGTCGATGGTTGCAAAACGCATGTACTTGACGTGACATTTTTTCGATTCTCTAAGGACCCTATAAGGAATATATGATTTTGTAATTTATGTTGATAGAATGTCCTAAAACTCATTCGTTTATCAAAACTACTAACATAGCTACTAATCTTTTAGTTATTATGGTAAAAGGAATTGCAGAGAACTGGAAAAAAACCTGTCACATACTTTTTTATCAACAATTCCAGTGCTGCTAGTGCTGAAGGAACAAAGAAACAAATTTCCATCTTGACACCACGACACAAAGTACCTGCAAAATTTTAAGAGTTCAAATCCAGGAATATAAGGATTTAACTACGGATGAAAGTAATGTTTTTTGTATGTCGCTGGATGTTTTAAAAAATGCCTGTTGGCGTCTTCTATCACTTTTTTGGTAAAAATACCATACGCGATAGTATTCGACCAACTGAAGGCTCGGCACTTCTTTCCAAACTTAGAATCAGTTACCGAACACACCCGTTAAACTAATAAAAGGTGCTCATAGATTTTTTGAATGAGTAACTCAAATTGGGAAACTTCAATATTTTTACTGTTTGTCAACAACATGTCCAAAAACTGGACATAGACGGAGGCAGAACAAATGGTTATGACATACCAAGTGAGAAAAATGTTTCGTTGTTAAGGAAACCTTAACAATGCCTTTTAAAACATTCTTGCAATATTTGCGTCAAATATTTCAACGTCACTTCGTCGGACAAATCATTATAAATTTTAAGCTTAAAAATGCAGAAACTGACCTTTTGATATTTTAATATGACTTCCAGCTGATTTTGTAAAATATATTTCATCTTTAGAGACAACATTTATCTCAAGCTTTAATTATTATACCACGCTGGGTGAAGTGGAGCATATCATGCTTACACTTACAAGAAGTTTTTCACATTCCTGTGTCATCTTTCGACATGAATACCTGATATCTCTGTATGTAAGATTAAAAATTTATTATACATTAAAATTTGGAGATAGAGAATAAATCTCACCGTCCAAAAGACGTAAATCCAATATAACAAATTCCAAATCATCTGTATTCATTTTCCGATTCCGAATTTATTCATTTGGTTATTAATTTCCTTAACAAACCATAGCTATTAAGGAAGTAAGTAAGGGAAGTATCGCATTCGCCCAAAAATGTCGATGATAACACATGATATTTTGTTAGAAGGGTATTATTTACCTCTATTAACTTTAGTGCAAACATATTTGTGGGTATTAGTACAGAATAAATAGTATTGTTAACAATGTTTAGATTGGATTTTCCCTCCTTTAGTATTTATGCAAATACCACCGAACATTTCAAATATTCATTGCCGCTACCCGATACTCCCTTACCGTTACTACCAACGCGTATCCAGATGATTTACAATTGGTACCATAAAACTTTGGGTAAAAATAGAGTGATTTTACTGATATTATAGATATATTGTGTTCTGGCTGCCAACAGAATTTGAGTACATCAGAGTTGGCCGAAGCGCAAAAATATTTATGTTTCTAATCTTTTTCCACTTATTTCCCCCTTAATGTATCACCGTATCGCATCGTATTTTCCCGTATCGTTGCAGCGAAAATTTAATATTACCGTAGCATTAACATCATCAAACAGCATTATTAATGTTGAGACCGTAAAATAAATCATGAGAACGCTGACTCTCATGATCTCGATGAGAGTCAGACCTACTTCAGGGACGCGACCCCTGCCCACTCAAGCCCTCTCACACCTCTCTTCAGGGAGAATCATGTTCCAACCCAAATTTCCTTCCAATTACAAATCCCTTCATACCTCCTACCCATTCTCCAACCCGCTAAGCTAGCGTGGTGAATTATGGCCAAGATCACTCAAATGACATCAATTTACAAAACAAAAATACCTCAGGTGGGTGGCGCTAAGCGTTTTGAATCCCATGATCACAGATCAGTCCGCCCTAAGGATTCTGGGGAGGACAACAGATTGATAAATAAACCAAACAGGGAAGAACTTATAAACAAACTAAGTACTCTGAGAATTGCTACATTTAATGTGAGAACCTTACTGTCAGAAGAGAAACATGTTGAAATGGAACACGAAATTGAACTAATTAAATGGGACACCACTGTACTCTGCGAAGTAAGAAGAACAGAGGAATGCGTTGAAGGACTAAAACCCGGTCACCTGTTCTATTATAATGGGGAAGAAAACGTATTAATAGGAGGTTGAAAATTGTTCAAGATTATGCATCAACCTCAGAGCACAGCTACGAAGAAATGAATGACATCTACTAGGATATAAACGGAGCCATCACAGAGGAACACACATACTTCAATATTATATGCGGCGACTTCAACGTTAAGCTAGAAGTGAAATCTGTTCCAACAGAAGTTGCCTTCGGCAAATATGGTAGCCCAGAAAGAAACGAACGGGGAGAAACCCTCTTAAATTTCCTTTTAGAAAAAAAAATGTAACTCAAATGAACAGTTTCATTTTCTAAAAAGCCCATAGGAGATGTACTTGACGATGTAAACATATTCCGCGATGTTACTGTACTGAATAAGTTTACTACCGCAAGTGATCATAGAATGGTAAGAGCAACAATTCAAATAAAAATCAAAGAAGAACGGCAAAGAATGATTAACAGAACAAAACAAAAGGAAATGGAAAACAAACCAACAGCAAATGATATAAATCTACTGAACGATATAATAATCGATACAATAACGGAAGCTCAAACGAAATTATGTCCCATAAAAGCAAAAGATCAAAAACTTAATTCCGAAACAAAAAGAAAAATAGAACAAAGAAGATTGCTAAAAAATGACAGAGATACCAGTCCAATAACCATCAACAGAATCAATAAAGACATCTCCACAGCCATCAGGAAAGACCTAAGACAGTTCAAAAGCAACGAAATTATACATACTATAGAAGAAAACAAGAACATGAAAATGATGAATAGAAAATTAGCAATCGGAAAAAAGGAAATATTTAGACATAGAGACGAATCGGGAGAACTGACATCCAATAGAGAAATTATAGTTCAAGTAGTCGAGAAATTCTACGAAACCTTATTATAACAACCGACAAACATTAAGTCAAATAGAATATCATCAAAAAAAAGTTCACAACCATGGTTCGGAAGATATTCCTGTTAACTCCATAGATAAAATACAGAATGCTCTAAAGAACATGGGCAACAATAACGCTCCTGGAGATGACGGAGTAGTTACAGAAGCCATAAAAATAGGAGAACCAATGCTACAAAATTTCAAACTATTTTTAATTCTTGTCTAGATAGCCACGATGTTCCCGATAATTGAAACAACTCAATTATGATTGTAATGCATAAGAAGGGCGATAGGACAAATCTATAGAAATACTCAATTAGTCCACTCAACCATCTTTTCAAGTCGTATACTAGTATCATCGTAAATCGATTAGAAACTAAATTGGATTTCTATCGGTTCCGGAAACAGACTGGTTTTCGCTCCGGTTTTGGTACTAACGACCTCCTTCAGTGCCTGAAAATCCTGATAGAAAAAAGTATTAAATACAACCGACCTGTGGTACTGGTGTTTGTGAATTTCCAGAAAGCATTTGACACCGTGGAACTTCCTGCCATCATGAGAGTCCTGCAAGAAAGTAGAGTCGATCACCGATACTGCGAAATTATAAAAAAACATTTACAAAAACGCAAGGGAAACATTAAATCTGCATTCTACCAGTATAAAAATCAGAATCAAAAGGGGAATCAAACAAGGTGATTGTCAAAAATATGTCACCCAAATTGTTCATCACAATTCTTGAACATGCTTTTAAGAAATTGCCCTGGGAATAGAAAGGAATAAATATTGATGGAGAAAATCTTAGCCATCTCCGTTTCGCGGATAACATTGTATTAATAACAGACAGTCCTGGAGAGGCCAAAAATGCTACAAGAGCTCAAAGATTCCATGTAAGACGTAGCCTTAAACATAAATTTCATCAAAACTAAACTGATGACGAATCTGGTTCGCAACGAACAAATCCAGATAGATAACAACAACATAGAAATAGTGAATAAATACGTATACCTGAGTAACTAAATACAAACTAACAGAGATAATCAAATCTGCGAACTGACTAGGAGGATAACGTTGCGATGGGTAGCATATGGAAAAATAAGAAATATGTTCAGGGCTAATATTTCAACGTCTCTGAAACGAAAAGCATTCAACCAGTGCATTCTGCCTGTCATGGCCTACGGGGCGAAGACATTGGGTCCCACTAGAATATCAGAAGAAAGGTTAACAGTAACACAGAGACGGGTGGAAAGATCCATGCTTGGACTAATTTTAAAAGACCGAATAAGGAAGGATGTGATACACCAAAAAAATTAGTGTAGATGATATCATAGAACGCATAACAAGGACAAAAATGGAAGTGAGCAGGACATGCTGCAAGACTTAGAGATGGAAGATGGACAAAAAAAACTTAATGAAACAACCAAAATTTAAACTTAACTTATAATCAAGACGTTTTTTGTTAAGGCCTTGGTATCTTGATGCACAGGCACGACATCAGCACATGCAATAAACATCTACCGTGTCTATTCACCGGGCCCCTCAAGCCTCGGCACGGTCGATCTTGTCTGGACCATTCGAAAGGACCATCAACCACATTGTCCGGCATCACCAACCTCTGTCTCCATACATTTTTTCTCCCGCATCCACACATTTAATGGTTTGGTTTGGTTGGGCCATGGTTTTACGCCTCATTTGTTCGCTGCTCCTTCCCGATAAACTTCCACTCTCTCTCTCTGATTCGTCGATGGGAATCATGCCTGACACCATAAGGACAGCCTCGCGTGAGACGGACCTGCATGCACTGTACTGTACTGTACTGTACTGTACTACATCATTTGCTGCATCCCCCTCATCATATTCATTGTTCTTTGAATCTGCAACGCCCGCTCTCATACCGGTGCCGCATAGAGCATGCTAGACCCTGCGACACCGCCTAACATCTTTCTCTTCTCCTCCCTCGGGCCGACGACATTCGGCGTAAGACGTCCTAGCGCCATCACCGTCCTCTGCGACTTGTCTGCGGCCTTCTTAACGTGCACACTGAACGACATCCTAGTGCCTAGCCATACACCCAGGTATTTGACCACTTTTTTTCATTTCGACCCTTCGGTCTATCACAGTTAACTCCGAGTCCATCGTCATCCTCTTCCCACCCACCAGTAGTAATGCTTCCGACTTCTCCGGAGCCAACTCTAACCCGCACTTTGCCAGCTACACATTCACATTTCGAGGCGCTGTATTGGCTTTTGCCTCCAAGCCCTCCATTGTCCTATCCGTAACCACCACCGCCAGGTCGTCCTCATAGGCAATGGTGGTTACGCCCATCAGTTGTACAATCCTTAGGACTCCGTCATATGCGAGGTTCCACAAGGCGGGTCCAAGGACCGAGCCCTGCGCAACCCGGCATGTCATCTTCACTCTCTCTTCACTCTCCCCATCTCCGAATACCACCTCCCACTCCTCAAGGTAGCTCATAATGATATTACCAGATACCCCGGCACTTCGTGCCAAACCAGCTCCTCCACGATCTTGCTCCACGTCAGGGTGTTGAAAGCATTTCTTTCGTCCAACGTTATCAAAGGACACAGTTATCGTTTCCCCCGCGTGCTATTGTTTATACGTGTGGCCAACTCCACCACCTTGTCCAGTGCGTGCAACGTCGATTTACCTTTCGTGAACCCGAACTGGTCCTCCCACAACGCCGTCGTCCCCTTGAGCTGGCCCTAGATTACTTGCTCCCCCAACTTACTCACCGCCTGAAATATGCAAATAAGGCAAACCCCTGTACTCCCTAGTTTTGGCAAGTAGACCACCCTTCCTCTATTCCATTCCATCGGAGAAACGCCCTTACGTAACGTGCTGTACAGCACTTCTCGAAACGTACTAGGTCTCCAGACCGCCAGTGCCATAACTAACTCGACGCACACCCCGTCGTGCCCCCTGCCTTCCCTCTTTTCATGCAGCGAACAGCGGCCGCTACCTCCTCGTCCGTAAACGGTGGTTCCACTCCCCCCTCCCTCCTGCGTAGTGCCTTATTCTTGACGGACTGAAACAGATCCCTCACAATCCTCATCACCTCACCTATGCACATTTGCGCCGGTCCGGCTGTAGCCAGCTTCTTGCTGACAATTTTGTAGGCAAGGCCCCACGGGTTTATCTCCTCGCATAGCTGCCGCCAGGCCTCCCGCTGCACCCTGACGATGGCTAGTCTCAACGCCCTTTTATTCTCCACAAACGCGACACGTGCCTCCTCGTCCTTTCCCGCATTCCTTCTCTTACACTCCTTGTCCACTTTCGTCTCGCTGACACACATTCCTTCCTCACGTCAGCCAGTTCCTTGTTCTACGAGTACACTTCACGGCTTTGGTTAGCGTGGTTGGCTACCTTCCTTCCACCTACAACTGGCACGACATGCCCTCTGCACCAAGGCAGTTCGCTGCCTGTGATCTGCCGGCTTATCAGTTTCACCTTCGGATTACGTCCACGCCCTCAATTTTTCTCCACTCGCCTCATCTGTTGAAACCCATTTGCTGCCCCCCCCCCCTCATAGCACCTCCGCTGATCGTCGTAATTCGCAACTATGAGACTGTGGAGGCTCAAAGTCTCCACCTCTGAAACCGCTCAATGGCGGAGTAGTGCCGTAACCGTCTCGTCTCCCCAAGTGATGTAGATCCAACAATTATGTAAGCCCCGCACAAAAGTTGGCCAACTCCCCTTGTTCGCCTCTTCATTCCCGTCGCAACTCTCTCGAGATCCTCTAGGACCCCCTACAAATCTCTCATACCGGTATTTCAAAACACGTACACTCGGATCACACACCCCCATTCCAGCCTTACACCTATAAAACCGTATCGCACAATATTTTTCCCTTTCCTTCTACATACACCCCTTATTCCCACTGCCACGTCTTCCCTTTTATCCATCACAAAGCTCGCCGCCTTCGCTTTCGTCACATTACACTCACTCACGACGAGCGCATCTGCCCCCCCCCCCCCCTTCAACAGCAGTTGCCAAGAAGAGGTCATGCGCCTCCTGTCCCCTACCAATGTTAAGGCAGTATACGTGCAACACCTACTTCCTTTAACATCGTTGATCTCTCTGCCTGCTTTCTCCTTACACTTCCCCTCGCCCTCTCCTAAGCCCCTCCTCGCCGCATCCCCAGCACCTCTCCTTCCTTTTGCATGTGTTCGCCCAATGTCCCTCCTGGCCACACCTGCGACACCCATCGCCCATTTCAGGCCTGTCGCACGCTTTAACCGCATGTTCCCCCCCCCCCCTCCAGCACCTGTAGCAGCGCATCCGCTCCTCCCACCTTCAGATGCGACACGACACCTAGCCCTCCTACCAGGCTTCACCAACCTAACCTGCTTTCTGTTGAGGGGATCGTTTACGGCTTGCTTCATTTAACGAAGGAAGTCTACGTAGTTGTCGCTACCTTTACCGCTCACCACCAAGACTCCCGTCTTTTCCTTTGCGCTGTCATCCTGCCCCCGGGGCTTAACATTCTCGTGTAGTTGTCTAACCACGCCACAATACCGCCTCTCGTATCCCGTCCTACACCCTACTTTTGATGCATGTATTCTCCATAAAACTGTGCCCTTTCAACTCGGCCCTCTCCTCCACAAGCACCACCGGCACTGTCCCCGCTCATACTTTGGCCGGGTCATCAGTCTCCATATTAGCATGCACAAAGCAATCCATGCTCCAGTTTTGCATGTACACCTCCTTAAATCGATCCCATGATTTCTCCTGCCCGGCCATCTCCCCTTCCAACCTCAGACTATCCAGGCACCCTTTTTTTCCTATTACCTTTCAGTTCTCCCTTAATCCCTCAACCAAAGCCTGGAGGCTCTACCTCTCCCTCTAGACGCGCTACCAGGTCCTGGGACCTCATGCCCTCCGAACTCCCTGAGTGCTCCTTCGTAGCCCTCTTCTTCCGATATTCTTAGTACTCCATGGAAGGTCCGGAGGCTTATTCGAGCTTCGGCACTGTCCTTATAGGAGCAGGATACTTCTCCCATGTCTACAGATCGACTTCTCCTCTCCTGTCCCACATTTCCTGCGACGACGGCAATCCCGCTAAGCTCGCCCACCGTTTCCATGTGTCTGTCTCTGCCTTCCCTCAACGCTTTAGAACTTTTAGTTGTCATCACCCTAACCTTGTCCACATCCTCATCCCCAAAACGTAGCTAACTTCGCAGTCTTCCTCTTGGCCTTTGCTTTCTTTCCAGTTGTCACTACTTGCCACTCTACTTTGTTCCCATTCACCTTCCCCCCGCCTTCATACTCTTACCACAATCTGCATCCATATCCGTGTTGCCTATGTCGTTGCCCGCATTTCCAGTCTAAACTGTGATTTAATTAAAGTAATCCATCCTTATTCCCACGAGTGTGGGGAAAAGACGCAACGCATTACCAAACAGTCTGGTGAATTACTGAGTGTAAGGTGGAGTAAGGTATGGTCCATCTGGATTTAAGCAATGAAAATCTTCCCATTCAACTTCAACTTTTTACCAAATTGCTTCTTTTGGGCTAAAAAAATTCCGGCACAAATAAGCTCCTGGTCTCAAAAACAAATTGATGTTACGAAATAACGAATGGGTGACTTGGAAGTACAACCATCAACTTCTATAAGTGTAAATAAAGAAATTACTACCTCATTGATTCTGTCCAATTTTGGCCCGCTTTTCCAGGAAAAAAAGTTTCAGTGAAGAAGCAAGCTGAGCAAGTAGTGACTCTTTTAACTTCACCGAAACATTTCTTAAATTTAAAAACGGGTAAAGCAAAAAAGAAAATGTGCATGACAAGAAACAATAGGCTCGTGACCATGTGCATGACATGATACAAAATATTTGTAAACATTAGATAAATCACATACACAGAAGTATACGAGTTTATCAAAACTCATCGCCTTCTGTACGCCGTGCATTTAAAAACAGATATGAATTATATTTCTCATGACCCAGAATTAATTTTTTAAAAAGATTTATTTTATAAGAAGTATGAATTACATAGATATTTACTTTACATACGCAAGCATATCTCGTTTAAAAACAAACATTTTAAATTAAAGAAGTAGTGAAAGAAATATTAAGAAACAAAAAATAACAAAATCAACTGATAAATAAAGTTAGGCAAACTCAGGTATTTTGTTAGGACGCATAACTCCTTCCCTGGTGTATCCACCTTCAGGGTGTTAAAGGGGAAGTCGGACGTCTTGTGGTTCAGCTTTTCCATCTGATTCGCCTCTCTTCTTCTTCGGATAATCTTCTTATAGAAAAGAAATTGAAGTTGATCCAGGTAAATTACGAAATTCGGTTCTAGTCTGAAGTTATCTTTAAAATTTATATTAGCGCGGTATAGTATATGGGTATAGTTCATGAAGGTATTTTTTCTTAATTGATAATTAGACTGGTTTGCGTCGATATCTGGCAGCTTTAACGGGTGTAGAACAAGTGGGTTCCATGGAGTTTGAGAACCCCTTGTTGTTGGTAACATTTCATGGTAACGAATTTTTTGGAACTGGTCGGCGTTGTCCACTCCTGAAGACTGACTGGGTAATTTTTACTTGCGTTTGGTGAAAGAGTTTTTGTTGTCCACCAACTGGATTTCACAAGAAGTTGGACTATTAATTCGCAGAGCATACCTGTCCAACATTATTTGCCAGTTTTCCAAAGAAGCTTAGTGCATTTACTTGTAATTAAATGTTTATTTATTGGAACGATTACCTGAAATTAAATCTTGATTACCTCATGTTGAATAGATAAGTGTGGGGTACAGATGGTACATGTGATCGAAATTCGGAGAATTGATTATTGGGATTTTGAATATATAAATCATTCTACTATCGAAAATGAAGCAGTGAATTTTGATACAATTTTCAAATAGTAAAATGTTGTCTGTATTGATTGAAATCTGAAATTGATATTCGTTAAATATGTTCTGAAGCAATGTTAGTCCTCTGTGTAAATCTGAATATTTTATATGACACTTGGATGTATCGGAGAGGGAAGGTTGACCAATTGCTCAAAGTTGGCCATTTAACTAACCAATGACGAAAACGCTTCAAGTCTTCACCAACGATTTATTCAAAAAGGAAACGCAACCGGTTTCGACTAGCTCGTAGTCATCATCAGGCCTTGCTACATATATAAAGATTATAAGCAATGGTTGGTGATAATGGTGAAGTCGTGAACCAATGGCCGAACACAACACAATTTTAAATTGGTTAAAATACATTTAAAAGCAGAACCATAGTAGTCTAACCTGAGAATACCGTAATAAATGTAAATCATCATACTTGATCGTATATCAAATCATCATGTGAACATTCTCCTTCAACTATATCTTTTTTAGGTGGACTTTGTTTGTAAGACGCTATATCGTTAAAGGCAAATACTTCAATCATCCTTCGAATACCACTGTCCCCTTTACAAAGGAATCGTCTCCTTCTCAAACGCTTGAGGAGGAAGGAGGGGGTTCCTATTGACATTTGTAATTTTAATTCTGATCATTTATACATCTGTCATTTTCTTTTAATTGTTTAGTCAAAATTTTGTACCGTTGGCCATTATTCCTGTCGAGTTATTGATTTGAATATTGAGTTTTCCGTTTCATGTCTTTTTGGGTGAGGTACAATTTCTGTTACTTTTTCTTCAACTTTCGTTTCAACATAATTTAGAACCTTTAAATAATTAGAGACATCTACAAAATATTTTGAATTTTTCTGATACGATTAAAGCTAAATTGTGAAATGAAAAATGAGAAAATTCTTGAATTTGAACTATTTCCACTTTTAGTGCTGTTAGGCGAGGGTTGTTTTCGAGATTCCCTGTTGTAATAATTTTTCGTGGCCCAAAAATTTCAGAAAATCTCCAAATGAAATAATTGATATGAATTTTGGAGTGTTGATCAGTGGAAACAGTTTTGATTCTCATTGACGGAAACTATTTTCTAGATTCGAAAGATCTATTTCCTCGAATATTCTTTATTTGACTCGCTTTTATCAACTTGACAATCAAAATGTATGTA
The DNA here is from genome assembly GCA_963576515.1 of Cryptocephalus primarius. Lineage (NCBI taxonomy): Eukaryota > Metazoa > Arthropoda > Insecta > Coleoptera > Chrysomelidae > Cryptocephalus > Cryptocephalus primarius. The sequence goes on from OY754937.1 coordinate 389,048, forward strand.
ACAGAATCTTTCAACATAATTTTCACCGACTTCACGACGTCTAATTACTTTGAAAATTTGCACACGTTTTAATGCTCGAAACTTTGTCTTAATGTCCCTTTCAGGATTACCAAGATAAAAAATAGTACCATTAGTATGCGCCATCCCCTTTTTTTAAAAGTAGTTAGTACATGTGATAATTTCTGTAATATTCAGCTGGTAAACGTAATTATAGTTTATATGTGTAAGCAAACATGAAGATTCATTTTGAAATCAATAAAACAACTACAGCTTTTTAATTTTACTCTTTATAAATCCATTCAACCACATTTAAATGGTACATCAACTTGGAATGACGTTTTGTTTTTTTTCCTTGTTTTGCAGTATTTTCATATCAGGTATTAAACACTGCAGTGCCGAGTCTAATTCAGTTTATTCACTAGGAAAACATCATCCACAAAGATAGTTCTGTTTGAAATAGTCTCGTTGATTCCATTTAAAAATACCACAAAGGGTGGTAGACGTAACTAGAATCCCTGTAGGACTCCGTATTTATATTAAGGGAACATTTACTATACCAACCTTTTCGATGATGAACTCCGTACGACGACTTCGAAATATAAATTTAAATGACCTCTTGTCAGCTTTATGGAGCTGCGTCCTTCGTTGCTTCCCTCGCGTCCATAATTTCATTTGCAAATTCCCCTTTCGGTTATTGGAAACCGCTCTCGCATCTTCGTTATTTTTTAACGGCCCGTTCAAGGTGCCACTGTCGGATATCCAATCAGGAGTCTGAAAAAACAGTATTTAGCTTGCTTTCGAGATGTAACGCCGGATAATCGACGTTTCGTAAATTACATTTAAATCTACGTTACGTCTCTTCAGATTTATTCCCATCAACTGCCACTTACCGGCCGAGAAAGTACTCCGTATTATTATATTTTCTAGAGCGAAGGTCGTATCTTGCATGCACATATCAGCACGGTTGGTCCAGTTACATTCGAGACACTCCAATTCAGACTTGGACAATAATATGTTACTTACATATTTGTAAGATGTAACATGGATCAAAGTGATGCATTTGTCACGATTGTAACAAAGTTCGTCTTAACTTATTAATAAAGACAAACAATCGTTATTTCTAAATAACAGTTGAACGAATATTGAGAAGTTCTTGTTGTTTCCTGACAAATGAGTCGGAAGCTATGCTACGAAATTTTACCCCCACACATCGCGTAGCTGCTGGGTACCTACATGACATGATACAGTAAAAGATAAAAGATTCGTTTTACGGAAAACTTTCAAATGTACACACAACAATCAAAGATAATAAACAAAAGGTAACACTGGGACACCTAAATGAAAGGACTGAAATAGAAAATAACAGTGCTGCTATAGAAAAGTACAGAGTACTAGTACGGAGTAAGTACTAACCAATGATGATAGGATACACTTTAACACCTGTGTGAGGTCATGTCTCTAATAATTATGAATGGATATTTCCTTCATAAGAATTCCCAGAAATTTATCTAGGTGTAAGCAACCAAAGGACTACGTTAGATAATTAATTACGTAGTACAAAGAGAGCATTCGAAGCTAAAGCTAAGAGACGTGAGGGTACGTACATAAAGGATCTGAATGCGGATCAAATAACAATCTAACTATAGAAAGACAAGTACTATATTATAAAAGAATCACCAGCAACATCAGAACGATTTGAGTAAATATAAATATAATCTAGAAAGTCTTAAACATTAAACTATCCAGTTCTTGTACAATTTAAGACTATCTAACAAACTACAAACGGCGGTTCGCTTGCAGAACTCATTACTTCGGTCATATAAGTTGAAACTCAACCAAAATGACACTCTATTCCTATTTTAAATCATAGCTGTAAATGCTGACAACTTTCAAATGAAGAAAAAGAGATATAGCATTGATGGATTTTTCATAGATCGCATGGTGTTTCTAGGATGCAGCATATGAGAAGCGCATATAGTAGAAAAAAAAATGGGACGCATATTTACAGCAGCAGAAATATAGTACAATTATGGTAACGTAATTAGAATTCAGAAAACATGATGGCTAATAAGAACACTGACATACACACCATAAAACATTAGGGGAAAATTAGTAAAACAATAGACGCTGAAGGAAAGAGGAAGAAATTTGGGATGCAGCATGTGCTGTAGGACCCCCGCTTATAATGGTAATAAGTTCGGTCCACGTAATATGACCAACAGGCATACTGCCAGGCAGGGCCTAAGTGCGTTAAGTGCGGTCAGGATCATGAATCTCACTCATGTTCAAAACCAACCGTCATGGACGCAACCTGCGCTAACTGTCATGGAAAGCACCCAGCCAGTTACAGGGGATGTCCTAAATTTCCGAAACTCAATAAACAGCAGACTACTGAAAACATCCCACAACGCTCCACACCACAAACATCACATACATCATGATCCCCAAACCCGGTAAAGACCACACCCTACCCCAAAACTACCGTCCCATCAGCCTACTTTCATCCATCTCAAAAATCATCGAAATCCCCATCCTGGACAGACTCCGCTCCATCACAGACGACTTGCATGCAATCCCCAACGAACAATTCGGTTTCAGATCACACCATAGCGCAGAACACCAACTCATCAGACTCACTGAACAAATAACAGACGGCTTCAACAGAAATCGTGTGACAGGCGCCGTGCTATCACCACACCTGTTTAACATATACATACATGACATTCCAAAACACACAGACGTCACCTTATCCCTCTACGCAGACGACACCGCACTCACCGCACAATCTTGGCAACCACACATCGTAACTCGCAAACTACAGCAAGCAACTGAATTTCTGTCTGCCTGCGCAGAATTTCTGACATCGGTGGCATTGTGGAACCATATTAGGTTTGTTTCGCGTTTCTACGCGGATCTTGAGGTCGTTAAGGGCGGTCAGGTCATAGATGGCTGTTTCATTGGATGGGAGTGAAGCTGAAATGAGAGGGGTGTCGAGTTTCGTGCGAAATGATTTTATGCGGGCAATGTTCTTGGGGTGGAACCCGAGGTCTTCGAGTTCCAGGGTGATATCCCTAATGTTAGTGTTAATAGGGAGTCCGCGGATGACGATGTGGATGTTTTGGTCTTCGGGAAGGGTGAATGTGTGAGCGTCGAGTTTGTTTTCTTTCAGGATTTTTGTAATTTTTCTGTGGTTTTCTGTGTCGGATGGGATGATGCGAACGCCTTGTGGGGTGATTTTGGCATGCGTGAAGTGGGCTTGATGGGTGCGAAAGAGTTTAGATGCGTCTGACCATTTGTTGGTGTCGTGTAGGTATATAGGAGGGGGTTTATTGTTGGGATTGGATGGGTTGGTTGCTGTGTTTTGTGTTGAGTACTGTTGTGTTGGCTGTTGACGTGTTGTGGTTTGTTATGGGTGTGTTGTTGTGGTTTAGGGGTTTATTGTTTCTGTCTTTTACTTTCGTGTACGGTGGGAGTGATTTGCGTGGTGGGTTCGTCAGTGTCCATGTCGTTTAATACGTCAAATTTGTTGTGAGTGTCTACTGTGTTGGTGGGTGGTTGAGGGCTGGCGTGGCGTTTAGTTGGTTTAGGTGGGTTTTTAATGAGCGCGCTGAGTTGCTTTGTTAATGTTGCAATCTGTTCCTGTAATTTTTGGACTTGTGCGGTGAGTGTGTTAATTGTAAGTGCTTGTTGTTTGATGATGGCAAATGGGTCTTCGGTGGCCATTGTGTGTGTGGTGATATGATGTGTGTGTGTGTGAGTTGATTGGGTGGGTGTGCGAGGGAACGTAAAATCTTACCTGCTCTTAGACTGCTGGGCTCGAGCGAGTCCGGTTCAGAGCGAGGGAGCCCTGTATGGAGGCACGAGGGTTAAGGAGGGGACCGCAGTCCGCAACCTTGCCCTCCCTTGCTTCCCTCGCCTAGAACCGCAGAAAACGCTTAACTGCGCTGCTGCTAACGAACACTAGAGGTCCGAAACATGTACAATAAACAACTTAGCTGTCCGTTGGAGTCGTTTTCTTTGCTGGTGGAAGTGACTTCGAGACCTTTCCCTGTTGATCGTTCAACCTCCCCTTTGGAGAATGGATTTTTACCACAAGTTATCTTTTGATAAATATTCTTGCATATTGTAATAATATAACTTATAGATGTCCTGAGGAAGGCAATAATACTTTCCGAAAGCTTGATAAATATCATAGTGTTTTAGTAATTTCCCTGGCTACTCTTACTGACCACATCTCCACAAACAGAAATTGGATAATATTTCCAAGTTTCGCAAATCCTTTTTTTAAACTAGTTGGTCACTATCCTACAACTTATATATATATATATATATATATATATATATATATATATATATATATATATATATATATAGAATATGTTTATTCGTTTATATATGTAATATAATAAAATATGTTAGCACGATAGAGAGCGAAATTTTTTAAGTATCGCATTCAAACTTGGAGCAAAAATTGATTGGGTAAATTTCTTGGATAAGTACGTTAACGAGCCAAATACGCCAAATAGAAACAAATTGGCGGCCTGTCAAACTTTAAAAAAAAATTGTATTTTTTTTTTAGTTTTCGGAGACGAAAATGTTACTTAGATCTTTTGTAGGCCTTCAAAAGCTCTACAATTTTGTACCCTTTAATTTTTTCCTAAAGCGTAAAAGAAAAAGTTTATTTATGAAAAATCGAAAATTTCCTTGAAGGACAGTTGAAATTCATTTAACATTTTTCTCTAAAACGTACAGCAAAAAAGTTATTTATGAAAAATCACAAATTTCCTATATTTGATTTAACGATATGGTTGAGGAACCCAAAGGGCCAGGAGAGCCCGTCGGGGTTCAACACATTTATAAACTATCCTCATTTCTCGACTGTGATATTGAATAATACATGGGAAATAGAAATAAGGCTATCCGATAGGCGTGCCATGGGGAATTTTTTTATTAAAGATTTTACAGCATGGTCTGTGGAATATGTCGTTGCTACCCCTAAAGGAACGCCTTTAGAAATGAAAGCTTTCCTTAAATTTTCGGCGAGTGACTCTACCTCCACGGCGAAAACTGTTGCGTCTTTATGGTTTTGGTTACAGTTTAGAAGTTTATTCGCTAGAACCTGTGAAGGTTCGCCCATAATCCCAATTTAAAGGGGTCAACTGCATTCGTCAAAGTAGATTCAGTCGTTATTAAGTCGCGTTTTTTACCCTTTAACCAAGTTTTAACGAAAGCAACGGCATTAGCTGAATACCCGGAATTATGACTTAACAGATCCAAAGAATCTAAAAATGACAGTCATTTTTCAGGAGTCAAATTCCTGTGAGATGATTTTGCTCGCAAAGTTAAAAATTTTATCGCAGAAGTAGTCATGTCGTGGACGTCTATACGATCGTTGTCGGATTCAATGTCTGGGTCAATGGTAGATGTATCAATTTGTTTTGTGCACGTACTAAGCACCACGTATTTTGCTGACAACACCTGGAATGCTCGTACTACTTTATCCCTAATATATTAGAATGTCGTTGGCTTCTATCTTTTGTTCTTGATTAAGTTGCTTCCAAGATTTTCTTTTTAAACTAAAACTTTTTAAATCATACCAAAAACAACCCTGCAGTCACCATTCAGTACTGTGCACTTCAGCCCAACTCCCTGGAGGTAATCCCAGCCAAACTCTTTCTGCATTTTCTTCTTTGGAAAAATTAACATCGGTGGCATGTATGCTCCACTTGCAGATATGCAAATGAGGGAAGTTGTGGTTTCACCTCTTCCGGCTGAAATTAGTGAACCGACTTGTCGCTTTCCCTTACAAGCAAAGATTTTAGAATTACTCTTGGGATTTAATAAGACACCAGTTTAACCGCAATTAAATATTTGCGAAGCTGTAAGTTGGTAATTATCTACCAAGTTCGTAGGCAACGCAAAAAAATACCAACTGTTAAACTTTGTTAAATCCCATGGCTCTTGCGTTAGATGTTGACTTATGCTTACAAATTGAAAGAAAAGGATTTTTCATTAAAAATCCATTGATCTAATTTTCGCCAACAATTTCATTTTGAAATCTGTGACCTATTCCATTTCTTACCGCTAAATGATACGCTAGAGTGCGTAAGTCTTTCATTGTAAAACCGAATAACCGTGCTTAATTCACTAATTCATGTTCCTGCTCTTCGGTAAACACTACTTGAAATTTTCCAACAGTTTTGTCAATAGGGTGCTCAGAATTTTCTCTTTTTACTTCACATATCGTTCCAGGGTAGTTTTGGGAGCACTGGATTGAATTAAAGCCTTTAGATAACCTAATTGTTCAGAAATCACCGCTTCAACAGCATTATTCATCGACTCAGTTGACCAGGACTGCCTATTGGTTTTTCTGTTGTATATTCGAACCTAACCTACAGACCAAAATAGTACGGGGTAGAACGGGGTACTTCCTTATTTCCCCGTTCCGTTCCCCCCCAGGAAGACGATTATGTTTAAAGTGGTTAAGCTACTCTAAAACAACGCGCAAAGAAACGATTAGCTAAACTAGAGCCCACTGAAGGTACTACAAGTATTACTAACTACCTTTGTAATAGAACCAAGTGTATATATTGTAACGAACGCCCCGTATAGCTTGTTGTTTATATGAAAAACAGTTAATGGGAATGATAATGTCGACATTAGAGTAGAATACAATGTCTATGTGTGTCATTCCGTGTAAAACTGTTACAGTTTTGGCGGCTGATCCGGGATTTGGCCCGGGATGACGTACGGAAATGATGACGATATCACGTAGCGGAGAAGTTAGGGCTACAACCTGTGCGACGTTGTTGAGTTGTTGAACAGTTATACGCAAATATTACACCTAGGTAAGATTTAGGATAACACTCGTGTGGATCGACTGCGTGCGGCTGGCGCGTATGGCCTGTTTGAGTGCTACACTCATATTCGTAACTCGTATTGTGAGACGGGCGCTGTTCATCTTAGTACAAGGATTGGTGATGGTTGACCACCGGGATTGTGCGTCTGGAGCCATTAAGCCGTTGCTGAGTATTTCAGTAACTGCAGGAGCAGCGGAGGATTTCAAGGGACAGGTCCCTCTTCTACCTGGAGCATTGTTTGGGATAGATCACCCCTGGTGTGTTTGATGGTCAGGAAGAGGATTGGCTTGCTTGGTTTCGATTTGCGGCTGATGAATTTTTGTACAGGATTTGCAGTCCAACCCGCTCAATGGGGTTAATCACACACACATACACTCACACATGTACACATTTTCACGTTTACTTCTGCACATGGAGTTGGCAAGGATACTGGCGTGTTTTGTTTGATTTTTAAAATAACTATGGCGAGATTCCCGGAGGTGAACATCGCCTGGAGAGGCAAGGAGAGGACAACTGGCTCTCGGTTTATAAGTTTTGGCCGAATTTCCGAAGGTGAACATCGTCTGAAAAGTAGGAAACAACTGATCTCGATGGACAAGCTCTGACGGAATTTCTGAATGTGAACATGGTCTGAAAAGGAGGAGACAACTGGCTCTGAGTGGACAAGCTCTGGCGGGATTTGCGAAGAAGAACATCGTGCGGAGCAGAGAAGATACACTATTCCTTCTTATCACAAGTTTTACCGTGGCTTCTTTTGGGTTCGAGCAAATACTAAGGCAGGTGCACAATGCATCATGGAAGTGGTCATTAAGTTATCATTGTGACACATACTCTTAAATGCACTTTTTCCAACGGAAGACTTCGAATGAGTATTTCGGAAGAAGCGTCCTTTCCTAACATGGTGTGCTGTCGAAGAAGATGATCCGAGTGTCGAAGGCGACACTGAAAATGGAGAGGGGTAGTGTAACGAACGGGGCACCAATTAGAATTACCACCAAAAAGACGCTTGAAAAAGCTGTCTCTAAATTTGAAAACGACATCCGCGCCGCTGTAGAACTTTGCACCTTCACCAAATCCTCTCACAACACGCCAAAAACCACAAGACTTCCACCACGCATACAACGCCTCATCACCACACGTAACCAAGCAAAACGCACATACCAGCACACACGAAACCCGACACACAAACGACAATACAATGACCTCAATCGAGAACTTAAAACACAATTACACACACATCACAACACACAATGGCACACCAAATTACAGTCACTCAACACCAACGACAGCTCCGTATGGAAAATGGCGAAAGCGCTCCGGTCGCCAAAATCACACACACCCCCTATACACTCTACCGACGGACTCAAATACTCAGACTTTGACAAAGCTGAAGCTTTTGCTTCAGCATACGAACACAACAGCCGTCTCCTCGAAAATCACGACATCGACCCCGACCATGAGGAGGCGGTCTACGAAAACACACGACACATCCGACGTAACACGACAACAAGCCCATTCACACCAGTCACACCCACAGAAATACACATCATCCGTACACTAAAAAACCGCAAATCACCCGGCCCCGACACCATTACCAACAAAACATTAAAACTTCTTCCGCGTAGAGGGATAGCCACCATCACCGCCATCGCAAACGCCATCATTCGACAGTGCCACTTTCCGTCCCGATGGAAAGAGGCCACAGTCATCATGATCCCCAAACCCGGTAAAGACCACACCCTACCCCAAAACTACCGTCCCATCAGCCTACTTTCATCCATCTCAAAAATCATCGAAATCCCCATCCTGGACAGACTCCACTCCATCACAGACGACTTGCATGCAATCCCCAACGAACAATTCGGTTTCAGATCACACCATAGCGCAGAACACCAACTCATCAGACTCACCGAACAAATAACAGACGGCTTCAACAGAAATCGTGTGACAGGCGTCGTGCTATTCGACATCGAAAAAGCCTTCGATAAGGTCTGGCACGACGGCCTGTTACACAAAATGACCCAATTAAAATACCCCATCACCTACATCCGACTCATCAACTCATACCTCCGCAACAGAAAAATCAGAGTACGAACTAACCACATATTATCATCATCACGTAGACTCGAAGCCGGTGTCCCCCAGGGCGCCGTGCTATCACCACACCTGTTTAACATATACATACATGACATTCCAAAACACACAGACGTCACCTTATCCCTCTACGCAGACGACACCGCACTCACCGCACAATCTTGGCAACCACACATCGTAACTCGCAAACTACAGCAAGCAACCGACGACTTAATTGACTTTTGCACTAACTGGAAAATAACACTTAACATTGACAAAACACAAGCCATACTCATAAACCGCAAACACAAACAACCACACTGACACATCCACATCGACGGACACGACATACCCTGGAGTGACAAAGTAAAGTACTTGGGGGTATATCTCGATCCAAAATTAACCTGGAAAAGACACACACACTACGCAAAACAAAAAGCCAACGCCATAAGATCACTCCTTCACCCACTCATTAACAGAAAAAGCCATCTCTCATTACAGAACAAACTTACACTCATTAAATCCATTATCAGACCCACCCTAACCTACGCCTCCACGGCGTGGGGGTACGCCGCCGCCACACACATCAAACCATTAGAAATACTAGAAAACCGCATCATTAGGCAATCACTAAACATACCATGGTTCATTTCAAACGCACAAATTCAACTCGAATTCAAACACCCCTCACTCAACACATATATCAAAACACGCGCCACAAAACAATTTCAACTAATCAGCACACACGACAACCCACTCATCAGACAAGCCTCTGACTATGACCCTGACCCAGACACCATCCGACCACATAAACGACCCAAACTGCTACTAGTCACATAAACAGATCACAAAAACGTGCACAAATGACACACACACACACATACATACACACCCTAAACACACAGTCCGATTCCACAACACCGTCCTGCCTCACGGCGCCAAGACCAAACCTTTCCCGATCGAGTGCCAGCCCCCGGGCGGATGCACTCGTCCCCTTTAAACCTGGAGAGGGGGTTTTAGTGAGGTAAAAATCCCACACCGTTGGGCCCGGCGCACCTTCCGGGTCTTTCGCCTGTTGAAGGTTTCCCCCTCGCTACCAAAAAAAAAAAATCACTGGGAAGTCCTTGTGGCATTGTTTACAATTTTATTAATTGACACAGGTTATGAAGCAGGCTAACGTTCAGTTCTCATCAGCATTAACAAAAATTGGCAATGGAGAAAAATTAACGGAAGAAGAACTCCAACTTATTGAATCACGTTTTTTTCCAAAAGACGAAGCAAATAGACTATGCCCCCATGGAGTACGATTATTCCACTCAAATGATTCTGTTAATAAGTAGAATAATTCTATTTTGGCAAATGCTGAAGATGAAGTTACTTCGATTGCCACAGATATTTACACTGGATGTCAGACTAAAGAACAGGAGGCTTTTATCAAACAAAAATTGCACAAAATGTCGACAATCGATACTGGTGGGCTACCATATGAACTTATATTTGTTAAAGGGACATATTACAGTATTACGACAAACATTGATGTGGCAGATGGTCTCGCTAATGGCACAGTCGGAAAATTAAATCACATAGAATTCGATGATAATGGGGAAGTTTCGAAGTGTGGCTCATTTTCCCAAACAAAATTGGGCAAAAGCTGCAGAAAAAATGTGCAGGATACATGGCACAACACAATATTGATCGCAATGCAGTACCTATTTTACGAAGGCAACCGTAATACCAATGAATAATAATAAAACGATTCACGTGCGTAGAAGTCATTTCCCATTAGTATCATCATGTTCTATCACGATCCCCAAATCGCAGGGTGGGACTTTCGATGAGATTGTTTATGAATATGACAAAAGCCACAGTATAGAATTGGTTTATGTTGCCTTATCGAGAGTGACGAGTATTAATGGTCTATATATCACCACAACAGATGATAGTAACATTTTCCACCATGGCAGAAGAAATTCTATAGGTGTAACAGATATACAGAGAGAATTTCAAAGATTGTCACTCAATAGACTGCCCACAATAATTGAGTCTTTCGGGAGTTTTATTTTTAATAGTAGAGGAATAAGTTTCTATTCAATAAATACTCATTAAAGTCTCAAAAAAGATTCTCTCAGAAAAGACTCAATAAAGTCTCATTACAGATGCCCTCGATCTGAATGACAGCGTGTTTACAAAATCTACAATAATTATATTGCCGGAAACACATATGAAAGAGGGTCAACACATCCATATTCCGAATTTTCATTGCATAGTAAAATACAAACGACAAAATGTTGCTGCGGGGGGAGTAGCAATTTATCACAATGAAAGTGACCATACAAATACAGTCACTTCACACATGGATGTGCATTCAAGGGCATCAGAATCTGTTGTTGCAGCACAGTCTGCTATTGGTGAAATTTGTATAAGTAAATGCATTCCAGAAACTGACGCAGAATTCGTAATTGTAGCTCTATACATCTCTCCTGGTAAAAGTGTAAATGAGATTATAAAGTTTGTACATCAAAATTTGTTAATTTATACTGTCATGCCTACGGGGTATGGGGTGTCCCTAGGAGCGCCCTTGGGGTTTGCTCAGAGGTAGGGAATATAAAGTGGGTACAAAACAAAGCGGATTTTATTTACGACTGAAACACGTTAAACGCAAAAGACATCAAAATACTAATCCTAAACAGGATAGATTGAGGGAAGAGTAATCAGAGTGAAAACCAACAAATAAAGTGTGGAAATACGATGGTCAAACTTAAACAACGGGGTGTCGTTACATAAAAAATACCTGCTTACATGGTCCAGAGGTACGAGGGAGGCTGGCACGATTGCGGGACGGTCTCAGGGGTGCCGGGCGGCAGCGTGGCGACGGGCTAAAGACTACCTCCTCCCCTTATTGGGACCGACAATTTATATCCTTAATATTCGCAGGTTCAGCGGTTCTGTACTCATGTGGGTCACCGAATTTGCGAGGTTCGGTTCACCACAGGTGAACCGATGAACCCGTGCACTAGTTAATTTCGTCATGAAGATGTTATTATTCGCCAATCTGCAACTCGGCACATGGCGACGAACTTGTGGCCCGGGTCATAATAAATGTAGGTCGATAATTAACGCAATCGTGACAATACAAGGGACGGTTCAGCACTGCTCGATGAAAATTTTCATGAAATCCCATTGGTAATGAGCGGAGATTTCAACATTGATTTTTCCGATCAGAAGGCAGTACCATTGATAGATTTTCTGAAAGAAAAATTAGATTTGGTAATGTCGAATGACAAGACTCAAAGTACGACCAAATACGGAATGACTATCGACGCCGTATTCAGTAGGTACCTTGAAAAGTTTGAATCTCGAACCTTTGTCAGTTATTTCAGTTACCATAAGCCAATTGTATCTTTTTTGGAATACAATGTTGACAGAATGATTATAGAAGAAATTGATAATGAAAATATGTAAATGTTTAACATAACAATAAGTTATTTTTATGTCCAAAAGTACCTATAAATATAATTAACAAAAATAAATAAATATACTCAATAACTAAAAAAAATTTCGTTTTCTCAATGTATGTTTGTGTGCGGCTTATACCCAACGAAGTTTCACTTCAACCGTCTGGTCCGATGCAGACCCTGTTTTTCTAGCCCTTTGATGTGCTATTTGGAGACTGTATCATAGCTCTTGATCATATGCGTCAATATTATAGAACTGATCGACTTGAGAACCCGTCAAAAGTTCTGAAAGATTAGTTTTTCTGCCAGGCAATACTTCAAAGGGACTGTATTCATGATAAGTATTAGGTGTAGTATTGTAACATAATGTAGTATTGTGTCCAAGTAGACCAGTCGCTTTTCGCGTCATGTATATACATGTTAATGTATTCGTTAAGAACACAATGATTTCTCTCACAGTCTCCAATGGGATTGACTGTGATATGCTGTGGAAATTTCATGATCTATTCCAAGTAATTTGGTTCTGTTTTCAAATACTTGATTCTTGTATTCTGTTCCCATGTTTGTGCGAAGCTCTTTCATGGTACCGTAAACAAGGATGAAGTGCTGAACTATATTAGATGCTGATATAGTGAAAGCCTCTTTATCAGGTACTGGGATGATTACTGCGTAATTTGTTAACTCACATTTTATTGTAATGGCGAATTTATAACTTTCTGGAGATATTGCAAGTTTTCCTATAGTATCGACGCATACTATGTCAAAGGGTTGTTGTGGTGTGGGTGTGATAACGAATGGTTCTATACCTCTCATTTTGTATTTATTGACCTGACATTTGTGACATTTTAAACGAATACAGCTGCATCTCGAGACATGTCTTTCCAATAATATGATGCTTTTAGTTTTTTGTATAATCTTTATTGGCCGCAATGACCACCTTACAAATGATTATCATGAAATTGTTTAATTAAAATGGATCCTTGTTCTATGTCAGCTATTAAATGTCGGCGTTGATTGATAACAATACCAATTTTATTTAAAATGTGGTTCCTTAACTCCTTAAATTCGTTGATTGTGCACAATCGGAATATTTCATAATTTCTATTAATTCTTACTCTATCAAAATTTTTATCACCAGCCATTTTTTCTACCTGGGACAAAGCGAACTCTAGTGCCACATTGTCATTGGTGATTGGGTAGCTCTGTCTTTTTTTTTTTTTTGGTAGCGAGGGGGAAACCTTCAAAAGGCGAAAGACCCGGAAGGTGCGCCGGGCCCAACGGTGTGGGATTTTTACCTCACTAAAACCCCCTCTCCAGGTTTAAAGGGGACGAGTGCATCCGCCCGGGGGCTGGCACTCGATCGGGAAAGGTTTGGTCTTGGCGCCGTGAGGCAGGACGGTGTTGTGGAATCGGACTGTGTGTTTAGGGTGTGTATGTATGTGTGTGTGTGTGTCATTTGTGCACGTTTTTGTGATCTGTTTATGTGACTAGTAGCAGTTTGGGTCGTTTATGTGGTCGGATGGTGTCTGGGTCAGGGTCATAGTCAGAGGCTTGTCTGATGAGTGGGTTGTCGTGTGTGCTGATTAGTTGAAATTGTTTTGTGGCGCGTGTTTTGATATATGTGTTGAGTGAGGGGTGTTTGAATTCGAGTTGAATTTGTGCGTTTGAAATGAACCATGGTATGTTTAGTGATTGCCTAATGATGCGGTTTTCTAGTATTTCTAATGGTTTGATGTGTGTGGCGGCGGCGTACCCCCACGCCGTGGAGGCGTAGGTTAGGGTGGGTCTGATAATGGATTTAATGAGTGTAAGTTTGTTCTGTAATGAGAGATGGCTTTTTCTGTTAATGAGTGGGTGAAGGAGTGATCTTATGGCGTTGGCTTTTTGTTTTGCGTAGTGTGTGTGTCTTTTCCAGGTTAATTTTGGATCGAGATATACCCCCAAGTACTTTACTTTGTCACTCCAGGGTATGTCGTGTCCGTCGATGTGGATGTGTCAGTGTGGTTGTTTGTGTTTGCGGTTTATGAGTATGGCTTGTGTTTTGTCAATGTTAAGTGTTATTTTCCAGTTAGTGCAAAAGTCAATTAAGTCGTCGGTTGCTTGCTGTAGTTTGCGAGTTACGATGTGTGGTTGCCAAGATTGTGCGGTGAGTGCGGTGTCGTCTGCGTAGAGGGATAAGGTGACGTCTGTGTGTTTTGGAATGTCATGTATGTATATGTTAAACAGGTGTGGTGATAGCACGGCGCCCTGGGGGACACCGGCTTCGAGTCTACGTGATGATGATAATATGTGGTTAGTTCGTACTCTGATTTTTCTGTTGCGGAGGTATGAGTTGATGAGTCGGATGTAGGTGATGGGGTATTTTAATTGGGTCATTTTGTGTAACAGGCCGTCGTGCCAGACCTTATCGAAGGCTTTTTCGATGTCGAATAGCACGACGCTATGATTGATTTAATTTGCTTATATATGCGCGTTGCTCTTACTGGGGTAATTGACGCAAATCTCCGATCAATATCATATCGAGCCCTCCAAAATTAACTTTAAATTTTCCCGTGATTTCTTTCAATCGTTGATCAATTTGTTCTAATAATTCTGCCGATATTCTACTTATTTCGTCAATTATAATCACTTTGACATATTTAAACAAGGCCCGATACTGGTGAGCTACTTCTATATTCAATGGTAACAATTTTGACAGAGATATTTTCAAGGCCGTATGAACAGTTGTTCCATCGATAACAACAGCAGCTTTGCCAGTAGAAGCACAAGTTATGTACACATTACAGTAGCCATCGTTCTCGGAAAATCTGTTATATATTTCCATTATTAATTTTATTACAAATGTTTTACCACATCCAGCTGGACCCGTAAAAAATATCTGCAGAGGATTACTGATGAATCACTTCCAATAAAAGGTTTCGCTGTTTCTCATTCGCCATACACACGGCTTGACAAAACCCTGCATGTGGTAAAACATTTTCTTTTCTTTTAGCTACGGCACCTAATTTGTTCAAGGTAGCAAGCCGTAAATCAGCATTCGCGTCAAGATTCGGATCGTTATATAAATGTTCAAATGGATTAGCTTCTAGGAATTGACCTCTAACGTCTTCAACTTCACCATCATCACGAGGTGTTTCTTCTCGACAAAGTTTTCTGCATATTTGAATAGTTTTTTCAATATCGATATTGTTTTCGAATTCCCTTCTTCTTTGTAAAATAATTTGTTCATTGTCCTCATAAATAGTTAAAAATTTCATATCCGCTAAAATGTCTTGTTCATCGTTTTTAAATGGATAGTGTAATGTCACCATTTCCCTTTTATATTCATTAAAATCTGACCCGATGTCATAATTTCGATATCTTATTATTTTCTTTTCATCTCTCTTAACATATTCGCCTTTATTATTTTTGTAATATTGGGAAACGAACTGAGCCAATGAAATGTCCTCTAACTCTTCCGGTCTTCGTTCGTACTTGTCAAAGCAGTTCTCCTGCCATATATCGGTTGATTCGGCTTCTAATGGAGAGAGCTCTTTCATTCTTTTTTTAATCCTTTGACGTTCAATGGGCCACAGGGTTGGTATGTAAACTATTTGCGCAGAAGCTTTAGACATTGGCTCTCTCAACAGGTACCAAGCAGCTTCTTGGCTCGTCATTTCGGTATTGTTTAGAAGGTTAACACTTAAACTCCTCGTTATATCTACAATATCGAATTCGGGGTGTTCATTCATAGTTTCTATAATTTTTCTCTGTAAATTACTCACGCCAAGATTTGTTTTATTAACATACTCAACAACGTATGCTGCACAAGAATACTCTTCTGTAATAAATTGAATGTCTGTATTTGACTTGATTACATTAAATAAGAATGGGTCGAAGGGGTTATGCCATTTTTCTGAAGGTTGACGTTTGACAAACACTCGTGGTCGCTTTATTCCCGCTCGTAAAATATTTAAATATTCCTCATCCGGAGTAATGTTATTTTGTGTATAAAAGTGATTAAAATCAGTATAGTCGTCTTTTTCAAAATTTTTTCTGATTTCCTTATACTTGTTCTTGAAAATTATAAAATTAACTTCTGTATCTTTCATTGGAACTAATATAGCGGTTTTCTTACATGGCATAAAAGAAGCTTCGAATCTGCATTCTTGCGCACGATTGGATGTGATTTTCTTTTAGCAGGTAAACGTGTGTTTGTGAGTGTTCAATTTAATATTACCTGAAGCTTCTGAAGCTGAAACGGATATGAGCGCATCAATCAGCTTAATAGCCTCTTGATAGTCTTTGCCCAGTGTATCATCAGGAGCATTCTCACACCAAGCTATAATGTGAGCATGTGGGCTTCCTCGCTGTTGAAATTCAATTCTCTTGAAGTAATGTACGATTATGTATTTCCCGAATGGGCTGTATCTTTTTGATTGTAACAAACTCATAATAACATTAACTAATTTGTTGAAGTACAATGCACATATTACAGCGTCTTCATTAATTAGAGTACTCTTGTGCATGTATTCTAATTCTTCAGCTTGTTTCTTTGAAATTAATTTCTTGTTTCGTAATGTAAAAAGCAATTGTAATAAATTTGGCCATCCTATCTCATTTGCACTGATTGTAAAGAATAGGGTTCGTTTCCCTAATTGACGAAACATAGCAAATAATTTTTTCTTCTTCTCAGCCCAGTACCAAGCTGAATTTGGTATAGATCTTAAGAAAGCTAAGTTACTTTCGATACAACCTTAGATCTAATCTTCTGATTCTATCTGTTCTTTAGTAATCTTAGTGTTCTTCCCTACATGTTTAAAGGCTATGGTGAGAGAGTCTCTCACTCTGATTCTCATTAAGAGTTCTCATTCCTTCTCATTCTCATTATTTTCATTGCCATATATAATAAATGATATGGAGTGACCCCACGTCGATCTGATCTTCTCAGTTCACTCGTTGCCATCATAAAAGGGGTGGCAGTAACTCCTTCTCTAAATTCTCTTACGTGTCCCAGATATATGTCAGGGAGAGAAAGCTTTTCAGCATGATCATCGAACAATAGACTGATTGGTACGTTATTTTCTCCCGGTGTGATTCTAAGTTAGAAATCCTCGTTCCAAATTAACGATTGTTGTTGTGCACTAATCTCTGCTCTATAGTTATATTTTCCACGAACTCATTATCATCGCTAAAGTGACGAAATTGTTCCCTGTGACAGTCATTATCATCGCTACTGTTTAAAAAACCATCAGCAATGGTTATCTCGTACATAGTATACAACGGTGTTTGTGTCAAATATCTTAGCCATATTTTGATTACTCTCTTATTGACCAGTCCTTGTACGAAATTCGATTTATGAATTTTTTTTCTTTTAATATGTACATTGATACAATAATCATCATCCACATTGCGGGGTAACTTGTTAATCATAGTAACGACCTCTACCGGGACGTTTATAACTTGTCCATAAATCCCATATTGGCCATTGATATGTCGGAGGCGTCTTATTTGCATAAACGGAATACGAGGGGATATTAATCGCTGGGTTACCAAATCTAATGGATGATCGTGTAAATGTACCGGATATTCTGGATATCTGAAGCCATTATAAACGGATAAAGTTGGAATGAAATTTCTTTTAATGCTTGTGTAGCAGGTAGAGCATATAGTGAATTGCTCCTTATGAACTGTAATAATTTTTCTGATGAGGGTAATATTTTGGGTTTCATACCGATTAAGCACTGTTTTCAAATCCTTCTTGAACCAAAGGCGATCACACACGTCACAAGGATAACCGTAGGGGTTATTGATGAATTTATTCGAAAACTCTTTATGTGTGAGAATGTGTTCATTGTATAACGTGTTATACCCTGCATTGATTGTTGATATTCTTCCATCTGAATATTGTTTATGTCGTTTCCTCCATCGTCACTATCATTGTTTTCAATATTCTCATTAACAAAGTCCTGATCATGGTCGCTTTCTATAGAGGTAATATGTGCCCTCTCATTGTGTACCATTTCAATGTCCGCATTGGAAACCTGCACGACTGGTGCTTCATTTCTATCATTATCGTGAGGCTCTCCCGTAGGAAATGTGGGAATTTCTCTTGTAGATGGACCCGCTATCTCTGAAGTATGGAATCGATTTGCACGAACAAATGGAACTTGTCTATGTGAAGGCCCTGCTATTTGCGAGGAATAAATATTTTTGGTTCGTGGTACAGCCTCTCTTGCAAATTCTAATTTTTCTGAGCTAAGTTAGCTAAGCTAATTTTTCCGGCTAATTTCAATTTTCCTCTTTGGCGATGATTGTAGTATTTTTTTTTTTCTTCCCCTTTTTTCTTCAACTTGCAGACTTTTGTCAACCGACAATTTTTGTTTCGCCCTGTACTTTTTGTTTGTATCATTGAAATTTTCTGGTATTTTGAAAGGCCTGCGGGGGATTCTGGCAATTTCTTCTCGGAATTTTTTCAGGTTAAAAATTTCCCTGGGGGCCAACTTGACTCACAAACTCGCAGAAAATTCTTCAATTATAAACAGATTCAAAAATCCTGTAGAACTTGCAAGAATTTTCAAATCATCAAGACATCTAAGACTCTACTTTTGCTCCAAAATTCGGAAAACGTATCATGAATATCATCCTAAAGGTATAGAAATCTTTTCTTCCTACCTTGAAGATCCACAACTTTAACTGGAAAATCGCGAATTTTACTAATTTACCAGAAAAACTTTCCAATTCCTCGAAAACCGAAAATTACCAAGAATGTGGACTCACGTCCTGAACATTGGCAACATCCCATGTATTCCTGAAGTTCCAAGAATTTTCATGCCATTAAAAGTCCGGATTTACTAACAAAGCCAGCATTTTTCCTAGAAAACCGCACATGTTCCTGGAAATGCAGAAATCCAGAAATTTTAGAGAATTCCTACACACATCCTTCCAGGAAATTCAAAGTTATGGCGCCCTCAATTGAAAATGTCTGCGCAAGCCTATACTTGCGCCCCCTGACGGATACTAATCGAAGCACCGACAAAATAAACAAACACACGCGGACAGATACTTGGACAATACTCTTTCGAAAAGATGTTCTCGACTATTGATAATATTCCCGATTTGGCCAGCTCACATGTAAAACAAAGATTTTTTGAAGGGAGAAAAGTTGTCACCTGCGGACAAATTCCTTTTCGGGGGAAGCTTTCTCGAAATGCGTCAAATGAGCAGACGAAAGCAAACACTTTTAGAATTGTTTTACAAGAAAATTCAGTAATCACTGTTTGATTACCGCTGGACAACACTTTTTTTGTTTGCACTAAAACACTTTCAGAATTCTGAAACACGTGTCCATCATTTAGAACCAATCTGACACTTGGAAAAAGTCCACGAAGCACAAATAAAACACAACGGTGCACCACTTCTTTGAAACATTCTATCTAAATTCAACGGACCGCGTCCTGTCTACTGCTATTCTATGCGTACTCGCTACAGATATACCGTATACGTGGTATACGCTATCGCGCATACACGCGGCGCAGACACATGCTCGTTGTATACCTCCCACTATATACCCATGGTGTATACCACGGATCACTTACGGAGAACACTCGCCTTTGATAATATATCTACAAGAGGTTCGGTGGCTGAGTAGATAAAGCTCTTGCTTCTCACCCGGGAGTTCTGGTTCGATTCCTGGTGCAGGAGGTTTTCTTTTTAAATTAAAAACTTCTTCCCAAGCCAACACGTAGAAAAGTACGCTAAAACACACGTTCAGGAAGTGCGTAAAAAGCGTCTCACTTTATTTAAGAGTTACGTGGTTTTTCGAATCACACCTCACCAAATATCCAACACCCCTAAAAAGTTTCACTTCAAAAATACTTAATAAATAACAAAATTAAACAAAAAGCAAACACGGAAATTATATAACGGTTACCTCGTTACGTTAACCAATGAGGAACATCACAAATTTGACCCTTGATACAAAGGCTCATTTACTGTTGTGGACATCTCAGAACTCAATCGCGTAATAAAAGATGCTCGAGACAGAGAGACGTTAGTCCACAAGAATCGAATTCGACGATATAATCCACAGCAGTATTCCAATACACATACGCACTGATCACGCGATATGCTGAGGACTACAATTAGGATTCTGAACTTTAGGAACTGAACTCTTTTCATTATTCTATATTATCGAATCAAAGAATTCTAGATCTGATTAATTAGTTGTGAAATTTTTACAAAAGAACAAAATTTACAGAGGGAAAGCCTCTATAGCCTAAAGCCATAGATCCATAAATATTTCCAGAATTTTTGCAACTTGGCGACGCAAGACCTACCAAGGCTAATTTACTAGAGATGCAAACATTGTAAAAATAGACATCGATAGAGCGATGTATCGATATCTGGAAAATAAACCGCCTGGAAAGCATAAATGTTTAATAATATCGCTATAATATCCAATTTGTTTGGAGAATATATGTACTATAAATGTGAATAATTGAAATGAACTAATACCTTTTACTTGTTACTTTTGGCTGAATCAAACCCATTTAAAAATTTTTTGAATATATACTTTTACTATGACTATTTATAAGGAAAGAAATAGCCAAAAACCGAAAAATTAATAAGAATGAAATAGAACTTGAATTATTTCTTCATCACAAAATCAATAGAGAAATAACCATTAAATCGTAATTGTAATTTATTTTTGGAGTGAAAACTGCCAACGTTTCGATGCCATATACGACCCCGATACATGAGATCGAAAAGTGAACACTAAATCCAAGCGAACGGGAGCAAGCAAACATCTCCACTCTACACATTCGCTAAACTAGTGAGAGAGATCGAAGAGAGGGTGTGGAACGAGAAAGAGCTTGTGTGTACAATATGTGCGCGGTGTAATTGCGCCCTCGGTATCCTATGTTAAAGAGAGCGAGAGAGCGAAAGAGGGAGAAAGCGTGAAAGGGTGGGAGAAAGAGAGAGAGAGAGAGAGAGAGAGAGCGAAAGGCAGATTTGATGTGATGCGTGCAGCAATACTTGTGTTACCTATTCGCAAGTATTATAACTATAAGACGGGTAAGATATGTTTGTGTGCGCGCACGCGTGTGTATACTGACTCGCTTTCAGAGCCTGTTCTATCTCTTTTAACTATTCTATCCTCAACACGTGCAAATAGCTTCCAAGAGATTCACTCCACTCAGGTGCGATCGCGACACAATTCTTTCTGTATTTTTTTAATAATTGAATTTAGAAACAATAGTTTTGAAAGTCGTTGTCCCGTCAAACGGTTACGTAATTGAGGTATTTTATCAAACCATCTTTATATTAAAAGAGGAATGGATAAAGTGGCTTAATACCGAACTAAAACGATGTATCGATGTTATTTGCATCGATGGCAAACATCGATGTTCTTTTCATAAAACGTTGTTTTTAAATCATTAACACCCATACTTTCCAGGAAACTGCGGGTTCAGCAGAATATGGTGAGGCTCTAATTATACTTAGAGATCAGGCACCACAAGTGGCCAAGTGCGAACGACACAAAGTGTATAAATGTATAAGTAATGTAAAAGTATAAATGAGTTTTTAGTGGAAAGCTAAATTCCTTCATTGTTCATTTTGATGTACGTAGTACCATCCAAAATGGAAAATTTAACTGAGCCTTTAGAGTTCAGGAAATTTGCGATGACAATGAACATAACAAAGTTCATTTACATCTATAGTATTTTATTAGTATTGTTACTTAATCTCCTGCCAATTTTATTGTCTAGCGAACGGATCCCTCAATGAAATCTGAAATAAAAACAAAAACAGATATTATTTTAGATAATTGCAAAATAATATCAGAATGGTAAGAGAAACCTCCATGGTGGTATTTGCGGTTTTATTTAACTGGTACTTATGTAGTTTAACTAAAAATGTGACGGGAAAATTATTATTTCTTTAATTGAAAAGAGGAAAGGAAGACACTTCACAAAGAATTTCGTTAATTAACAATTTAATAATTGAACATTGAGTTAAACGTTTAGAGATTAAATTGAATTTATTATTCACTCTTCGAACATGAATAGCACTTAATTACGTATCACCTGTCATTTTCTGTATCAGTACTCATATTTGTTTCGGACACAGAATACGTCTCACTCGTTTCCTCTTCTACCAGTTTTCCGGTTGTCCATGTTTCGTACAAGTCCGGTCTGTAACCCATAGGGGTTTCGATCCAAAATCTATAGTTCGCCTTTATATGTGCCTCTTCATTGTCATCTACTATACTGTAAGGAGATCAAAACGAATAGTTTAAAGGATAACAAAGGCATCATAATTTCTCAAGTAAATGAAAGACTGTACCAAGTACTAATTGATTATAATTCGTTTCTGCAGAAAAAGAAGAGTGAAGATATCATCAATTATTATATAATTGACTATACTACTATATAATTATATTTATTATATTTATGCAATTTGGTCCATTTCTTTTATTTTAGAACAAGGGCAAGTTTTCTAACCGAAAGGTGTGAGGCATTCATACAACCTGAAGAATTTCTTCATATCTCCAATATGAAATAGTGACGCATATTGAATTGACAGGCGAATTCAATAAGTCAAGTTATCCCTCTGAGTACCCAGTGTCAGCTGGAATTGGACATTCTGCACATTCAGAAAGAAAGGTGAAGAATTTGGGAGATTATCTAGAAGGTTATTCCTGATGTTTTACTTGAGCTTTCACCCTTGTAGAGGAATAGAAAGAGAATCCACAGGTGGTGAAGCAATTAAAATATAAATTAGATAAAGATTCTCTCAGTACATCAATGAAATGTACGTTCCAAACAGGCATAGAGTAGGGTCGCCTGCAAAACGCCAAGAATATCCAAGGGACTTGTTTGATTCAGAGACATATCCAAGATAAAGCACGACTTCTGAGTTACAATTAGGTACATATAACATATTTATTTCTACTGAATTTATCTTTCAAACCAAACTTACCAAAAGCCTCATATTTTAAAGCATGGAATAATTTTCTAAGTACTGCCATTAAAATCCACTCGCGACTGTCTGAGACATTAACTAACCCATCGAAAACTTTTAGTTAATACACTTTTAGATGTATACTGAACAAAATATAACTACTCAAATGGCAGCAAGATAGTAATACAGTTTTGCTGGTCCTTGATGCATTTTCATACTTTAACTGGAGTGAGGTCCAAACCAGTTCCGTTAGACTAAATATCATATTATAATGTTTATACATTTTTTAATTTGTATTGTGCATTTCAACGATTTAATAGATAATAAAATGTTCAAAAAAAAAGCTATTAAAAGCCTGTGAGAAAATTTAAACGCCTGAAATGAATACAAACCTTAACTGAGCACCTACCTCTTAATTTGGTCCTCATCACTGTAAATAGCTTTTGTGTTGTCGTTGTAATAACCATTGATCGTATCATAACAATTTTCATTGAGGTCCTTAGTTACTACATCGTTAGTAACCTTTTCAGCTCCCGCAGCGATTAACCCATTGGATATTTCTAACTGGAACCTACAAAGATGCATATGAAGAACATTTAAACATTTTATGGTATACATTTTACCTTCTATCCGGTCGTTGGCAGTACTGCCATGGTTCTTTGTACTCCAAATCGTCTTTAAACTGATAATAGGACTTACATAATTTCCCGTCATCCCACACTCCGGTTACTTTTTGACCCTTCGGGTAAGTTATCGTGCCCTGCCCGTGGAAGTTGCCGTTTTTGAACTCACCCTCGTAAATCACACCTACAAAATCTTTCTTTGAAAATTTTAGTGGAGACGTTAACGTGTGGAATTTCTACTGAAATCAAAATTGCAATCCATTTTATCTTTTTTCCGTTTTTTTCAAACTTAAGGAATTTTTCATATTCAGTCAAATTTATAAACTAGTAAAAGTGGCAATCCTAGTTCCTATAGAACTTTATCAGAAGAACTCCCAATTTCGAACCTTTAACTTCTCTTTCCCTGTTACTTTCTTACCGTGGGGATATTTATAGAAACCAGTCCCTGAGAAACCTAAAGCATTGTATGTCCCCTCGTACTCACTCCCGGTGTAAAATCTTTCGTTGGAGCGCAGTATTTCCAGGGTTTCGATATGCATCATGCTCAGTTTCTCTTGGGGAATCACCCTCGCCCAATCGATGGTTAGTCTCGTCTGTTTCTTCGTATTCGCACTCATGACTATGTACCTAAAAAATTTCTCTCTAAGAGTAATAATATATAGAGTACAGAGTGCAGTGCATGCTGCAGTAAATATTATGGTGGTGCAGAATGTAATAAGTCGGAGAGCGTCACTGTCGAATGAAGACAAAAAGGGTTTTTTGGTGTGTGGCTCTTGGTGGGTTAATACAGAATACGACTGGCTTAATTAGGTATTGAGAATTAAACTATATTTCACGACCTAAAGCTACACTATTACCGCGACCACCTAGGCCTTCTTTAGTCAACCACATATACCTCATTGGCAACGAGATAAACTGGTATTGGGCGCGATTATGAAAGAAGAAACGAGAAAAGGTCAAGTCAACAAAACTGCGACGCGCGATCGGGCACTTGGAATAATTCAACCCTGACTAGGACGACTAGACGGTGTATACCGAAAATCTGGACCAGTACTTCTAAGTAAAGAAGTTCACGGAAGAGAAGGAAAAAAATAGTCATACTAGTCATGGGAGTCAGAAAGAAAACTTACAAAATTTTACGGAACCTAACCTACCCAGCACTACCCAAGGACAAAAAATTCACCAAATTGTACAAGATTCCTAACAAACAAGACTCACCACACGTGTCAGCATGGAAAGAAAGAAAGAAATTTATGAAACACAGCAAGCTAAAACCGAAACCATCAACGAATGGCACGCCAGAATCCGAAACCTTTCTGTGAACTGCAAGTTCGGAGCCAGTTTAGAGGACGACCTAAAAGGCAGATTTGTACGCGGCATCAAGCCAGGAGCTATACAGGATTTACCGAATATAGCTGTATGGCATGAAAATTCCAGTCTAGCGGGAAGGTCATTAATTAGCTGCAGGTAGGCAGGGGTGAAACCGACTGAGCACAGCATAACTTTAGGCGAAGAGGGAAGAGACCACGGCTACAGAGACCAGCAGAAAGAAGTATTAACTGGACGCCCCAATCAATCGTTGTCGTTGAAGAACGACAGCGGAGCGTAGATTAAATGTAAAGTTTCCTGTAAGAATATAAATAGAGATCATTTTTCATGGAAGTACTTAAAGTGCAAGTGTAGTAGACGCGGAAAAATAGAACATTTAGCAGCCGCATGTAAGTAAAAAATAAATAGTCACAATTTTGTTAAGAATTCAGAAATAACAAGAGAAATTGTGGAAATAAACTCATTAATGCACGAAAATTTAAACAAGAAATTCTGCGAAGTTATTCAGTTTGTTTATAAGCTTAAAAATTTGTTATTAGTTTTTAAAACATCCTGACGCCCTCCAAATGAACCGATTTAAAAATTCACTTGACCAATTTGAGAAATTGTTTAAGGGCCCCACATTCTTTATAAACATTATAAAAATTCGATTTTTTTTAAAGGATTGCTGGATTGTGGGATTTCAAGGAAATTTGGTGTATTGTTTTATTAGATCCGTAAGTTTTCCTTGGCCTAATATGAAGGTCCTAAGGGCAATTCTAAATAATTAAATATATATTTTATAAATCCATTTCTTTGTTATTTTTGTTATTTTGCAAACAAAACAGTTGTAGGTTAGAGAGGAAAGTATCGATTGCGTATTTTTGTACCGTGTGTAAGTGAGAATGCCAACTGTTAAAAAATGTCTAGGTGAGAATTACCCTTCTTGGGCACAAATTAGATATCTTACCAGTGACGGAACGGCACCCTTTTGTCAACTTTGTTTCAAACGGGTACGTATCAACAGTTTTACCATTCTGGCTATTTCGAGCTTTCATGCCTATTTATTTTCCCTTTTTCGTACTTTTATTTTGCCTTACTATCCAGGCTCAAGTAATCATAATTAAAAGGGGCCTGTAAAACCTAGTGACTATTAATAAGCAAAACAACCCCTAGAACCAGCTCTGCACAACGTAAATCGAAACTAAAGCCCGCCGGACACGATGCAGTTTTTGATGGGTGCTGGTATGGAAAAGGGCATGGGGATAGACGATGAGAAAAATGACGTCACAAGGGTGAAATTGCTGTACATTTCCGTAAATAGAGCGTGTGCTTATTTTGCTGCATATTTTCTGGGTGAATTTGAAGGCCGACCAATGAACAACGCGCATTTTGTTATGTCGGCCATAGCGTCGGCTCTTTGACGTTGTCGGCCTGTCAAAGTGGAAGAAACATTATGAATACGATCAAATATAAACAAACCGTGGTTTTTAGTAGTTGTGTTTCGCGATCCGTATATTTGCTATTCAATATATATAATAGCCAACAAAATGCCCTTGCAATTTTCCACCGTGTCTACGCACTGACATAAAAATACCCACAGAACTGAGCTTCCGACTCCCCATGCCTTTTTCTATGCAATCACCCACCAAAAAAATGCATCGTGTCCGGTGTGCTTAAGACAAAAAAAATTTTTAACAAAATAATAATTTCGCTCTATGAGAAAAAGTTAACTTTTCACAACGTTCATCACTTTGAGAAAAGATTTGCGTATTGATTGTGCATATATAGAGTTTTTTTCAGTAAAATATTCCAATTTCTATGAAAGATGTCATAGGATCCGGCGAATTGTTACAAAGTTATTATTATATAAGTTATTACGTAGTATGACATAAATTATTACAAAGTATTGTTACTAACTGTTTATAGACCTGCAAGCGTTCCATGTACAGAAGCGGTTTCGGTGCCGATTTGAGTTGCGGTACGGGCACGTAAACTAAAGCGGTTGCGGTACGCAAAATGTCAAATGGACGAATTGTGACTTTATCGTGATATTCCAACTGCTTTTGCTATATCAACTATATTATTGCTAGGAATTGCTATATTGTAATTTCACTTCCTCAGGAATTCACTTTGATATTGATAACATTTTTATGACACCGTCAGAGGTCAAATTATTCAAGCTGCATTTGACATTTGACATTTAAAGCGTTTCATATACCGAAGCGGTTGCGATCACAATAAGTTACTATCATCACATTTTAAAATTGGCAATAATCCAATAATAATTTCTTTCATTTCAATGAGAACTACATTTTGCCAATACAATCATTTCCGTCCTCAAAATTATACACTTTTAATTCCTAAACGCGTTTAGCCATATTTAAGCAATACATTGATTTGAATATTTTATTTCAACTAATCTCAATTTCAGTGGTATAATAACGGTAACGGGCCTGTGTTTGAAAATTTTACCGGCTCCAAAACAAATAAAATATTAAATTGCCGTATAATCATAGGCCCAATTGGAAACCGGTAAATTAGTAGATACGCCAGGAATTTCTTTAGAGGTTTCAAAATGGTTAAAATGGATTACAAATTGTACGTAAAAGCTTTTTGGAATGTCTAAACTTTTCCATTTTAATTCAAACAATAAAAACTTACAATATATAGACAAATGAGATAATAAATAAAATAGAAAAAGAAATTAGATAAACAAACCAGAAGTTACTTTTGGATCTTAAACCGCACAAAATGTATAAAAATCAAATCTAGAACGTTTACAGACGTTTCAAGTAATCTCATTTTAATTTTAAACGCTACAAAAACTCTAGAATTAAAATTCTAATCAAGAATCTGAAAAGTCATGAATCCTACAAAGGCCCTCAACTCCCGGCAGTTCAAAAGCCTCGATTACGGTAGCGATCGGACGAGGCCAAGAACAGAGGGTGCTAAGAATATCCGCCAGAGAATTGGCTTGGAGAACGACTATTGCATATCGTCAATTATAATCTACAAACACTGTCACCTGAAAGAAAAATTGCTAGAATTAGAACAAGAACTTAGGCATATTGAATGGGATGTGCTCGGTTTAAGCCAAGTAAGACGAGTAGGAGAAATGAAGGAAGCATATCGCCAAGAGTAGCATACTTAATTATAAAGCTTAACAAGAGATATACTATTAGAATAGTTCAAAGGTACGCACCAACTTCTACTTCTACAGATGAGGAGCTAGAGGCTTTCTACAAAAATACCATTAGTGCACTAAAGCATTCAACTGCCCATTTTACAGTACTGATTGGTGACTTCAACTCAAAATTCAACTGGGACAAAAGAAGAGTGAGGCAGAGGTTGCAGGAGGTGAATGTGGACAGCGGGAGAGAAATGGTAGAGGCCCTAGATGATTGGAATTTGCACTACAACGCAATTTACACGTTACGAAAACTTTCTTCAAAAAGGGTGCAAACAGGAAGTGGACATGATTTAGTCCGTGACTGTGCTAAATAGATTTTCAGTAGGCAGTGATCACAGGCTAGTCCGTGCAATAGTAGTAGTTAACACCAGATCCGAGAGACGCAAAATGATAACCAAGACGCCGAGAAGAAGGCTCTTAAATATAAAAGAACCAAGCGAATATGTAATTTAATTGATGCATAAACTACAAAAATTAGGGCTGCAGTAGAAAATAACTGTGAATAACAGAACAGACGACAAACAGTGTATAGAGAACTAAGTAACAAATATCAAAGGAAATTAGAAAAGATTATCGAAAATTTAACATCCAAGCTATAACATAAACGATAGAACAAAATAAAAGTATAAAGATTATGAATCGAAAAATTGGTAGAGGTAGAGACAACATATAAAAACTATTGTATTCAAGCGCCAACATAACATCAAATAATGACCAAATTGTGCAAATAGTTAAAGATTTCTATGCAGATTATACAAATATCGTTCTAGTGGAGACCAAACAACTATAGCGAAAGTATCGAACATAGGGTCAGATGACTTACCGGAAATTATCTCTGTAGAAATCAGTTCTGCTTTAACAGAAATGAAAAACAGTAAAGCTTCAAAGGAAGAAGAGATCGTGATAGTGACTAAATTAAAGGAGTTACAGAAGAGTTGAACACTTCCTTAAAAACATTGTTTAATAAATGCTTAGAAGAGGGAAAGTTTCTCAGCAGTTGGTCCAACGTTTGTTATTATACAACAATCATTATGCATACGAAGCGAAATCCAGGATATTTGAAAAATTATATGCCAATTAGCCTTCTCTCTCAACTCTACATACTGTTCAGGAATTAATTTACAAAACCATTGACTCCCAAGTTAGACTTTTACCAACCGAGAGAACAGGAAGGGTTTAGAGCCGATATTAGCTCAAACGAGCACCTACAGGTCTTGAAAATCGTAATAGAAAAATGTGTTGAGTACAGTAAGCAACTAACTTTATTTTTTGTTGACTATGGAAAGGCTTTCAACACAATAAATCAAGACAAATTGCTAGCTGCCCTGGCCAACTCGCGTATAGACCATAGATAGGCGGAACTAATTAAAAATATTTATGGAAATAACACATCATGTGTAAACATACATCGAAAGACCGGGAAATTTAATGTAGGACGAGGAATGCGTCAAGGGAATATCATCCCCCCAAAACTGTTTAGAACCTTGTTATAATTTATGTTCAAGAAGATCCACTGGGACGATATGGGAGTTAACATAGATGGAGAAAACTGAACCATTTGCGTTTTACGGACGATCTTCTTCTCATAACAAATCTATTTAACGACGCAGCCGAAATGCCCAACAGACAATATAGAGTCCCAAGAAGTGGGCTTAGAGATAAATAGGATAAAACACAATACATGACGAATCTCGTGCTGAGTAATGGGTTACAAATAGATAACACTTGTATAGAACAGGTATATTGATAGAAATATCATGGACATGAAATCTCTCTAGGTCGCGACGACCAGACTAAAGAAGTAGAAAGACGGATTGGTTTAACTTGGGCTGCTTTTGGACTTCTGTGCGGAAGTGTCTTCAATGTTAATATATCTATATGCGTGAAGAGAAAAGTACATAACCAGTGTATTTTACCTGTTCTTAATTATGATGCACAAACCCTAACACTTACCAGGAACACCGTAAGTAAAATCCAAGTAGCCCAACGGGCAATGGAACGCTCTATGTTGGGAATAACCCGGAAAGATAAAATCCCAAACAACCCCATCAAAAAGAGAACTAGGGCTAGAACTAGATGCTTTCCGAGAGGTAACACATCTGAAGTGGAACTGGACGGAACATACAGCTCGAATGCGAAATAATAGATGGACTAAGATTCGAAATTTTCAGTAATAAAGGAAGGCCCCATACTAGATGGTCAGATGGCATAAAAAGGATTAAAACAAATTGGATACAAGTAATACAAGACATAAAGGAATTGCTACGATTGAGGTCTATGACCTACAGTGGACCTGTTAGGCTGTGTGAACATGAATATAAGCCTTAATCATCCCGAAAAAGATTTTAGTGGTTCCTTTAGAATTTTGATAGGTTATAATACTTGTAAAATTGAATCTAGAAGGTTTACATGAGTTCCAAACAATTTGACTATAATTGTAGACAATAGAAACAATCACAAATTTAGATTCTTTGTTTTACTCTCCGAGGACCACAGAAAAAACAAAAATTCTGGAAGTTTCTTTAGAATTCTGAAGGGCCTGAATGGGTTTAAAATTGAAATCTAAGAGGTTTATGGAAATTAGAAGCAATTAGGTTTATTTCTAAATGTGAAGAATCCAGAAACTGGAATATAAGCACTGCTTTAGATATTTCATCTCGTTAAAGAAACATCGATACAAATGTCAAATCATACTTGACACTTTTAACTTCTAACTGTGGAATTTTGGAAATTCGTCTTAAATAATTGCTTATAGGAAAATTTTGATTGTATTTTGAAAAATTCCTGTGGACTGTTGGGGCGGTTAGGACTATCCATTGAAGAGTGTATGATGTGTATATATATATATATATATATATATATATAAAATAGCAACACAGACTAATGTAATTAAAATATGCAAGTACTTACCTTAAAAAAATATAGAAGTTTAAATATTTCACAATTCGCTCAAATAAAAAACATTCCAGTTAAGTTCTAAAAGAATGCAACTTAGAATGACATTTATGATTGAATAGAATGTCATTTTGTGTGATTAGGTTTGCATTGTAACTAGACCACTCAAATTTGAAATGCAAGTTGGAGAAAAATCGTTTTGGAAATTTATTTTCACGGTGACTACAATTTTAGTAATTAAGAGTAAATGAAAGGTTAACTCTCATCCAAATTAATGAAGCCAATGAATTAAACTGTCAATCGAATATGTTTTAGAGTAAAATATGTATAATATAACATATGGAATGGGCACATTTGAATGTTTTTTAATATTCAGTTGTAAATCGCTCTTTCTATGATACATTAAAGTTGAATATCTATTTACCGTTTTTCTAAACAATGGCAATTGGCATTGGGGTATCTATTTATTCCAATTTTAAAATTTAAACTAAAATTGCTCCACATTTACTGTATGTAACATTACTTACCTTAGTACCAAAAAAGTTCGTAAAAAAGGTATATGTATAACTAAAATTTCTGGTAGTATCTGGCAACCGTTTTATTTATATAAATCTTTGTTTATTTTTCAATAAATACCTACTCAATGTATAAGCGTGAAGAACTAATTAGAAAACAACCTCGTGTGTTACTTCATCCACTCCAATTTGTGATCTTTTCTCTATCATTTACCCTCTAAAATTTTACGACGAAACACAAACATCTTTGAAGCGTTCCTTCGTTTCGTCGAATTAGTCGGAAAAACAGAATATGGAACGTCGATTTACAACGTATGTTTCTGTGATCGATTTGTCAGCAACGATCGATACAGACAGCAAAGTAATTTTAGTGTTTCGTGTAAAATGTAGCTGCCTTTGGCAACTACTATCTGTGACTACCATTAGATGTTCTGTAGTAGAAACGTTTCAGAGAGTTTATCGCTTTACGGTAGGATTATCATTTTTATGCCGAATTTTTTATCACGGGTTCGTTGTGTTACACGTTTTAGTACAAATCTCGATCGTGTTAATACGTAATTGAGATCTGTGTTGTCGCAGCATGGTGTCTGGGCATGCTTTGTAAAGAGACAAAGGTAACATTAATTTAATATCGTCCTACTCAACGTAATTTGATAGTATAGGCTGTTCTTTATTGGGTTGTTTGTTATGATGTTTCAAAACGTCTTCATTTCAATAATTCAATTTTAATTATTAATTTAAGTACATATATACATTTATAATGATTCTACTATAAGAGAATACTGTGAAAGTATCTATAGATATGGCTAAACGAGCCTGGCTAAACAGTATATATTATGCAATATTTCTACATAACATGAGATTACATATCAAATTACAACTATACTATAAATACTAGCCAGTAGCTGGTGTAACCTTTCCGGTAAGCCTCCTTTCCAGCTATCAACTCACTAAAAACTAAAATTATTGTCTTTGATATTGAATTTCATTTATAAATCGGAAATAATTTATAAAAATTACACTTCATGCGATTCTGACAATTCGAATCAAGTGTGTACATCCAAGCTCATTGACTTCATTCAGCCTTACCTAGACAAATATCCGTGAGTAACCTTTTCAAATTGAAGTAGAGTGGGTATACATTTTGTCAATAGTTGTGCAGTGGAAAGTCTCAGGGCCTACATGGATCCAGAAGATAAGAATGTCCCCATAACTTATCAGACTTTTATTGACAATATTAGTGTGCGGACAAAGAATATAGCTGACTCACAAGAAGGTCATACAATACTTCAGTTCAATTTAGAGTTTCTGTTATATTCACCTTGGCCACGTTGGTACGGCCAACAACACTCGGACTCACACAAAACCGCTAGGAAACACTATATATGGGGTCTTCATATCATTTGTGGTTAACCCAGATCAGGAAAATCAGTACTTTTGTTTTAATCACAATTTGAATTTATGCCTTCCGAATGTTTACAAATCAGCCATTGTTCACGTCATAGAGGGACGGAACGCACGGAATACGACAATTACGACCACGGAACTGTGTCTTTCGCACTACTTTTTCTGTTCCATTGGAATACTTCATGTGAGATGTCAAAAATCTCATCACTATCTTGCAAAATGGCGAACGCGGTGTTCCCTCGGCTCTTTGGGAGTTTCCAGGGCTTTTTGCAGATACTGACTTCGTCGGACGCTCAGCTAGTTGCTACATTCCAGAGGCGAGGATTATTGCCCGTGGCGAAGACGTGTACGAAACGGCCCTTCTCAGGGCTACAAAATTAACACATTACGACAAATACTTTCGACTTGGTTTGAATGTACAGAGTCAAGGTTAGATTGATGGAGTTTGTTTGTTTTATATAAAAATATTTGAAGAATGAGAAGAAGACACCATAGTATTTCTATATTAATTGCATTATTCATGTTGGTATGTCTATTTCTATTCTTTTCAGATGTGACAATTAAGTGGCGAATTCACCATAAATCGAAATGTTTGCAGTTTACACGTGCGCATTCGCCAAAAATGGGAAATGTTTAAATATTTATATTTCCCAATTTATGCATTTTCCTCACCTGGCACCTCCGAAAACGTTATCTACGACCAGTATACAGTGTTTTGTGCAAATCCTGTGAAAATCCGAGCGTTGCTGGTCATACCAACGCGACCTTCACCTTTATTCTTACAGTAACTTTCAAGAAATTTCACCTTTCACTCCATTGACGGATTAAAAGCATAATATTTTTCAGAGGTTTAACACTACCCAGATAGCCAAATGCCGGCAGCTTGCCGGCAGATCGTGTGCAGATCCTGCCATAGGGTATTGTTCTAGATCGGAAACTGTAATGTTGGAAAAGGCGACGCGGCGAGCGCCCTCCTTGAAATGTGGATCGAAACCAATTTCTTCTTCCACCCCCCCTCGCCCCCTCCTGATACCCTCAACCTCTCCGCACGGTAATAAAACTACATATATAACAGAAATTATTATATTTTCCCAAAATTGACATTAACAGATGAATTCAACGCATAAATTACATAACACAATATTAATACATGACTGAGCAATTGTGGAAATATTTGATTGGAATGATATACAGCAATTACATTACTAACAAAAAAAATCTGCATTAATAAACTTAAACTTACTGATATGTATTC
Organism: Cryptocephalus primarius; assembly: GCA_963576515.1. NCBI lineage: Eukaryota > Metazoa > Arthropoda > Insecta > Coleoptera > Chrysomelidae > Cryptocephalus > Cryptocephalus primarius. Next base: position 423,579 of record OY754937.1, read on the forward strand.
TATACAAAAATTAATTATGTGAAATATTTATACACATAAGTTATCTTCCTAAGAAGATACCCGACTACGCTGATATCAGCGAAACATCATTAACCTATATATACAACTGAGACAAGCAGCGGCGGGCAGTCTTCAATTAGCTTTTGTCCATGTAACATCTATTTTGTAAAATAAAACTTTTTAAAAAGGCAATTCGGAGTATCGGAAACGTTATTGGCGCAGTCAGTAGGATAGTTCGGGACTATTCGAATCGATCGGATAAGTTTTCGTATCAACGATTTACCGGACTATCGAACTTGGTGATCGGTGAATTGGAGGTGATTGTGCGGAATCTATCGAAGAACGGAATTCATCCCATCAACCCGTCATCGAAATCTGGGACCAGGATCGCTCAGATTTGCAAGGTGTGTCGACCCGGCTAGGACCCAAATCGCCGCCCCGGACGAGACCCTTATAGTACCTAGGTGAAACGATGCTCAGAGTTGCCATAATATTACTGTAAGTGCAATTTATTTATGTCTTTGGAAAAATTTTCGGATCTTTACGCAAGTTTAGAAGAAGTTTTGACCTCAGTTGTCCCCGCAGATCAAGATATTCCTCAAGAAACCCCCAATCCCACCCCTAAATTAACCTTAAGACCTCCTATCTTGAACACCACCCAAAATACGCCAAACATGAATCAATTCAAACCAGAATATCTTAATTGTGTGCCAGAATTTAATGGTGATCCGAATGATTTAAATAGATTTTTATCCGTAAGTGAAACCATAATTAATCAATTTTACGATAGGGATAACCCCAATAGTTTTTCGAACATATACTTGCTCAATTCAATCATTTCTAAACTAGGCGGTAATGCAAAAGCCGTACTAAAAATTCAAGGTGCCAGTAATTGGACTGAACTAAAAGATCTATTAACCATTAACTTTTCGGATCAAAGAGACGAAGTCTGTCTTAATAGAGATTTAATTATGCTTAGGCAAATGGCCAACGAAAACGCTCAAAAATTTTACGAGAGAGTATTACGTATCCTCAATTTGCTTTGTAGTTATATAGATGTACACGAAACTACGACGGAAGGAAAAGCAGTTAAGAGAACGCTGTACCAAAACTTAGCTCTGAAAACTTTCTTAGCGGGCCTCCGCGAACCGTTAGGTACTGTAATACGTTGCATGAAACCAGGGAATCTTAGTCAAGCCCTTCAACTTGTTTCCCAAGAAGAGAACGTACGCTATTTTCAAAATAACTCCAATAGGAACACCATAACTAAACCTCAGTTTCACAGACCACCGTTTCGTCCTAATTCTCAATTCCAACCATTAGCCTCACCGTTCCAATGACTAACAAATTTCAATGCTCACACCCCGAACAACTTTTTCAGAGTCCAAAATACTTTCCCATCCCAGCCCATCCCAATTCTTCCAAGAACAGATTTACCACCCCCACATTTCCCGAGAAACTCGCAAGTTTTCAAACAAAACCCACAACCCCAAAGCAACCAAAATGTTTTTAAATCAAACCTTAACAAAACGTTTCCCAAACCGACTCCTATGAGCATTTCGACTCAAAATACTTACAAACCACTTCGAGCTAATAATGCTTTTGCACCAACCTCAGGACCCCCAAATTTTACCTTCGAAGAACTTTATAATACAGAAGTAGATCCATACTACGCATACGACGAAAATTCGTACGAAAATTATTCCGATAATTACGGAAACGATAATCTCGATCAAGGAACTTCCAATACATATTGTGACATTAACACTAATCCAGTTGATTCCGAAACCGACAATTCCATCCCGGCTGAAAATTTTTCACAGGAGCCTCTTTCGGACGTCAACCCCTGACATTTAAAACATTCTCACTCAATCTCTCGGAATCTAACGAGTTGCCCTATATAATAATACCAGAATACAATCTCAAATTGCTAATAGACTCAGGCTCGACTAAATCATTTATCGACCCTAACTTAGCTTTCAGACTTTTCCCAAATCTAATTAAAAATGAACCATTCGTAGTTTCGACCGTATTCCAAAAATCAGTTCACAAATTCAGCACCGAAATACCTATACCGAAATTATTTAACACACCCGGTAAAATAAAATTTTATCTGTTTAAATTCCATGATGTATTTGACGGTCTTCTTGGCCTCGACAACATGAAATATCTCCAAGCCAATTTAGATTTCAAAAAGCATCTACTCGTTACACCACGTTCTAGGATTAGATTAAATTACCATAAAGTGAAAAGCTCAGCAAATACCCATAACGTAACAGTTTCTCCTCGTGTAGAACAAGTCATAAAAATTAAAACATCAGTACGACATGGTGATATTATTATCCCACACACAAAAATTCACAACTGCGAAATTCCAGAAAGCCTAAGTACCGCTAAGAACGGAGAAGCGCTGACGACGATATTAAACAACTCTGAAGAGATAATCACACTCGACCTCAGTGAACCGCTGACCGTAGAAAAATTTAACGAAAACGACATTTATAATACTGACCTACACAATATTACGACACACTCTAACCCACAATTAGACCTGACAAAAATCAGAACTGACCATCTCAATAGCGAAGAACAATCTCAGATATTAGCCCTCTGTAAACGGTATTCAGATATATTTTATCAGGAAGATATGCCATTATCTTTCACTAACAAAATTAAACACCAAATTAAAACCATCGATGAAACGCCGATCTACAGTAAACTATATAGATACCCTCACGTTCATAAAACGGAAGTAGAAAACCAAATCAAAAAAATGCTTAGCTCCAACATCATTCGCCCCAGCAATTCGCCATGGTCATCACCCATTTGGGTAGTACCGAAAAAAATAGATGCCACCGGAAACCAGAAATGGCGAGTAGTCGTCGACTACCGAAAAATCAACGAAAAAACAATAGATGATAAATACCCTCTACCAAACATCAACGATTTATTGGATAAATTAGGGAAATGCCAATATTTCTCTACGTTAGATCTAGCTAGCGGGTTTCACCAGATAGAGATGGAGAACAATGATATCGAAAAAAACGCATTTAACACGGAAAATGGGCACTATGAATTCCTCCGTATGCCGTTCGGGTTAAAAAACGCCCCCGCAACGTTCCAAAGAGTGATGGACAACATCTTAAGAGGAATACAAAATGAAAAATGTCTTGTTTACCTTGACGACATTATCGTGTTTTCTACCTCGCTTCAAGAGCACCTCGAACGATTAGAGTCAGTTTTCAAAAGACTTAGGGAATCAAACTTCAAAGTGCAACTCGACAAATCGGAATTTTTAAGGAAAGAGGTAGCATATCTGGGACATGTAGTTACACCTGAAGGCGTTAGGCCTAACCCAGACAAAATTTCAGCAATAAAAAAATTCCCAATACCAAAAACGGTAAAACAAATTAAAGGATTCCTAGGACTCCTAGGTTACTACAGACGATTCATTAAAAATTTCGCTCAATTGACCAAACCACTCACAAAATGTCTAAAAAAAGGTGCTACCATTGAACATAATGACGAATTCATTTCATGCTTTGAAACCTGCAAAAATATATTAACCAACGAACCTATCTTGCAATACCCAGACTTTTCAAAACCTTTTAACCTTACAACAGACGCATCCAATGTCGCTATAGGAGCTGTCCTCTCACAAGGACCAATAGGTAAAGATCTACCCGTAGCGTATGCATCCCGTACACTTAATGATTCCGAAAGAAATTACTCTGTAATCGAGAAAGAGCTTCTAGCAGTAGTCTGGGCTACAAAATATTTCCGTCCATACCTGTACGGTAGGAAATTCAACGTCATCACAGATCATAAACCTCTACAATGGTTGTTTTCTCTCAAAGATCCAAACTCTAAACTAATGCGTTGGAGAATCAAACTGGAAGAATTTGATTATAAAATAATATACAAAAAAGGAAAATTAAATACCAATGCCGACGCTTTGTCGCGAATCGAAACCCACGCCAAGGAAACATTTTGGGAAGAATTAGATGAAGTTTTGAAAGGTATATCAGGTTATCAATATCCACCACCAGTAACATTTGACCCCCCCATACGACCAACCGAACAACTAAACGATTGTCCTGAAAAAACAAACGAAAGTAACATCGAATCACCTAAAGAATACCTTGACTTAGACTCCCAATAGAAACTACAAGACGATGACAACGCTTCATTGATCGTACAACATGAGGAAACAGTCAACGAATCGGACCTAATATCAATTGGAGAGACCAATTTAAACAATGAAAATCTTAAAGAGGAAGAAAACGATGGAAATACGATACACTCGAATAATGAACAACACCCTACCGTAGAAATTCCTATTACCAACCATCCCGTAAATTATGGACAGAATCAATTAATAATTACCTTAGTACAACGTTCACCAGCAAGACCGAAAATAACGGTCTTATTCGAGAAAAAACAGAGAATTTCCTTGCAAATTTCAAAAAATAATTTCGAAAGTGACATTGTGGAATTCATAAAAAATTATATTGCTCCTAACGTTCAATACCATTTATATTTTGAAAACCCAGAAATATACGAATCATTTTCGGCAGTATTACAGAGAAATTTTAAATGGCCCTCTATCAAATTTAAGAGATGCACTAAAAAACTAATAGACGTCCCAAATAAAAATGACATCAAAGATACAATACAAGCATATCATGAAGGAAAATCTAACCACCGAGGTGCAGACGAAACTCTTCAAAGAATCAAAGATAAATATTTTTGGCCTAATATGAAAGATTCCATAAGAACCTTTATTAATGATTGCGAAATCTGCCAACAAAGCAAATACGAACGAAACCCAATAAAAATACAAATGAACCTTACTCCAACAGCATCGAAACCTTTTGACATTATACACATGGACACATTCAGTTTTGAACAAAACAAATTTCTTACCATTATCGACAGCTTTTCAAAATACGCTCAAGCATACCACCTACCAACCCTAGCCGCCACGGAAATCGCCGACAAACTTATCAACTTCTTTTCCCACCACGGCGTTCCAAAATTAATAATTCTAGATAATGGAACAGAATTTAAAAATTCCGTAATAACTGAACTTTTAGGCCTTCACAAAGTAAAAATTCATTTCTGTTCACCCAATCATCCCCAATCAAATGGTGTTATTGAGAGATTTCACTCAACACTAACCGAACATCTCCGATTGCTTAACAACCAAGGGTTTCTCAAAACACCAATTAAACTAAAAATAGTTTATGCAATTTTAGCATATAACCACTCCATTCATTCCACTACAAAAATGAAGCCTATCGATGTCATAAATGGTCATATTTCAGATAGTGATCCCTTCGACATCGAAATCGAAAAAATCATTTTGAACGACTACGTTAATCAACACAAAGAAAAATCCAAACTTTTATACTCAAAAATCAACACCGAACTCATTCAACAAAAAGAAGCAGTAATCAACAAAATTAATCAACACCGTGATAGACCGGAACTATTCCAACCAAAACAAAAAGTTTTCGTTAAAAAGAATGTTCGGCAAAAGAATGCTAACAAATTCAATAAATCAAGTAAATTAACTTCTACTAATGAAAATGGAAAAACCGTTTCCACTGATCAACACCCCAAAATACATATGGATAATTTAAAACGCCCCCTAAGGAGAATATATTCCTTTGACCAATAAATTCAATTATTTTCTTTGCAGATTCCCCGGAATCCTCGGGCTCAGAGAAATTGTAACAATAAGAAATCTCGAAAACAATCCTGGCCTAATACCATTAAAACTAGGAATAGCCAAAATTCAAGATTTTTCACATTCACTAATTCACTATTATGATTTCGAACCAATAATAATCGAAATCGAGAAATTGAAATCAAAATCACAAAATCTAACTTTAACACTTCAAACAAATTCAGAATATGAAGTAGACGTCTCTAACTATCAAAAAATTCTAAACTATGTCGAAACTAAAGTTGACGAAAAACTAACGGAAATTCTACCACACCCTAAGAGGACAAAACGAGGAATCATTAATGGACTAGGCTCGATATTCAAATCGATAACCGGAAACCTCGATGCGAACGACGGCGAACGCTACGACAACCTGATTCGACAATTACAAGGAAACCAAAACAAACTTAGCTCTGGCATAAATACACAGAATTCCCTTGCTGTCACCCTGATTAATAAGTTCAATGATACCATAAACCAAATTAACCATAACGAAAAACTATTGGAAATTAAACTCTATCAAATAGGACGTATAGTAGAAGGTAAAACTTACAGAGATAATATCAACTTTATTAAAGACGTTATGACTCAAATCATAAATCTCTACGAAATAATAATGTCTATCTTACAAGACATTGAAAATTCCATAACATTTGCCAAATTAAAAACTATGCACCCTAGTATCATAAAATCTTTAGATTTATACCGAGAATTAAAACTGCTCCAGAACAAATTTAACGAAAATCAATTTCCAATCTCGGTCAGTTTAGACAATATCCTACTAATCGAAAAATTAATCGAAATCCATTGCTTCACTCTCGATACTAAAATCGTTTACATACTAAAAATTCCAATCACCAACCCCTCAAACTTTGACCTCTATCACCTATATTCCATACCTGTACATTCAAAGGGACAATTTAAGGCAATCATTCCAAAAAACAAATATCTAATAAAAAATAAATTGCACTACGCCTTCTTGGCAAACTCTGGCGAGAAAATGGAAGAACAGAAGTACCTCTGCAAGAACGTCGACCTCCAAGAATTCGACAGCCGAACGACTTGTGAAGTACACCTGCTAAACACCGGAAACACTTCCTTCTGTCAACAAACACGAATAGCAGTCTCCCAGACAACCTTCAGGAGTCTAGAAAACACCGACCAGTGGATTGGACTATTCCCTTCCGAAGAACTCATCACCCTAAAATGTCACCAACAAGAAGAAGTCTTTAAACTCCAGGGGACCCACCTATTCGAAATCCCTAAAAGCTGTCAGGTATCGACGAAAACCAACCTTATCGTCAACCAAGAGGAAACCCCATCATGGACCCGACCCATACTACTCACCGACGTAAAATTTGTTGATCAAAACTCCACTCAAGAACCAAACTTCGAAATTCACTTAGAACAACTTCAACTCGACGACCTCCAGAACATAAAAACCGCCTACATGCATAACCAACCAAAAATACGAGAAGAAGATATAAACTACATCCCTAGCATATGGACCATCATCATATACGGATTCCTGGTAGTCTCAGCAAGCTACCTTTTCTACAAGAAAATCAAAGAAAGAAGCAAGGAAACAGACCACGCCGGAGCCGAGCCACAGGACGTCCAACTTCCTCGCTGACACTCCGAAGCTGGATCTACAGGGGGAGGAGTTATCTTCCTAAGAAGATACCCGACTACGCTGATATCAGCGAAACATCATTAACCTATATATACAACTGAGACAAGCAGCGGCGGGCAGTCTTCAATTAGCTTTTGTCCATGTAACATCTATTTTGTAAAATAAAACTTTTTAAAAAGGCAATTCGGAGTATCGGAAACGTTATTCATATGATACAAAAGAGAAGGAAATAAAGCGTGTGGGCGCTCAACTAAACAATGGGATAAAACAATATTAATATATGACTCTGAGATGGCAATTTAATTTTAACAATTTACCTATATTACAGTAACATATTTAATATAACTTCATATATCAAAACCCAATTGGAACAGTTAAAAAATTCTTCATGCCACTCAGCCCGCAACAAAAGAGCTACGGGAATGTCCCTCAGACGTTTAGTGTTTAAAAATATAAAATTTACTCACTTTGTCAATGAAATTTTATGATAAGTTTTAAAATCAGTTTAAACGTTTACAAACGTTTTAATAAAGAGGAAAACTAAATAAATAAAGAATTTAAAAATTTCATTGTCCAGCAAAGACAACGAGGAGGTGTGAGTAAACTTTGCCAGGATGGGAAATGTGACTAGTGTATTGTGGTTAGTAGAGAAGATTTTTTGTAGAATTGAAATAATCGATATTTAATACAAACTCTGTCTTCTCTGTTGGCACTCCAGAACTTTTTTGTCTTGATCTGGGATGTTTATCTCTAGGCAAGTAGACAAACAGATAACTAATAGAAAACGCTGTAGTTTTTTAATACATATAATTTGATATAACAGAAGACGTTACAATACATCTACTAGCTGCTACAATATTTTGAATTGACCTTAAACTGTTTTTTCGGTAACCATTGCTGTATACAAATTTTGCACATAAACTTTTTATACCTAATTAAGGAAGCTTTGTCTTTGTGACATGTTGACACAATAAATACAAAATACATAAAAAATTATTCAACCGATTTGGACCAGCGTAATCCTGTAATAAGCCCAACTGAAATTTTAAGAAAACGAAGGTTTATCCTAACATTTTGTGTAAATAACTGATAAGCGTTAGTCCGATGAATGTCGGACATCTGTTTTATTACCTGTGCCGTGCCCTTTGTACCTTTAATGGTTTTACCTGCTTTACCAACACGAGACAGAAATATGAAATTCATTGTAAGATCCTTTCGAACACGTTTGTTAGTAAAAACAAATTGGAAGTTTATTTCATGGGCATTCGATAAAGCACGCGAAATTAGGCACTGTTAGGTATAATTCCACAATTCACAGTATTTTGAAGTAAATGTTTTTTGTCATTTTATATATGAGGAGTTTCTGTTAATTTGTCACTTTCGGTTTTCGAGGTAGTTTTAAATTACGAAAACAGCAATTTATGTAGTCTTTCTTAAAGTATATATTACGTATTTGTACTGGTAATCTGGTAATGTATCTAGTACTATAAGGGTTCAGCTCTGAAAGAAAGGGATTTAAATAACGATTTAAGGTTATTGTTAAATTAATAACTTTGTGTTTTAGAAAAGCAATGTATTTCACGATTGTCATTATTATCTAAATACGTTTCAAAATAAAGTTTTCACCTTAAGGTGATGGATATTCATCAAAGGTCTGCCGTTTTTGTGTGTGAATTTGATACCTAAATAAATAATACTTATTTATAAATTGATACGATGTACAAAATTTATAAATAAGCTCCATACGAAAGGGAAAAGAAACGAAAATAAATGCGGTGAAATGAAACCGAACTTAAGTCTAATACGTGATTGGATGGATTCGAAGCGATTCTTCACCTATTCCTTACTGAAACTTACCATAAGGACACTTAGGTACTTAAGGGATGGTCCGTTCGGGTGGTTTTCGTCGCAGCAGACCTTCCAGTTTATCGAATGCAATGTCGAATGCAAAACGACCTAGTTTGCCGAATTCGAGGTACGAAAAAGATTTCAACTGCGATAATTTCTCGTCTGATGATCAACCTGATGAACGACTGAACAGACAGCGAAACTTTAAAATTGTTGTGGTATGTAAAAAAATTCAATTTAATCAGTTATACGTTTCATCCTATCTCATTAGCTACCTGGGTACATTTCTTTTGTTTCATGTTACACGTTGTCTGCACTATGCCATAATTTTTCTTAAGTTATCCAATTTAGGTATTTCTCGTCAGTTAGTTTTAAGATATACATTTTTTAGTGAACTGAATTTGGATAATCTAGTAAAGCTGGACATTGATCAAAACAGTGAACTCAAAGAAGAGATCACTAAAAAGGAAAAGCTAATAAAAGTGTACACAAAGCAAAGACTATGGACTTGCAGTGGATAGCCTGAACAGTGGATCAGAGTTACAAATAGATAGTAATATTTTGAAGAATAAAACTGATCACAAAGTAATGCTGTTCCATGTATATTCATAGATAATTGTAAATAAATGTAGTTCAGTTACATTTCAAATCCTTAAAACCAAGCTTTAATAAAGGGAATTTTATAGATTTTTTTAAATCTAGAGATTTATGACATCAGTCCCATCATCGATATCATTGCGAATTTATCTATACACTTTTTAAGATTGCTACTATGATTTGCCAGCTTTTTAATCTGAAATAAGACATTATTTTGTTTGATTTTTTGGCTTTGTTGTTTTTTTTTTGTTTCAAGCACAATCTATGTTTTAAAATTATTCACCTCATGTGCCTTTTTAGGCCCAAGCATCTGTTTCAAGAAATTGTGATGAAAACAAATCTCCGAGGGAATTGAGAGAGGAACTCCAAAGCATACGAACAGAATGTGAATCTTTAAAAACAAAATGTGATACTTGTAAAAAACAGAATACTAACGAAAATAGATTTATTGGTCAAATGAAGAAAGAATTAGAAAAACTCCGGCAGCTCTGTAATGCTTATGAAGAAACTATACAAAACATGTCAAAATCACACTTAGAGTTAAAAAACACAGTAAAACAGACCGACGGCAATTAGTAAGTTGAATGTTGAATATGAGATGAAGTTCTACAAAATGAAAGGCGAAATGGTCAGCAAAAACAGAGAAATAAATTCAATGGAGGATATAATACAGAAGAATAAAACTATTATAAACTAGCTGACCCGGCGAACTTTGTTCCGCCTTAATTGCAATAAATAAGCAGGTTTTTTTGTTTTTTAATTGGAAAAAATACAAAAAAATTAAATACCTACATTAATCATTCATAATTATTTCTGTATTTTATCTCTTCATTTAAGTACCTTGTGATACACGACATTTTTTGTTTTATTATCAGGCGCAAAAACAAACAACGCAGATGGTCTTCCGACCCGTGAACATGCCACGTATAATTGACCATGGGAAAAACATGAATGTTCTAGATTTAAACCACAAACTTTTAAGGATTAGCCTTGTGATTTGTTGATGGTCATGGCAAATGCAAGACGTATCGGAAATTGAAGTCTTTTAAATTCAAACGGCATATCGTAGACATACTATCGCGGCGCTGTTCACGTGCAATTTCTTGTTCTTCTTCAGTCCTTTCATTTGCAGTATTTCGTATTCTTCTTGCACCACGGCTTTGTCGAGAAAGATTCGATCGTCTTGGTCGCGGCATTATTAATTAAACTTCACTTCATCTAAAAACTCAAATTTTCAACCATATCGAGTTTTATAGTTCACTTTTACGTTATAATTGTTAATTATTTATTTAATAGAAATAGTTTTATTATTGATTTCTTACAAATATCAAATTGTCATCCATACGTCATTACATAGCTGTCATTATACGTCAATTACATACCTGTCATTTGCGTTTTGTTATTCCAAGTCTGATTCTTTTTTGTTATACCACGTTTTATAGTGACTGACGTTTCATGTCAAGTCACACGGGAATGCTGTCGAACGGGTTAAAAAGTATCCTATGTCCTTCTCCTGGCTCTCAACTACCTCCCTGCCAATTTTCAGCTAAATCGGTTCAGCCGTTATTGAGTTATAAGTGGAGTAACTAACACGACTTTCTTTTATATATATAGATATCACGTGGGCAGATTTAAAAAAATGTAAGGGGATAATTGAGGGTTTTGGAACTCGAAAACAAACTACTCAAGGAAGATTCTGAGAGAAAGTGCCAGGACAATGTTGAACTTTTGAGAGGGTCAGGAGTAATTGAACCAATCAATCAATTTAACCAGAAATTACCAATCCCTCATTCCAAGAACGACCCAACTGCCGCCAAAGCTGCGCAAATTAAAGATTACTTGGAAGAAATCATTACACAAAAGAACCTTATACGAGATCTTGCTAACGAAATAAAACAGTTAAGAGAAACGGGCCGACAGTTTGATGTCGTCAAACAGGACTACAAAGAAAAAATATGTAACCAGACCAGACAATTAATAGAGCTTGAAAAAGAACTAAATCTTGTCAGGCAAAACTATGAAGAGCAAATTGTCCGCCAAGCACAGCAGTTAAATGAAAAGGTACAGCAAGGTAATATCATTCAACAAAAATACGAAGAACAAATTGCTGTACTCGCGGAGCAATTAAAAAAAGAAGCAAACCAACGTAACATTAAACAGAACTATGAAAAACAAATTATCCGCCAAACAGAGCAATTAATGGCTGAAAAAGAGCAACATAACCACATCAAACAGAAATATGAGGAACAAATCAATGATCAAGCAAAGCAATTAAAAGAGCAGACAAAGCAGAATAATATTATCGAGCGGAAGTATAAAGAACAAATTTCCTATCATGCAGAGCAATCGAAAGAAGAAGCAAAACAGCGTGACATCATTAAACAGAAATATGAAGAACAAATTGCTCACCAAGTAGCACAATTAAGGGACAAAACAAAGCAATGTAATATAATCGAACACAAATATATAGCACAAGTTGCCCGTCAAGAAGATCAATTAAAAGCAGAAGCAAACAAACATAATATCATCGAACAGAAATATAAGGAGCAAATTACACGCCAAGCAGAGCGATTAAAAGTAGAAGCAAACCAATGTAATGTCATCGAGCAGAAGTATCAAGAGCAAATTGTCCGTCAGGCAGATGAGTTAAAAGAAGAAATAAAGCAACTTAACCTTATCGAGAAGAAATATAAACAACAAATTGCTAGCCAAGTACGACAATTAGCGAAATCAGAAACAGAATTGAATGTTGCTGCGAAGGTAGAAAAGGCACAAATGAATGAAAACATCAAGTTAAAAGAAACGATTCAACAACTTACTTGTAAACTGAATTTTTACGAAACTGAAAAGAAAACAAGCCACGAAAACAATCAAGCTACTGTGAATCAACTTCTTGGGTACTACACAATTGTCACATAGATTTGGAATAACAGACCCGTGCATGCTATAGATTACGATGTATTTTAGCCTCGATTGTGGTAGCTAATTCAAAATTAACTAAAAAAATTAAACAACTGTCTGCCCTTTTGGATGAAAAAACGTCTTCATCAAATACCTTAAAGGACGAATTAGAAAACATCATGAAACAGCTAAAAGAGCAGACATAAAATTAAAATTGTAAGTTTGGAAAAAGAAAAGGTAGAGGCAGAACTGGAAAATAAAATTGACCAGCTGACTATTGCTAACTGCAAATTACAAGAAGAAATATGCAGTAGTGAGAAAACAAAACAGATTCTCGAGCAGACACTAGAAAGGGAAAGATCTGAGAAAAGATTGAATGAAACTTTTATAAGTAAATTACTATTCAAGTGGAGTAAAATGTTACAGCAGTGAGCATCTTTTGTAGAATGTTTCAATGCAACTTTAATTTCCAACAATTTTTTAGGTCAAACAATGATGAACTTCCATTGTTAAACTTAAAAGCAAAATTGTTGCAATTTAATCAAATGGTAAGCAGATACTGGTAATTTAAAGATCACATACATATAAAAAATTACACATTTAAATGTTTAAACAAGAGTTTTCGTATTCCTGATAAACATTTTTTCATAGAAAGCATATATTTGTATCCCAATTACTTCCTGTATATAAATGTTTGACTTGTAGATTTTTGTGACATTAACTTGTTTCTTCACATTAAAGATTATTTTGTTTTTCAGATATCAGAGGCGTGTATGGCGTTGCAAGAAGCTCCTATGATTATTGCAGATGTGGACTCGATCAATTCCACGAGGTAAATATATTTAGATTTGTGAAATTTAATTTGAAGTGTCATTATTTCATAGCTCCACAATGGAGTCTTCAGTATCATCTGTACCAACCGAGTTTGGTGAAGCTACTTTGACTCGAGAAATTTGTAGTGATACTTTCAGAGAAAGTATGCAGTTGAATCGGAATTCATCAATGGTGAGTTATTTACAAGTAAATACCAAAGCTCAATAAACTCATGGACGCCTTGTAGCTCTCAATGGAATTTCAATTTGATGAGTCTTCCTCACTAACTAATACGTTTTTAAAAGATTTAGGCATACTGGATGACAATCTCATGTGAGTTGAAACATAATTTGACAAGACTTACTAATTTATTTTTGTATACCATTAGAGAAGCTTCGACATTTGAAGAAAGAGAGGAGTTGTTCAGTAAAATACTAACTCAAATCACTCCAGAGAAAACGAGTGAACGGATTAAGATTTGCAAAGAACAATGTCAAATTCAGTACATAAGATTCCATTATTTAATAAAGGACATCTCAGTGCGTTTGAGAGATCATAAGTGTATAGGGGCTCTGGCGTCTGTCAATCCAGTCTTTATCTTATTGGAAGATCTACGATTACTTCTTCAGGAAATCATGCAGTCCAGTGGCCATTTAGGCGCTTTAATGTGTGAAGAGAAAACAATTCAGCATTGGCATTTCCTCACATATTACATGAGGAGCATGGAATCTAACAGCAGGCAATTATTATAACAAACAAGCATACATATTGTTTTAGACAAAACTCCAAACTGATTACAGCCAACTTCAGTAATGTGTATTAAGTGCACTTAAACAAAGGAAGGCTGTAACCACTCTAGAGTTTTCATTGGTCCACATTGAATTAAATTTTTCTCTTATTTTAGGAGAGACTTGGTAAACAAAAAAATTGGCACAGAAGATATTGAAATGATTACAAATCAAACGGACATAGATAGAGTGTGTTCCAATGATAATAAATATAGGTATGCCACCTAGACCATTGATTTTACATTAGTAGCCTTTAAAAAACGCCTTGCATCCCTTAATCCTATTCATAGTTTATGAGTATATTTGGTTATCATTTGTATTTTTGTTGCTAAATCACTCTGTGGTCCATTCTATTGTTTTCAAGGCATAAGTTTATTTACTTCACATTTATTATTTTAACTTTGTATTTTGTAGTTATTAGGCGTAATTCCTGAAGTCTTTTCTACTTGTTGATATAAGACTATTGAGTTGAATTGGTTATTGGGTTGCAAATTTTGCCTTGTACAATTCATTCTACATCCTTCTTTTTTAAACTAGTACTACAGTTTCTCCATACTAGACCTCTTTCCTTTGTCTCTTGGCTTTCCCCATTTGTTTTTACATCGTTCAAATTACAATATACTCTTAATTTGGTACAGATAATATAATGCAGTACATTAACTGTTATTCTGCATACTAATTTTATCCTTTTTGTTTTTTTAGGTGGTATGGATGTGCTGCCCTAATAGCAATTTTTGCTTTGATGTTTATGTATTGGGGATATTAAAGGAGAGATGAACCGATATTACTTGTATAGTCGACCAATAATCTTTGATATTTAGTGTTGGATTATTGTAAATTTGTGGATATGTTTTAAGATTGCATTTTTTCTAAAAGAAGACATTTATTACTAGATTTGGTTATCTTTTTATTTTCCATAAAAGAATTTTATATGATTCATTTCCATATTCGACTTTTGAAAATTAACCAGGAAGCAATGAAAATTCTTATTGGTCAATTCTAAATTCAGATTGTTTTTAGAAAGGAACTAATTTTAAGGAATCTACAACAGAAACAAAACTAACTTTATAAATGAACCAAGGCAAGTTAGAGAAGTATTCTTTAATTTGTGTGTTTTTTGCATACAGGACAGTTTTGCAAAAGCTGTTCAAATGATAATAGTATACCCCTGATGCACTTACGGAGGGGTGGAAAAAATATATAGGTATCGAGCCATTGAAGACATAGTATGAAATATAAGTTCTGGTAAGGCCTAAGTTTAAAACAACGGTTTTGGCAGCCAGTATTATACATTTAATGATAGTAGAAGAAATTGCATCCATATTAAGAAATCATTTTATTTGAAGCAGTTGTTTAGACTTGAGATAATTCACAATAGTGTTTGAGTGCTTTTAATAAATACATAAAATTTTATGACTACAAAAAGTAATTTGATGTTCAAGCATACTTCTGGGAAGTTTACCTGGCCCAGATCAATAGATATAGATGGAGGGGGGAGGTTAGTCTGGGTATCCCCTGCGATGTGCAGAGTGTCACATTATAGGATGTGCTAGACGATCCATTAGAAAGTTGGAACAAATTTCATATCTTATGAGATCTTTTATCACAACTGGTGGACGTAAATAAATTCCCCGTTGAAAACAAGCCTTGAACGGTGGGCTTAACACACACAATTCTAAGGTTCGGTGAAGTTATTCTAGTTTTAAACTATTTATATTAAATAAGAAAGAGAAGCACTATAATTTAAATAGAAAAAGATCTGTATACTACTATACATATGTACACTATATATTTGTATATACAGCATGACTATATATACATGGTTAATTAGATCACTAATAAAGTACTAATGTTTTGAGAAAATTAGACGCTTTTGTTGGAAAGAGGGACCTTGATTTATAAATAACCAATTTTAATGTTAAAAACTTCATCGCATATTGAATCAAATGTATTATATATTTTTGGAGTTAAATTTTAAGTCATTGGATTTTATCAAATCGACAATATTATTCATTTCTTGAAATGTTCATAGTTTACTTGGTACATTAAAAAATTCTTTCTAATATAAAAAAACCCTATATAACAGGATTTGTTATTTACCATGTTCCATTATTGTAAAACAGTTGTGAAATATAATGAATGAATTAATTACTTCATACAAGTTATATGTTCAAACACAGCAACTTTCTCAATTCCCTGGAAGAGTAATGGCCGGAAGTTTATGTATAAATGCACACTTATACTAAAAGTTTGTGTTCAATATTTTAAAAATTTATACACAAGTATATAATAAAATTTCCAAAAAGATAAAAACATTTTTACATGTTAATGGGTGCGTTATTTGTTCAGAAATGTGTAAAATGATATAAATTCTACTCATGAACACAAAGCCATACCAATATTACTAATTCTCTATTGTAGATCTCTGTTGATATATTGAATATAGTAGAGCGTCGATTATCTAAACTGATGTGTAGTAGTTCAGATTATCAAAAATATGAATAATCAAAATTCACTAATTACAAGCCATGTAGAGCGTGATTTATATACTCAGTTCTAGGATTTACTAAAATCATTCTACATTTAAATTAGTAAATAAGAGAGAAACACTTTAACTGTCACTGGAAAAATTATTGAACTTTTTAAAAACAGCTCTGTTGCATTTGTTAAATTGCCAAATATTTGAACAAACCTCATCATCATCGTCATCTTTGTAGCTATAAGTATGAGGAACAGAACAGAACAAAATAATTCTAAATCGCAGTAAATTTGACAAAAATGAAGTGCTCAATATGAGTTGAAAAAGTGTTCGGAGCTGTATACAAGTTTTACTGGCTTAAAAGTATACACAAATTTTATGAAGAAAACTGAAAATATCCAATCATTTATTACCTGACAAAAGCCTGTGGATTTTTCTCAGCCCCTTGGAAATGTGAGAACTGTAATTTGTTATCCTGGTAAGGCTGCCTGAGTAGCAGAACAATCTATTCGAAGTTGAAGTGCGTTTCTCTCTTATTCATGATTTATAATTCAAAGATAGAACGATTCCAAGAAACACTAGAATTGCATGTAAAAGTTACATACTCTTGATGGCTATTAGTTATTATATTCTATCGTAAACATATCAACTAACAAACTAAATTATACACATAAATTTTGATGATAGATATTATTTCAATAAAGATCTTTAAGGCGCTATCGAATGTAACATCTACTCCATATTCGCTATTCGAAAAGACAAGACACCAGTATAAAATTCAGTTTTTATAATAACCAAATGAAGAAAGCACTAAATCTTCACCAACTATTTCACTTCACCAACTAAACAAACAACTAATCAAACTCTAGGATGCTAAATGTACAAAAAGAATAAAATTAGAGACGTTTAGCACCGTTAAACCTCTAGATGACTGCAAGGTGTTTGAAACCGGCCGCTCTAAATACTACCAATGTCATTAAACAGCTGTGTAGACAATACTTTCATTTGTTTACTAAATGACCAACTTTGAGTATTTGGACAACCTATTGGTTTTATAATAAAGACAAATATCCAGAATTTATTCTTTCCTTTCAACATTTCACCGAGGAAAAGAAATTCAGTTACAAAGATATAATTGCTATCCAAATGTGGGCCCTGTTGGTTTTATACCTATGTGTATATTTGACGTGGAAAGAATCAGATATGACGACACAGCGAGATAGAAACCACGTTCATTCGCTGGATTAAGTTTAAAGTGATACATGCGCATGACACAATCCCAGTATACGAATTCGAAGATTATAAAAAAAATGTTTTCTTCTTACAATTTATCCGCCTTAGACTAAATTATGTGTTATCGAAAGTTGCTATCCTGGCATGTTGAGGAGTGAACTCATCGACGAAGACGTGACTTCGGACGGAAAGAAAATGCAGACTCGGGACTTTTGAGGAAGAGCGCGGCATTCTGACTGAGTCCGTAAAGCCGTCGTAACGTACTTTCGTTATTAAGTAATTATTGGACATTAATCTGTGTAGTTTTGCTCGGGCGAATAAAACTGTATTTTGTGGAAGTGGGTGTACTCATTTCTTAACTAAATTTACATCAGAAGTGGGATACTAATTTGGCATCTGGAAAATGCCAAAGGAAACCCGACGTTCCCGTGGACGAAGGCGCTCGTTTGAGAGAAACGAGAGGTCGCGGTCCCAGGGAAGAGCTGGAGGGTCTGAAGCTCAACGCAGATCCCGAGACAGGCGAGAGGAAAGAAGTCGATCCAGGAGGAGCCGAGCACCTTCGAGGAGAAGAGATCGTTCCGAGGGCCAAACTCCCCCGAGAGACCTGATTGAAGCAGCCCGCCACCGTGAGCAGGAGGGTAGTGAGTTAAGTTCCCAAATTAATACAAATATTTTTCTTGAGGGTATTGAAAAATTGATAAATAACACCAGACCTTCATCTAGTTCCCAATTGCTTGGTTTATCTATACACAGCAACATAATAGGTGAATTCGATCCCCTTTGCCATAACGTACTTGATTGGTTAAGGTCAATTGATGAATATGCTGAAATTTACGGGTGGCAAGACAGAGTTGTTTGTCATCTGGCTCTTGCAAAATTAAGGGGACCAGCAGAAACCTGGTATAGGGGGTTACGAAGTCGTATGTTTACTTGGGCTGAGTGGAAAGATCTACTTACTCAGCATTTTCAACGAAAGACCAGTTTGCATGATTCACTATCAGAAATGATGAAATATGTGTATGATTCGAGCACAAGTTTGTACTCTTATACATTTCAAAAACTAAATTTGATCAATCAAATCAATTTGCCCTTCGCCGATGCCGATAAAGTCGATCTTATTTTAGGCGGCATCCAGAATAAACAACTAAAATTTTCTGTTGAAGCTGCAAATATTACCGACCCAGCTGCTCTCGCTCGTCATTTCCAAACACTCGACAAGCACGACTCTCCAAAACGCGGACCTAACAAAAATAATAATGCTCAAGAATTTCATGGTAAATCATCACCCTCACGACCTCATTTACGAAAATGCTACATTTGTAACGCTTCTACTCATCTTAAAAATCAATGCCCCCATAAACACAAGTACTTGAAGTACCATCAATGACCCGAGGCGACTGTTTATGTAAATGGATCGGATATGCGGAAATTTATAAAAACCATAACAATTCAAAACGTACCTATTCAAGCTTTCATCGATCTCGGTAGTGAAATTTCTTTAATAAACATCGCAGTTATCAGTAAATTAAAATTACAGCAAAAATTTCTCCATGAACCACTTTTTGTTCAAACTTTGTCTGATTTGTCACCAACGATTAATTCTTTTGTAAACGTCACTGTCGAGATCGATGGGATCAAAAAACCTCTTAAGTTATACGCCATAAATAAACGTGTACAAAGTGTTGATGTTTTGATAGGTCAGGACTTTACAGAGTTAAGCGACATTCACTATGAGAAATCTGACACCACTTTAAAATTTTCACTGCGCGCTGTTAAACAAAATACTTGTGTAAGTCATCGCCCTCGAATAACCGAAAATGATATACAAATTGGGATTGAAGACAGTCGAGTATACCATGACCTATTAAAACTTTTAAATTCTTATCCCAATCTATTTGCTCGTAGTACATATGACGTAGGCACTTGTACTGCTGAAATGGATATTAAATTAATTACCGATAAACCCGTAACTCATCGAGCCCGTAGATATTCTGAATCGGAGCGAGAAACAATTCGAAATATTGTCTCCGAATTATTAAAACATAATATCATTAGAGAATCCAATTCTCCGTATTCCAGTCCAGTTCTTCTAGTTTCAAAAAAATGTGGAGAAAAGCGCTTGTGTGTCGACTACAGAGCCTTAAATAAAATAACTGTACCCGACCGTTACCCCATTCCGCTTATTGAGGATCAAATAGATCGGCTGGCAGGTTACAAATATTTTTGCAGTCTCGATCTCGCATCGGGATATTATCAAATTAAAATGTCCGAAGAGTCTGTCCCAAAAACTGCATTTATTACACAAGATGGTCTTTTTGAATTCTTAAAAATCCCTTTTGGTCTCACCAACGCCCCCGCTGTGTTTCAAATGACGATAAACAAAATATTAGGAAACTTACGTTTTACAAAGGTATTAATATATTTAGATGATATTTTAATACCCGGAAAAAGTATTGCGGAAACTCTTGAAGTTCTACAGGAGGTGTTAGATCTATTACACAAGAACGGACTAACACTTAAGTTATCTAAATGTGCCTTTTTGCAAACAAGAATAAAATTTTTAGGTTTAGAAATCTCTAATTCCACAATCAGCTCTACTGATGATAAAATACGTGCAGTTAAAAATTTCCCGGTGCCCGAAAACATTCACAATGTCCGTCAATATTTAGGGTTAACTAGTTATTTTCGAAAATTTATTCCCCGCTACGCAGAAAAATCAAAACCATTAACCGAACTTTTACACAAGGATACTCCATGGAAATGGGAAAAACCTCAAAATGACTCTTTTCAATTACTAAAAACATATCTGTTAACAAAGCCTGTCTTGAAAATATTCGATAAAAAGTTAGATTGCGTTCTTCATACGGATGCGAGTTCCGTGGGTGTCGCCGGATTGCTGATGCAAGTTGAAAATACTAAAGAACGGCCGATTGCCTATTATAGTAAACAAACATCTCCTGCAGAAGAAAAGTACCACTCATATGAATTAGAAACACTTGCCATCGTTTTATCTGTAAAAAGGTTTCGACAATATTTATATGGCAGACCGTTTGTTATTGTTACCGACTGTGCGGCCGTTGTCAGCACGTTCAAGAAAGCAGAATTAAATCAACGAATTGGTCGTTGGATTTTAGAATTGGGCGAGTATAATTACACAATTAAACACAGATCCGGACTCCAAATGCGTCACGTTGATGCTCTGAGTCGAAATCCTGAAATGATGACAGATGTTACTAATATTGCAAATGTGAATATGATAACAATAACAGAAGGAGACTGGTTGTTAACGGCTCAACAGGGTGATTCAACACTTAAAAAGATTAAAACCATTCTCCAAACCGGAAATGAGGCGGAACATAAACAAATTTTCAAAGAGTACGCTTTAAAAGGAGGTACGGTATATAGGCAAACGACAACAGGATTACGCTGGGTGGTGCCAAAACAAGCGCAATTCCAGATTGTCAGGTTGAATCATGACGATGTTGGTCATTTCGCGGTAGATAAAACGTACGACCTCGTGTCCCAGAACTATTGGTTTCCTCATATGCGTCGATTTATAAAAAAATACATTAAAAATTGCTTGAATTGTTTATATTTTAAATCAGTGACAAATAAAAAGCCCGGCTATCTCCACCCTATTCCGAAAATTCCACGACCGTTTCACACGGTCCATATTGATCATTTAGGTCCATTTGTCAAAACAAAAAGCGGAAATTCTCATATCTTGGTGATAATAGACGCATTTACAAAATTTATTTTAATATACCCTGTACCCAATACCAAAACAGATCACGTGATTTTTGCCCTAAATGACTTAATAAAGGTCTTTGGTGTCCCAAAAAGAATTATAAGTGATAGAGGTAGGGCTTTTACCTCTCGAAAATTCGAAAGATATTGTGTTTCGAAAGGTACAACTCACTACCTGAATGCTGTGGGGCTGCCGCGGGGAAACGGCCAAGTTGAACGATACAACAGAACGATCTTGGACTCGTTACGAACAATGGGTGCAAATGGTGACGATGATACTTGGGATGAAACCATCTCCGATATTCAACTCGGATTAAACGGTAGCTTGAACCAAGCTATTGGTACCTCCCCCAGCGAACTTCTTTTAGGTATCAGAGTTTCGGGACAAATTGCATTTAATCCACCTATAGCTGAGCCTCTCGAGCACTGCGATGTCACTGCCTTGCGCCGCCATGTAGTTGAAAGTACACCCAAATATCAGGAAACCCAGAAGAAGTATTTTGATGCGAAGCGTACTTCTCCTCCGGAATATGGAATAGGCGACTTGGTACTGCTGAAGGTCACCTCAGTCCCAGCTACCGGTACCAGCCAGAAGTTGCTTCCGAAGTGGAGAGGACCGTATAGAGTTACAAAGATTCTGGGGCAGGAACGTTACGAAGTAAAGGACATCCCAGGCATGGCTCGTTCTCAGGTGCCCTATGTTGGTGTGGCAGGAGTTGAGAACATGAAACCATGGATACGGTTCTGATAAGGGTAAGGAATGACCACTGTTCTGGAAGTGTCGGGTGTCTCGGTTCTCGAGGTTGAGCCCATGAGTGTACGGGCTGGAGGTAGGTCAGGTATCGAGCGAGGTCCGGCCGGTTGTCCGAACAGTTGGGTATAAGGGTAAAGCACTGCCTGGAAGTGTTGGATGTCTCGGTTCTCGGTAATGCCCTGGCGTCCACCCTAGAGTCTACCCTGACGTCCACCCTAGAGTCTACCCTGACGTCCACCCTAGAGTCTACCCTGGCGTCCACCTTAGAGTCGACCCTGGCGTCCACCCTGGAGTCTACCCTGGCGTCGATCCTAGAGGCTACCCTGGCGTCTATCCTAGAGTCTACCTGGCGTCGACCGTACAATCTACCCTGGTGTCTACACTCGAGTCTACCCCGAAATTCATCCTGGAGGCTGATTTGCGAGGAGCGGGCGAGAAAAGAGAAGAGAATCCAACCGGTTGTCCCGCAGTGTGGCTAGGAGGAGTGACAGTGGGAACGCGAGGGACGCCTCGGTTCCGCCAGCACTCTCTAGCGTGGGTTGAGCTAGCGCCCATAATTTTTGATCAAATATCGATTTATTTTATATTTATTTTTGGTATGTTCCCCGTATATAATTTCTGCTCCCCCACTTTTATTTTATATTTATTTTTGGTATGTTCCCCGTATATAATTTTTGCTCCCCCACTTTTATTTTATATTTATTTTTGGTATGTTCTCCGTATATATAACTTTGCTCCCCCACTTTATGCTTGCTATTTTCCCCGAATCTCCCCATTTTTGACAATTCTATTATTTTATTTACATATTTTCGCTGGTATATTCTCCGTCTCTCTACTATTGACAGTACTGTCGTTTTATTTTAGCCACCCCTACTATTAGCCCTATAGTCACCTAGCCCTATAGTTATCCCTCATAAATCAATAACTGATTATTTGATCTTTTCGTTCAGATACAAAATGTCCGAATGCCGGTAGTACCGCCAGTCTGCAACCTTCCCTTAATAGGCACATCCCGAAGTGAGGACACTCCGGTAGTCAGGAAAGGCCGAATGTTATCGAAAGTTGCTGTCCTGGCATGTTGAGGAGTGAACTCATCGACGAAGACGTGACTTCGGACGGAAAGAAAATGCAGACTCGGGACTTTTGAGGAAGAGCGCGGCATTCTGACTGAGTCCGTAAAGCCGTCGTAACGTACTTTCGTTATTAAGCAATTATTGGACATTAATCTGTGTAGTTTTGCTCGGGCGAATAAAACTGTATTTTGTGGAAGTGGGTGTACTCATTTCTTAACTAAATTTACATATGGGTACTTCTGTTAGGAATTAAAAATCTATTGCTCCGTTAAAAGTTCCGTTTATTCCTCGCCTGACACTTCTTACACCTCTCGCTACGCTTATTCGAATGATCTCTCTCCCTGCGTTCTTTCTCCGCTCACTCCTCCGGTTATTCCCCTGTTGGGATTCCCCGGTTCCTCGGCCTGTTCTCGGATTCCCTGGTAGTTCCCCGGGTCGTAGCCGTGTCGGCGGATCCTACCATCTTCCGTTGAAGGCCGACAGCCAGGTCCGGCTCTAGGCGCATACGGATGCCGCGATCTCGGTTTCCCAACACTTCATTTTTAGTGACATCTATTCGAAGGCTTACAACACGATGTGGTTAAAATTCAATGAATAATTACCCGTGACCATTCAAAACGTAAAAAAATTAATTTTACAATATTTTCCAAAACCCAAAAAAATGGTTTCAGATAATTTGATGAAGTAGTTTGGGTAATTTTTCACTTTTTTTGGTCCAGTGGTTTAGACGATACGAGGGGACTTCATGGCTCTTAAAGCGTTATAACTCTGTTAATATAAGACAGAAACTATACCAAATTTGAGCTCTTCATCTTCATTAATGGCGAAATTATGAATTTTCGAGAAAGAAGTTCACATTTTTCGTTTTTTCCAGATTTTCTCCGGTTCTAATCAACTGATCGGATCGCTCGACCCCTCATATCCATCCCCATTTAATTCTCAGCAACCTTTCTATTTACGAAATAGAGATTAGAGAGTTTTTGCATTTCACATAACGTCGGGCGCTATTAGCGTTTACCTTATTTTGACAGGTACGCATGCGCATTAAGCACTTTCGATAGCGTTGACGCTATTTACGTTAGCGCCCGACGCTAAATTACGGACGATTACCGTCAACGCTATCTGGGGATTTTGTAACATCAAATTGGTCAAATTTAGTAACTTTGTTAGCTGGCAGTTGGCGCAGATTACTGCAGTTGGCTTCCTGTAATTACAGATCAGGTATAAGGTATATGTTTTGTGAGCAATACTATTTCCCTATGACTATTTATGTTCTACATGTTGTGGGATGCCGTGGGTACATGTGTGGTTTGTTGTAATCCCATATTCGGTATTTATCAATTATCAATAAATTGCCTATTATTTACCTAATCGTTAAAAACATTTAAATTCGTAAACCTAAGATCATCGGTCCCTTTCATGAGCGTACGCTCAGTAAGCAACCCCATAACTTTTATCACCCACTTTCTTCTCAATAGTCGTTATCTTAATATTTAACCATCCATTTACATATTTTGTACATCTTCAAGTTTATTTAGCGAACAAAACCTTTATGAAAGTTTCCAGTGATTATGCTAAAAGTACCGAATATTGGTACCTCATAAATTAAAACTACATGTAATAGTAAAGCAATCTTGGGAGTATTTGAAAATAAACCAGTTTCATTTATTTAAAAAAACTTCAGTTTTAGATAAAGACACACAAACATATCAACAGCTACATAGAAAACAAAATAATTTATTCACTAGTATTATTTAGAAGGCCTAATAAAAGCACCCGATCAACTCCTTATGTTACAGTGTACATGAGGGATTTCTCATAATTTCTTGTTGTAAACAAATCAAAGTTATTACAAATGAAACACTACCCAACTTTTATTTATCGTAGTAAATTATCAAATGAAGTTCTGGAATATCTCATTTTCTAAGTTGCAGTGTCAGCTTTAATCAATTTTGTATAAATTATTTATACCCTCCCAAAGTTAGCTTCTCTACCTTCTGATTCATTATCACCAATAAAAACCAGAAACCATTTTAGAAATCTTGAAGATCTCTAATATTCAGCAAAATGGACTTGGCGCCACAAATATACTAATAATTATGTTAAATATTGTTCTAAAGTTGGAGGAACTACATTAAAGTAAATACTAGTTTGACTTCTGTACAATGTTGTATGACAATTGATTAAAATAGTTGCACTTGTATACATTGCACCAAGATCTTGCAGTAAGAATTTCTGATTTTTTCGAAAATCAAGAAATGCAAATTCAGCTATTATTTTGCCAAATCCCCATTCCACTGATTGCCTTAAAAATTTCATAGAAATGTTAAAAGCTTGTTGTTGATGAGTTAACTGTTGATTCCCATACGGACATAAGAGCAGTTCCCTTACCCCATAAGCTTGATCGCCATACAAAACGAATTTCCTACCATTAGGAAATATAGTACAATCCTCTAACTGTTGGTATAGATTTGACTCTTGAAAAATACCAGCGTCATGACGCCTTCCAACAAATGGTCCCATCAAACTAACAATTATACCATTTGGACATAAAACAGACTAATTTTAAACAATGAAAATGTTTAAGTCCAGAAAAGTATTCATGTTGATTTACTTTAGGTTTACAGATAGCTCGTGCTGTGCCACCTATGAACCCCCAACAATTTTGGAGGACGGCACCTTTCTGTGCTATAGCCTGAAACAACACTTATTAAAAATGATTTGTTTAAATGATGACACAATAGGTGTTTTTTATTATTAGTGGTTGTAATCACAAACCTGGGAATAAGCATCCAATTTTTCAAAATATAGCCACGTGAGCTGATTGAGATTGATTAGCAGGTGACTGCAATTATTGTTTATAATATTTATTATACAGTTTGAAATATTTGATAAACAAGGTGCAGATAATCCAAAAATTCGTTCCAGATTACTTAATCTATTGGGATATGCGAGCCTCCTTAAATATATGCATAATCCTGTGAGGCATAAAAAATGCAAGTAGTAATAAAAAACTGTATGTTTAGGTTTACGCTTACTTACCAGTTACTGAATATCTGTTAGGCGTCCTTAGTTCATTTGGTATCGTCAAAGCTATTCTTAACCTCTCCAAGTCTTCTCTATTAAATCTGAAATTTAGCTGTACCTCTTGGTCACTTAATAAATTTAAATTAAAATGACCAAACTACCTCTCCCTTAATAATGGTGGGACTCTTTGCATTAGGAATTCATGGAGGATTGCTTCTTACACTACCTCGTCGTCTAAGCCACCTAAAGCAGCAGCTTCTATTATGTTTTCCATTTTAAAGTTGTAAAAAAACACTAAAGTCGCCAAGAAATTAACACGAAAAATATGTTAGTGCCAGCCACAATTTATAGGTTATCCGAAACCCAAAACAGGAGAATCTATCAACTGCCGTTTGTCAAACAACATTTCATAACGCTATTCAACTGCTCTACAAAAACTAAAGGAAACGTAGCTAGCGAATTACTGAAATACCGTAAAAATAACGCCCTCTGTAATAGCAGCCTACGCTATTTTACGTTATGTAAAAACTCTCTATTGCTCCAGTAGTTTTCGTTTTATAGACAAATACCTTAAAACAATCCTCTTTTTTTTTTCAGAAAAATATTTAGAACAAATTTATGAGAGTTGTTTAAATGATGGTATAAGTGGTTTGCTGATAGCAGCCTTGTCGAGATAGGCTTTTTTTTGCCGTACTGACTGACGATTCTGGCCATTTGTCTTGTCTACTCCACTATAATTTGTCTATGTTGGTAGCGCTCTAAGCAAATTCTAGGTTATGTTAGCAATATTTGTCAAAATATGAGAATCACTCGCATTAAAAATGTTTTACGGATTCTACTATGTACTTCCGACTGTCCTGATGTTGATAGTAATAAGGAAATACCGCGAATCGAAATGGGGAAAGTGCAGAAATAAAGTTAGGCTAAACGATAAAGTAGCGATAATCACAGGTGCAAACTCCGGCATTGGACTGGAAATAGCAAAGGAGTTGGCTTCCAGAAATGCGAAAGTAGTTTTGGCCTGTAGGACGTTGGAGAGGGCACAGCAAGCCTGCGAGGAAATTAAGAAGAGAGTTGTCAATTCTCCCCAATTGGTTTGTACAAGTATTAGCCTGGTAACATGTAATTAATGCAGTTAGGTTCATATAGATGAATTCATAACATGCGGTTAACACTAGGAGTGGCCTAATTAAAATATCCTATACCCCGGGTGCCTGACCTTAAAAAAAGAGGGGTTATCTGAGTCAAGCCAAATTATATATCGAACGATATTACTATACGATTGATTAACTTTGAACCAAGTCTTATATACTTTCCTCAGTCTAACTGACCTCAGCAGCCCATGAAACTTACCATTCTTGTGCAGTACTTTGGACCAAACCGTTTTGTATAGCACTAGTAACTATTCACAGGTCATGTAACATAAATTAAGAAAAAATAAGTGCCTTGCAAAAATACCAGTCCAGAAGGCTGAAAAAGAATTTTGATTTTGAAAAACTTTTTCTACATAATCTGATGCAGTAGGATCCTTCCTCTGAAATATTTATTAGCATGTTGAAAAAATTTTAAACATGTTTTTACTTTTCAATATGTTTCCAACTCATTCACGTTGCAGTGGACTTTTGAAACCGTATGGCAGTGACTCGCATATATTAATTAGCATCTTTAGTCTAAATTGAATCTAATGCCATACAAAGTTCTGAAATGTATTAATTAATATTTTTCCATGCTGTTGTAGTTCTTGCTTTTCAATGCATTTTCAACTTCTTCATATTGCAGTGGGCTATTTATTTACAACTATACATTTAAGAACCAGAATTCATGTATAGCAGTTGAACATCTACTCGAGATGCCAACAAATACATGTGAATCAGTGGCATACTGTTTCAAAAGTCCATTGCAATGTGAAGGGGTTGAAAATTTCTTGAAAGGCAAGGACTGCAACAGCTTGTCAAACTATAATTTGAGAACCACAATTTTTGTATAGCTTGGTCTGATTCAGATGACTCCCTTTTTGAAGGTCGGACATGTTCAAATTATAATGGATACATGTTTTGGGCCACTGTGGGTAATCTAATGTAAATACACATTTAAAATGCATAGATGATATAAATCAAGTAATAATAAAGCGGAACAAATACATCCTTAGGATAAGAGTCAAATACCTGCAATGTTCTCAAATTGTAATGAATCGAGTGGCACTTATTTATCTTATCGCTAAATAGGAATTGATAGGAATAGACATGGGAAAGGATTCCAAAGCAAAAAGTTAAATTTATTTATGGCCTTAATCTGTTGACAGTTTGGATAACCTGAGCATTACCTAGGCTATATGTGTATACATTGTAATAATAGTTTTCAAAACTATTTTTGACGAACCATATCGAAACGTAAGAAATTTGCACAGGCTTCTCGAAAGAAGCCCAAAAGGATCCTTTCCAACGAGAATATGTTCTTCAAACCTTTTCCTTTCCTTAATCCAATATGACAAGTTGGTTTTGATTATACCCCATCAATAACAACTTTGTCTCATTTTAGATTCCAATGGAAATCAACTTGGAATCTCTGAGGTCTGTTGAGAAATTTGCACAAGAAATGAAAAAAACTTATCCGGAAATCCACCTATTGATCAACAACGCCGGTGTCTCTTATCCTAGAAACAAACGAGTAGTCACTTTGGATAACATTGAGATCCACTTCGGCGTCAATTACCTGGCACATTTTCTCCTGACAAATCTCTTACTCAAACCGCTGTCGAAATCTTCGAGCAGGATCATTATCATTGCATCTTCTCTACATGAACGAGGCGAGATTAACCTGGACGACTTAAACAGCGAGAAACCATCAAAGAAATCAAACTTATATGCCAACTCTAAGCTAGCCAATATATACTTTGCACGGGAGCTCTCGAGAAGGGTGGACGAGACGAAAGTTAAGGTCTACGCCTGTTGCCCTGGCTGGGTATATACAGGACTCTTCAGGCATTACCTAAAGTGGTACCATTATATTTTGATCTCGCCATTGGCGTTTTTGTTTATGCGGAGTGCTCACTTGGTATGAAAATTTTCTATAGCCTGTTCCACATTTCTGCTTAAATTCGAACAAAGTGAAATAATGAAGTATCTATTTAGGGAGCCCAAACTCCATTGTACTGCGCCACGGAACCTTCATTGGAAAATGAGACCGGCCAGCTTTACAAGGACTGCAAACAATGCTACAGCAGAGGAATATTCTATGATAGTATATCCAAACAGCTCTGGGAGAAATCAGAGGAGATGATCAGGAACGCTCTGGACAAACAAAAATAGAATAGATTGAGTAGACAGACAGTAGGAAATAAAAGCCTTCAGGGGATAATTTAACATATCTTGTTTTATTCATACTTATAATTTATTTAAAATATCATTCACACATTTTTTTTATATAATAAGCATACTTTATTATTAACATATATATACACACAATATAACTACGAAAGTGCATTATGGAATAGTCCCTGGCGGAAGGTCCGGCTCTAAAATAAATCAGTTTCCTGACCCCCCGCATATTTCTGTACATTTACAACATAACTTTATGTTTAAGTAAAAAAATAGAAAAAAGTAACCTAGATCATTATGGTAGGTAGAAAAATCAAGACTAAGTAGTTGTGTCCGTTAAAGCGAGACTTCACGAGAACTCTAGTCTTAACGGGAAGTCCTATAACAGAGACGCAACACCTACCCTGAGCCCGTGAGTAAGCAGAGGCCACTGTCATGGGATCTGAAGGGGAATGTGCCAAGTGAGATGTATAAAACGTCCACTTGGCGCATTCCGAACCTACCAGTGGAAAGGAACAATGGAAATATTTTGCAAAATTATGTTGTAATTTTGTTTTCGATTCACTATACAATATCAAATTGCTAAAAAATTTTAATGTGAGATATTTCCAGCAATCTGTTTTGTACCGCTTTGGATAATAACATCTAACGACAGTTATGGTACAAGTTTACCGAGAAATGAAAGATGAAAACGAAATTTATTACAATCCTTTCATTTTTTTGTTCACGATGGCACATCAGTATACAGATGGAAAATATTGAATAGGAAATCTGGGGAAATTTTACTATATACATTTAGAAAAAACAAAATACAACTGTGACAGTTTTCAAGCGTGCAATATTCTTGGTCCTCGCTTTACATTAAAGTTAATTTCAATTTTTACACTTTATAATCCATATTTGGCCTTTTCTGAACTTTTGTAGTCACAGCACTTTTTAACAAAATTATTTCCCACCTGTACACAAACGCCCAACCCTTTATACAGTTTTATAAAACATTAATTTTTTTATTGATATTCCTTTAAATTACTTGATTTTTTACTTTTAAGCCTGGTATTGTCAAACTCTATGTACTATGATATATACATGTCTTAACTTATTTCAAGTTGGCAGTTCATAGTAATAATTTCGAATAGTACATAGATTGGAGTTTTTAATTCGTTAACAATGCATAAATTATATTTATCTTAAAGCATCAATTTGATTGGAACACATTACCTAACAACTTGTCCAGATCAGGGAGAGACCGTCCACACATATCGTCGGTTCCACCCTGAACCGCCCGCAAATAAATTACAAACGATATTAAAAATGTTGTATTCACAATATATAGCGATTTTACAATGTATTATTTTTTTAACAAAATCAACAAATAAAAACAGTCTTTCATTTATTACAAACAGAGACGAAGTGTTGCAACTTCAGAGTTTTTATATTTTCTTTTCTTATTTTCAGTGTTCACAACCTCCACTTGTTGAGCACTAAGCACTAAGTTTTATTTTACGATATTAAGCGTCAAGCTTTCAGATTGGAAAACCGTTTATCAAAATTTCTTCTAATACTATGACATGCTTACTAGTAAATCACAGACGCTTTCAAGATATATCCAGAATTATTTCGGAAATAACAGGGATTAGAACTAAAACGAGTAAAAGTCTTGTCATTGTTTAGAAGGAAACAAACTATTCAGACTTCATGAAAAATTAATCATTTGTACTTAAGTGAAGGTACTTATTTGATTATTTGAGAGTCGCACGTTGTCATTTTTAATTATATTTATTTAAAACTTAAAATTAATAATTTGTAATATTTTCACATTATCAATTTTTTTTCTACTCTTGCCATCATGCATCCATCCATTTAGGCGTCAAATAAAAAATACTTCTATGAACGTGGTTTCTTCAGAAAAACTAGATAAAGATTTAAAGTAATTATTTTTGGTGCAGTTGCAGGTATCAAAATCTACAATTTAGCAACAACTGTTTTGCAGAATTTTATTGTTGCTAAATAAAGTACACCATTCCTTCGCCCTAATCTAAGATAAAAGTAGTTTTAGATATTTATCAAGTTTACAGAAGTTCTATACAAACAAACCTCTATAAAAGATTTAATTGGACAAAAGAATCGCGCACCTTCACTCAAGTTTAGTTGAATAAACTTCCATCCCTAGAGCTGAACTTTTGTGAAACAAGAGTAGACAAAATACCTTAAGATTAAATCATGACAATGCTTTGTAAATCATAAAAATACAGGAGATTAAAAATATTTTATTCACCTTTAACACCCATAGAAACTTCAGTAAAATTTTTAGCTGCAGTGTGTATTTTTACTCCTTTACATTTGATGATTTGTGTTTTGATGAGTGTTGTAAGTGAGTACAGTATCATTTTTAATGCAATACACTTGGTAACTGTCTCAGATCTATTGCAGATTCAACCATATTATACAAACGAGATTACATTTTAAAAAATGACATGAAATTATTAAGTGAGTAAAATTAATAACAATTTTTCAACATTTAGGGATTAACGATTTACTTACCGATGACTAAATTTTTGAGTTAAATTATTTCATATATTTTAATAATACTGTCACTGTAAAAACATAAGTATTTTTACCAGAATATGTCATAATGAATATAAGGATTTGAAAAAATTTAATGTTCAAATACATACATAAACCTACATTTATGTAATTGATTATAAACCGGTATGCCAACATCAAATAATTTTTAAACTAATTAAAATAATTAGATCATACCTATGCCATATAGTGTCCATATTATTTTATTTACTCTATTTGTCCATTTGTCCCTGGTAATTTTGAAAAATAATTGAGTTCCTTTGAATACATTCGTGTCACTTTAAAATGCTAATGGTTTGTAAACTGGTGAAGGCGTCTTGCAAATCGATTCTGCAAAATACTTTAAATTTATATCTTTAAATTAATAAAATGTTGATAGAGAGGTAAACACAGTACGTCCCAATAAAAAATATTTTAACTAATTCTCGGTCTATTAATTTCTGGGATCAAAAATACTTCAAGGAGAGAATTCGAGCATAACCTCCCCTATTAAAATTGTCCTTTTATTTGTTTATAAAGAGAACTACAGTTATTTACATGTTCAATTTAAATTAAAACAACCGTGATATTTCGCTTTAAAAATGTCAGTAGTTACCAATATTTGTCCCCTTTTTGGTACGACTCATGTTTCTCACAGTAATTAAATAATCAATCATGCCACTCACAAACATTGTCACATTTGAACCTCATGAATTTAATGGAAACTTCAGAATTTTTCAGTTTAAGTTGAATTACCATCAACTCGATTCAAAGTCTTTTAAGCTGTAGAAATCGAAACCAAAATATTAACTTTTATCTCTTCGTTTGTTCACCACCCTTCAACATCTCTGTTAGTAGCTATTAGATAGTATTCACATTTGAAAATATATAGGTAGAAGAGTGGCTAAAATGATTACTTGGCATCAAGATTTCTAAGGCCCTACTGTCTTTCCAATCAGAATATAAAAATTACGAAGCTATGGGGATCCCAAATCGCGATATATATATATATAGTTTAATTAATGTGTGATCGATCATTTTCGTAGGTTCTCAATAAAGCTGAAGAGTTCACCAAACGGACATTTTGTTGAAAGGTACGACGTAAATGTTTTTTAAACTACAAATCAATACTGCTTAACTTATCTTATGAAAATGATCTCAATCGTCAAGGATTACCATGCACCTTTCAGGGACTTCAGTGCTATTTCGGTGCTCCGGTTATATTCATGTCAATCGATGTGCTGAATTTAAATTTAACATAGGGTGAGATATGACAACATCTGATAAATAAACATTCACGTCTCACTTTCTCTCGTTAAATTTGCGCATGACTTATTGGGACGCACCAAGTATAGACAGAGAGAGAGAGGAGTTGATCGTTTTTCTTTGCAGGATGTTAAAGTAGAGTTGTTAAAAACAAAAACTTGAAACCTAATACCGTAAAATCCTACCGGTGGATCAGATGGCGTGTCTGCCGCCGCACGCGCCGCACCTGACACCACACCAGTGGCACATCTTAAGAGGAGGGTACAGCCACAGGCATGGTACAAAGACGGAGAGCATCGCGACGCAGAACCAGCGTCGGACACAGTTCTCGTCATTCGCGCAGTCACACGGGTGCTGCGCGAAGTCACCCTCTGCGTCAGACGCGCAGTGATAGCCGACGCACTGCGCGCACTCAATGCACGTGATCCTCTCTATCGCTGTACGCACCAGATCGGGGGCGTACTCGCACGCGCCGCGCGGATTCTTGTCCTCAGTGTAATAGTCCTGGCAGTATCTGCACCTGATCGGAAGCTTTGATTTGCCGTGTTGGTACTGCTGCTGCTGGTGCTGGAGCTGGTGTTGCTTTGTGGTGGTGGTGGTCGTCGTTGTTGTCTTGTGAGGTAACGGCGGTTGATGGGGATGCTGCTGGTGTTGCTGTTCGAGGGTGCATTTCTTCAGGCTCGACGTCGAGTCGCGCCGGAACAGCGTTGGTTTTTGATGGTCCTCCGCTGGGTAGATGTACTCGTGAACGGCCGTCAGTTGGACGTACGGGTAGTTCTCGCTTCCTCCGCTCCCTGAACCCAACATAATCATTAAACAATCAAATTAATAAATGGTTAATTTAACTTTTTAATATTATTTATTATTTATTAATTGATTGAAAATATCAAGTGCTATGCAAAAAAAATGCATGTCCGCGATTACTTGTTCAATGTAAATGTAAAACTTGTAAATGTTCAAATTTGAATTAAGCATCAAATGGAACATCTGTTAAACAGAAGAATATCGCGCTAAAGTGGTAATATATGGAAAAGTGTTTTGTTGACTTATCAGTAATCCTTCATATCAGGTTCTGCAGGGTTGCAGGACTGCAGGTTCTGCAATCATAAAATCGAATTACAGTCGAATCTGGTTATAATGGTTTGGAATGACGATTCTGGTGTAACGACAATTCGGTTATAATTAAGAAATATTTTATTGGCAGATTATTTTCTGTCCTCTTATTTTATTTTTCCTGTTTTCATCATTTTCATTTCCATACATTCTTTTATTAATGAAGAATAGTCTCCGGTGAGATAAACAGTTAACCATTCTAAAAACAGACCTTTATATAAACAACTTAAGAAGGTATCTCTTCTAGCACGAAAGAGAGGAAGCGGAAGCCTTATGACCTTAAGGAGGTTTGCCTGTGTTCCTTTTTTTATCACTCTTTGTAAGAGCTGGCGTATTTATAACCAACTGGTGTGTTTACCACTGAGTCATCCATTCTTCTACTGTTGATTAACTACTAACTACTGAGTGGATAATTGCCCACTGATATTCAAACTGTGCAATCGTAGAATCGTAGTTTCCTCTATTTGATACACTTAAAAATGAGTTAGTGACTGTTATTTCAGTGTGGTTTTTTATTTCAAAGCATAGCATGTTACACGTCTTGGGATAATTGCTACTAGTAGGTGGAGTTTGCTAGTACGGGTCGATAATTCATGCATTTTTCCGTTAGTACCGCTACACAATCGACCCTAGATGTTTATAAGATTTGCTGTTACTAGTTAGTAACAACTTTGCCCATTACTCCCTTAGTATCCATGTACATCCAGTACTAGAATGTTTGAGATATGATAGGTATTTTGCGCGATAGTTATTTTCTCCCGTAATACCCACTGCACAACTGTAAGTCAAATATATAATAAGTATATCATAACATATGGTAATCAATTATATTATGACCGAACGCAATGGTTTTCAGTATTCAGATATATCGATTAATGGTTAGGGTGAGGTCATAAACTGATTAAAATTACTACTTTCACTAACTTCGGGATAAGTGGCAGCTATAAATTTACTCACTCAACATTTAACTAGTGGTATTCATTCGAAAAACCTCAAAATCAATAATAGAAGTAGTCAGTCATTATTAAGGGCGGTTTTAAGCGATGGCCGTAATAATGCAGGTCCATCTAAATCAGTGTTTTCGTTAAAATTATGCGAAGCATTTATTGCGGCTTCGATTCCTTTAAAAAATTAAATAATCCAGTACTGAAAGAATTTTTGGAAACAACTGCGAAACAAATAATTCCAGAAGAATCAACGCTTCGCAAGAATTATCTTGAGATACGTTACCAGTCGGTTAGTGAAAAAATATTTATGTAGGCAAATATATTTTTAACTAACGGTTTACATCGCGTTTGTGAGTTTATTCGGGAAGAATTTGCGGTGGTCAATAAAGTGATTTCGTCTACGAAAAAGGTAAGAATTAGTCGTATTTTACATTTAAGAACAATTCTATTGTAAATATTAAATTTTCAGATTTTTTTTTTAAAGGCTCCTTTGCGAGTTGCTGTGTATAAAGAAAAACTTCCTGGTTTGCCTTTGCCACCGGAACCAATTATAACCAGCTGGGGTTCTTGGATTTCAGCTTGCTTGTTTTACGCCACACATTTTGATGGCATTAAAGAGGTATTTATAACGAGTTACGTACATATTGCATTTATTTACAACTATGGGAACAATTTTAGGAGGTTGACAGTTTTGAAGCTTCATCAGCTTTAGCAATAGCAAAATCTCGAGATGCATTTCGAAATCCTGGAGTGAAAAATGGATTGACTTTCATTAGAAGTAATTATTCACATTTACCAGATGCAATTAATCAATTGGAGGAGAGTAGTCTTAGTCTAACAAAGTCAGCAGAGATTTTTAATGTAACTAAAACCAAAATCGACAATGTTTCCGGCAATATAGGCAAAAAATTGCAATAAAATTAAATTCGATAATAACGAAAAATCCAGGATTTGTAATAATTATGAATATTGCAAAAATGCATCAGGGTATTGCTGCTACAGCAGTACCACAAGGAGTCAAAGAAACTTCGGCTTTAAAATTTGCTCCAGTGTCATCCTGTGATGTCGAACGATCTTTTTCGCGATATAAAGATATTTTATCGGATAAAAGATACAACCTTTTGCCTGAAAATATTCAAAAATATTTAATTATACCCCGGGAAACCAATAAAGATTCAGACGTTTAAATTTCATTTAATATCATATAGTCTGTTCATGTAGTTATAATTGAAATACAAAAAATAAATTGGTGTAAATTAATTCTTATCAATAATGTATAATAAAATTTTTAAAATGAAGTATGCCTTTTTCCTCATTCCATATTACTATTACATAACTTTTTCTTTTAAAAATTGGAACTTTTTTGTAAGAAAAATAGTATGTGTTGAAAACATTTCTGCCTTTTTGCCTTTTATATTGTTTTTTCCGTTATTTAAATTGCCTTTTTTGCAAAAAACTTGCCATTTTTA
Source organism: Cryptocephalus primarius (assembly GCA_963576515.1). Taxonomy (NCBI): domain Eukaryota; kingdom Metazoa; phylum Arthropoda; class Insecta; order Coleoptera; family Chrysomelidae; genus Cryptocephalus; species Cryptocephalus primarius. The sequence goes on from OY754937.1 coordinate 460,877, forward strand.
TTAAATTTTATGCCTTTTTCTCTATTTTTTAATGCCCAACCATCCGCTCTCTATTGATAAGCATGAATGTTGAGGAGTACGTGTATTTCATTTAATTGAATATATAGCAGACAGTCTATTTATCTTATTTAAATGTATTACTTATGTGAAATGTTCATAAATGCATTCACAATATTCCACTTCTTTAAAAAAAAATGTGAAACATACATAATTAACAAATGTTTCTCCCCTCATTATAAATGTGTGTTTTGTTTTTTAGCTACAAATGGAACTTATGAATTTAGTAAGTTAGGCAACTATTAATAGTTTACCAACAAAAATCATTAATACATTCAACACATATGAAATGGAAGTTTTCAACAATCATTCTTAACGCTGGTGAAATTAATTGACGAAAACATTATAAATTATCGTATAACGCAATAAAGTTATGAGAGATAAATCCTAAATTTTTAGCAAATTGTTAGCTCCAGTATAATATTTGTTTGAGTACCTTGGGGAATTTAGATATCTCTCATTTTTTTTTGTTTGAATGGGAAAATAAAACAGCGTATTAAAAGCATTAAATCAAAAACAGCTTGGTGGAAATCGCAAGAAAATAAATTGTAAGTGTAATCGATAAAGACTAAGAGTATCTATTGAGGTTTATATTATTTCCTGGTGTAATATCTACTGATTGTCTCATGATAACAAAATTGTTAAAGTTGACACGTTTTGAAAATTAATAATAGCTCACTTTATTTCGTCATTAGTGTATAAACAATTTACTTTATATCGAATAAGACGTAATGTCAATTACATTGATAAAAATTAGTAAACAAACCACTTTAACGCCCTATTTATAACAATTATATTTGAAGTCCACACGTATAGTCGTGTTCAATTTTTTCTATACATATCTAAATCTCACAACTTCCGTAAGATTTCCTTACCCACTTACCTTAAAAATAATTTCTAAATATAAATATTTTCCAATTTCAAATTAATCTTATTTTCGAGGAATGTATATAAGGTTACAGTGTAAAAATGTCAACGCGAAATATACTTATTTGGCTCAGGTGAATTTGAGAAACTTAACAATGAGCTGCACATTCGGATTACGCACCTTCGAAAAACATAAAATAACATCAAATTTACTCATTCATCCCAAACTGCGAGTTTTTATGAAACGCCTTCAAACGTAATTCCTTTTATCTATAGCGCGAGCCGCTGGGCGCGTGGGTTCTTCGTTAGACATGCGCGCGGCATAATAACGCGTGTAGTAAAAAGAGAGAGAATGTAGAGACAAGAGAACGTCACGTCGAGATGCCGAATACTAAAAGAATATCAACTGCATATGCAGAAGCACTCTTAATGAAATGGATGATTTTTAAGAGTTGACATTAATCTTGAATAAAGTGTTGTTTAATTGTTGTTTTTCAACATGTTATTTTATTTTCATCAAGAATTGCATGATTGAACTAACCCTAATTGACTCGAACTGATCAGTGCAATGATCGGTTTTTCCTTTTGACTAAATCTTATTATTTTAGTCACACTGAGTATCACTGCAACCCCTGGAAGATGTTTCTCCACACTAAAAGAATTAAAAATTTACATTATCAATAAAATGGGAGATGAAAAATTTGCTGTTTTAGCTTTAATAAGTGATCATTGTGATCTTGCTGTGCAACCAGGTTCTGAAAATTTTTTAACCAAGTTGGCTGGAACACGTAAATGGCTAAATTTAACACTTTAAAGTTATTATCACTTATAAAGTCACATTACTTTACGATTATTGTTGAAGCAATCCAAACATAAATATGAATATGAACCTTAATATAAACCAAGAACAATATTACAAGACTATAACAATAATAATGATAATAATACACGATATATAATTTAAAATATAATACTATATTTGTATATGCTGCCTACTGTTTTAATTTTGTTATTTTTATTATAAATAAATACTTTACACACATTACATATATTCTATTTAAAGGTAGTTAAAGTAACTATTGTTTGTCCCTTGATCTATTTGCGTGCGATAGGAATGATATACATATTTATACATTATGGATAACTTGATTGATTTTAATGGCATTTAGCCAATATGCCTATTATGGCGTAAAGTCATAGGCAAATCTAGTTTACCGTTGTACATTGTTGGACACCCTCATGTGTAAGCTGTAGCTACTTTGGTGTACCCATTACATGCACTATAATTTTAATATTTACTCATATCTTACAGATATGTCCTTTACCATTTTATTACAGCACGAAACTGAAAAAGAAAATAACATCAAATTAATAACAGGTGAAATTGAATCATCTATGACTACTCATTTAGATAATGAGCAGATTGGATTCTCTGGTGTATCTTTACAACAAAATGGTAATATGAAATGGCTTTAGTGTTTGCTCCATCATTAGGTACAAATAAACAAATGTAAAAATTATTTGTATACGTTTTAATTCAATGGTCACATGAGGCAGCAATGCATTTATTTACAATTTAGGAAAAGCACGAACATTCCTAACATAAAGATAAAGTACAACAACGTCTGGGATAGGATCGTCAAACAGACAAATGAGAAAAGATATTGGAATACGGTGCAAAACCATGTTAGCGACAATACAAAAAAGTCACAGACCTCAAAAATATTCAGGAAATGATAGAAAACATTGGCCCTATCTTTATGTAAGTGAACAATTTTAATGGCATTGATATTTTACATCTTATAATGTAAGACAAGCATGTCTGAAAAACATTGCCTTTTCTAGATTATGGATAGAAAATTTTCAAGCAAACCATGGGTGAAACCTGTTGTTACTGTCAGTAGTTCTGGCACAATGGAACCTGTATCAACTCATGTCACTTCAATTGCAAAAATTTAGAAGGTAGTTTTTTCATCAAATCACTAACAAAGACGCAAAAATCTCGTGTTATGAAATAATCTTTTTGTTGCCTTACTGTCCCATTGGTTATTCTTATCAATAATCGGACAAAATCACTTAATTTCTTAAAAACTTTGGTGGAAAAACCTAATAATAAGTAAGAATTTAAAAGAAAAATGAATGCTATTTTGTAAGATTCAGTTAAATTTGTTTTCTAATAATTCGAAACTTTAAGATGATTTTTTTATAATTTATGCGTACATTTGCTATTTTATGAAACTTAATACATATTTATTTTGAAACCTGGTTAATTACACTTTTTTAAGGGTTAGTTTAATAATGAAATGACTATAATAAATAGAGTTTATTTTATTAATATGTACGATACTAAGTAATGTTTCACAAAACAGTATTTCAGAACTAATGGTTCAGAGATTTTAGGAGTTCTCATGCATAATCAGTTCAGTGGATTCATCCCATTCCTCGTTTTTCTAGCCAGGTCTCTCTCATTCCTGAAAACAATTTCAGCACGAGGAACTGCAATATCTGGTAACATGTAATTTCGCAATGTTAATGCAAAGGTTGAAAATCACCACTTTAAAAGTAGACACATTCTGGATGTCACAACAGGTAATAATATATTACGGAATTATGGGTGAGACTTGGATTGCAGTGGCGCGACAACACGTAGCAAATTTTGTATCAGTTCTTCAGGAACCTCGAGCAAGATGAATGAAAGTGACATGACAAGGATTTGATTTCATTCGCACGATTTCGTGTACAAAATATCTGACTGCGCTGCCCGACCGCAATGCAGTTCCGCTCAGTGCGGACATACCCCAACTCCATTTTACACACTAGATAGGTATATAAGTCTTTGTAATCTGTATATAAGTCTGTATATAAGTCTTTGTAATCCGTTTAATAAAACAAACGCCTTTCGATAAATATTCATTATGATGGTCTGATGAATGATGACTATTGTAATTGACTTGTCTACAGTTCATGCAAACAAATCTGGTATCACGTGACCCAGTGACGTCATATATGTACCAACTGTAGTGGCGCGTAGGCAAACCACTGTTATATGCAGATTCAAAGTCGTGCATTTATTTCAGTTAGCATGAGTGAGCGATATTGCCTTTCTTTGTATGTAAAACCGGACATTTGACTGGTAAAAAATCTGAATGTTTGTTTACATTACAGTCCCCTGATTTTGACTAGAGTTAGTATTAAGTACAATCGTAAAAACTGTTCAGTTTATAAACTGTCCTTTTAAGAATGTAATTGTGAATGGATTATTTTGAATACGTGTGTATTAAATGTGCCAAAAAGTAGATGGGAAGGTCATCGACCTTAAACTAATTGGATCTCGTTACCTTTTGAAAACCTCGACCACAGTGTTAGCCTCTCTAGGAATGTCGTCATCTCAGATATGTTTAGCATGAACTGTAGTTATTTATGGCCATTGTCCTGATATGGTACTAATAAATAAGTATGTAAAGTGCATGCTGCATCGCCTGCTATACATCCAGGGAATTTGTATTATTTTTAAAGAATTTGCTAATTCAGAATTTACAAAAACTCTTTGGTAGTGGACAGAGTCATGATAGCCAGTTCACTTTTCACTTAATATAATTAAGACATTCTAATAATTAAGACATTATATATATACGCAACATATATTATTATACACTGTTAAAATTAAATAAAAAATATCGTACAGAAGTATTAGTTTTTGTGGCTATAATTGCAATAGGCTTGATGCCAGATACCTACAACAGGATGAATGTATGCCCTTTCTATTAATGTATGTCTCTGGATTATGTTGGTGCAGTAATGGCAATATGAGTGCTATATATGATAACAATTACATTAGAAAATTAGAAATTACTCGAAAACCCTTGTACTTTCGTTTATATTTTCATGTGTAGGCCATTTGGTAAATACAGTAGATTTATTACTTAGTACTTTAACAACTCGTCTCACATACAATACTGCAGTAGTGTTCCTGATGTCAAAACGATCACACAGGGATCTGATATAAAAAAAAAAAACATTTAAATTAAAAGTTATTATTAAAGAGTGAGCAGGTATACTAAACGCCAAACAAAGTTGCGCTCGCGTCATCAGCATTTTATCATGTGTCTATTTAGAGTGTTGCCAGATTTTCGGTAACGTATCCGTTTCTTAGAATAAAAAAAATGTGTCATCAAATAATCAAATGTAAATATATCTAAAAAAATGTTTTTTAGAAACATGATGTATGCGTATTAGCTTGTTTCATTGAATTTAAAGGACCGACCATCTAAAATTTTCTGAAAAATTTTAATCAACAAATAAGTAATGCCAAGTGTAAACATAGCTACCGTGCTACGTTGTCGGATTTAATCGAACCTTATAGATGGTGTAAACGCTTTTTAAGGTTATGTTTACGTTTTGTCATTACATATACACGCTTTGTTTACACTTGTGAAACGATTTTTGCTATCAGAGATTCTAATTTTTAATTCAGCTGCATCATCAACATCGAATAAAAACAGTTTTTTCAAAACAAAAATAAATAGTCTACAAACGAAGCAGTATTTTCGTTTTGTGGTTACCAAAAAGATGTAAGGAACTCATGGTGTGCTTAATTCACTATTTTGAGCAAGAAAGGGATAATAATGGGCCCTTGTTGCCCTTAAATGATGTTCGAGAAGTAATATATTTTTAATAATAAATATTAAATAATATTACTGTATGAATATTTAATATCATTGTAGCGTGTAGCTGATGCTTTAAACGTTAGTTTAAGAACGGTGAACACTATCTCTCAAGCCCACAAAAAAAGTGAAAAACTGGAATCGCCAAGGAAAAAGCGTAGCTATTCCAAACGTATTATAAATAATACAAGTTCTATCCGTGATGTTATTTATAATATGTATGAAAGAAGTAATATTAGCTTTATGTCTCACAATTTGCTATTTCTCAATAATTCCTTTAGTAACAACAATTATATATTTGTTGTTTTCAGAACAACATGTAACCATTCAATCCCTGCGCACTCAACTAGCAGATAGGGAATTGTTCAATGGCAGTGCCAGTTCTTTGAGGAGATAGCTCAAAGAACTTGGATTTAGATAGATGAAGGATAATCACGACGTGAGCTCATGAAACTAACAAATGTTGCTGCGAAAAGATTATAATTCTTGAGGTCTTATAAACAAGCTAAGGATGATGCTTTATATCAGTTTGTGTTTCTCGATGAGACCTGGATATTTCCAAAATGGAACCATCGGTCGATCTTGGCAAAATGAAAACCCTAGGAGTGTTAAAACTATTAAATCAGATGGCCAAAGGTTTGTACTGTTATTAATATCTTAAATCCAAAACAAACAAAACAATTTTTTAAAGCAATAGAAAACTAACTGAAAGTCAACACCCAACTGTATTAAAAATAAACAAACAGGTAGTGACCGGTTTCGACTATCTAGCAATCATCTTCTGGCCAAGTATATAAAAAAGGTTGTAGAATACCTACACTACATTACAAATAGAGTACACTAGAATAGAAATAGAATTAATGAGATACCCCTCACTAATGTCATATATGAAAATTAATGAGAGGTACTATTGTATAATCTGTCTTTTCATATATTTGGCAAGAAGATGACTGCTAAATAGTCGAAACCGGTCGCCGTCTGTGTTTATTTTTAGTACAGTTGGGTGTTGACTATGAAGTAGTTTTCTATTTTTCTATATTCCAAGACCCAACTTCGAAATAATCGACTATTTGATTTCATTTAGATACATTTATACATATATATATATATATATATATATATATATATATATATATATATATATATATATATATATATATAACTTTTTAAATACATTATAGTACATGCAGGAAATGAACATGGACTTATTGAGGGTTCTGAGATAATATTTTCTCCAAAAACAAAACTGAGTGATTATCATGGAGAAATGAACCAGTAAAATTTTTTAAAATGGTTTGAACATGAACTGTTACAAAAATTAGAAAATCCATCTATGATCACACTAGATAATGCACCTTATCACAGCATGTTACTAATAAAAATTCCTACAATGCATGGACAAAAGGCGTTATTCAGGAATGGTTGACAAACGAACATATCCCTTTTTCAAGGATGATGTTTAAAACCGAACTTATGCATATTGTTTCTCAGTAAGTATACAAGTAAATAATTTTTATTTTGTTCCTTACTCAAACTATTTTTCAGAAACGAATCACCTATAAAATATGTAGTAGACGATATGGCGGAACGGTGTGGGCACAAAGTCTTACGTCTTCCTCCTTACCACTGTATTTTTAATCCCATTGAATTAATTTGGGGCATAGAAAAAAAATTATTATAATAGTCATATTAGGACGGACGGTAACAGAGAAAATTAATGCTTAAACATGTGGCATGAGGCGTTGCAAACAATTACTCCTGATATATGGAGAAATTGCATTCGACATACTGAGGAAGAAATTGTTAAATGGTATGAGAGGGAGAGAATATTTGATCGCCAAGAAGTCAGTCCTTTGATTATAAATATTGGTAGTGATGATGATGTTGATGATGACGATGAAGATGGTGATGACAGTGATGATGTGTAAAAAAAAAATGAATATTTCTGTTTCGTTAAGTTTACTACGTATTCGCTATTTATATTATGACTAATCTGATTCAGGTGAAGAATCATGTATTAATTTTTACATTGTAGCTTTTAAAATGTATGACAATGGTTTAGTTCCATAAATTTGATAACAAGTTTTTTGTTGTTTTATAAATTATTTTTATAATAAAGTTATTTTTCATTTAAAAACTAGTACAACACATTTTTAATTACTGTTACTTATGCAACCAGCAATTCAACAATTGTATAAGTGCGGCGAAAAACTCGAGATTCCCGAAAATCTGGCAACACCCTAAATAGACGTGTGATAAAATGCTACATTACTCCTGTTAAAGTTTGGTATATAGTAAATTTACGAATGCACCCTCAGTAAGCCATTATGGATTTCCTTCAACTGTTTCCTTCACTGTTTGTATTTGTGATAATATGGAAAGAAGTGAAAAAATAAAATTAATGTATTCATATTGAGGTATATCAAAAACCTAGTTGTTTTAATGTTTTTTTTTTTTTGTTGTTTCTGGATAACTGTTCCTCCTATCCATATTCAAAAACTCCAACCATGTTGGATTTTTTCCTGTAAATTCAAACAACAAACTACGGCATCAGTCTTTTGGACGCTCTAAAAACTACCAAAAATTTTGGATTAGAGAAAGTTAGGCAAAACAATAATTTTAATCGGATAACATCTGTTTAAACAACTGCTTAAAATGAATTATATTTCTGCTAATTTTCATTTGGATTTACCTAAACCAGAAAATATACACTGCACATCGAGTGTATCACATGCTGTCGAGCACCATACGAACATTAAATGGGTAAGTAAGTTCCTCTACTAAAGGAAGAGACGATATGAGTCCATCAACAAAGCGAAATCTAATATCCGAGGTGAAAGAGGTAACAGAAATGAACCGACAGACTTAACAGAGGATCAGATATTTAAAATAAAGCGCAGAAAAATATTCCGTGTGAATGATAATTTTAATAAAATATTATGGAATATTACTCAGTAGTTTGCTTATATTTAATGAGAAAATAAATAAAGGTCACTATGATTTCACCAAATTATCAATATTTGTTAAAAACTCTTGCTTTAAATGGGTACTCTACAACTGGGTTTTAAAATATTGAATTTGGGTATTTCTGAATCATCATATCTAAAAAGAAAAAAAGAAAACATTACCTCAACATATGATTCCTAACCGAAAATCTAATTGCCGATCCTATAGTTTAGACAAAAGATATGTAGTGACACAATCTCGCTTAACAAAAAACGAAACATTTCACAAACCTTTCCCGCTCCCGATATCGCCCCCCTTACCAGTTTCGTAGGGCAACTGGCAAGGTTCAAGTGGTTTGTCACGTCCAATGTAAGTTATTCGATGGAGGTGTTCCGTCCCCTTTGTACTTGAATCGCTCGAACTTCGAGAATCCTTTGGATCTTGCGGGAGATCTAATGTCTGGAAAATAAACACACATTTACATACATAGATGTGGAAGACGGGCCTAAAAGTTAACATAGATACTGTAACTAAAACAGCACAAGACCAAAACATCAAATATAACTAATTTTTAATTTATAGTCCCCACAGAGTGTACTAAGAGTTTGAGATCAGCATTGCCATTTTTTGGTGGTTATTTAACTTAATTTAGTATCATTTAATATGGTTTTGCTCAGCCTAGCAAATTTAAGTTTGACCCATCTTGACTATACCTTACCTGAAATGAATCGGAATTTTTCAAATTCTCATATTTTGTTATGTGATTTATTTGCACTGGATTCAGATTCAAATTCGGATTCAGATTAATCCTGGCGCATTTATTCAGCTTTTGTCCTTATTTAAATGCAATCCAATTCAATCAAAAGATTTGTTCTGGTAGGCTACAGACATCTATGTTCCATTTAACTACATTTTTTGTTAATGTAGAGGGAAATAGGTAAAAAAGACGGAAAGCCTTAAGGATGGTTTATGTATACCGTTGACTTAAGAAATTTTAACAAGGCGCGCAACCGAATGGGAAAATGTGTAATGAGTTTTTGTTCCAGTTCGATATAGCGCCGCCTCTGTGTCAGAACAGTAAGCTTGGGTCCACTACATTGAAGATATTTACAGTTTTCTGAAGGTGTCTAGTTGCCGATTCATGTGAAAAGCTGAGAAATCTCTCCTTGTATACCTAAATTATCGATATGATTTGACAATTTCCCCACCACCGCAAGAAGGTATTGCCACGGCATGTAATTATTTTTGAATAGGTGTTCTCCTGTAGCCCTATCACCCCACAATTAAATTTAAAAAAAATCGCATCCACTGGTATAATTTCTCCGATTTAATTGAAATAATAGAGTGAAATGTATTTATGAAACAAATTCTATCTCACAATATACATTCAAATTTAAAAAAAAACACTAGTCGCATTTGGAAAAACATTTAAATAGTCGAAAATCCTTGAGTGTATAGTGCATACCGAAGACTCTAAAATTCGAAGTGTTTTGTGAAGCACAATAGACTTGACGGGTATATTTAAAGTTAGAGTAACTTGGATGAACCATCGGGTCGACCTAAATAATTTCATTTTTATAGGGTGATTGATAATCATATCTCCGTGTGTAAGACAATAATCTGAAAATAGGTCGACTGAGTTCGAAATTTCAAGGATTTGCCTAATTTTTTTGCACAAGTTCTATTCTGTTGTAAGGTTCCCGAAAGTGCTGTCAAACGATTGCAAACAACTGGTAACATATTGTAGAAAAATATTAGAGGGAGTTACAAAAAACGTTATATCGGAACTAATTCCCTAATGTGTGTTAAGGATAAGGATATTACTAGAGGACGTTCATCGCCGTTATTGCATGTTAAAGACAGTTTACACAAGTCGCAAGAAGCTTTAGACATTAAGAATTTTGCGAAATAACCAGAAATGTATCTAATGGAACAAATTTCTAATGTGGGGGTGTTCGAATTTCGAAACTCTGTTTCACAAGAGGTGGATGAGTTTTCCAGTTCTTCCTCTTCTTTATTTTCTATTACAAGACTATCCGAAATATTCGAAGGAGAACTATCACTGTCTAGAGTAATGAAATCATCGCCGACTTTCTCGCGGTTCGAGTTTTCAACTGACTTCTGAAGTCTAATATGCATGTTTTGTTGTAGTGCTATACGAAATTGTTTAGCCGATGGGTTTGGATTATATCCGCCACGATTACCAATAACGGAAAAAAAGGTTTTCTAATGGGTCTTGGTTAATTGTTCTCATTAGTAGAAAATGAGCTCCTTCGCTTTGCAAATCATCCCATAACAGTAAAACGCTATATAATGTCCACAAGAATCCTAGACAATGTATGTCATAACAAACATATGACAAAAAAAGTGAAAAATCCAAAAGAAAAGACACGTGGGTAATTAAATTATGGAACTACCTAAACGTAAGTGTTAAAGTTTAAAAAAGATGAAAAATAGAAATCAAAAGAAGAGAAAAAATGTAAGGTTGAAAAAGTAAATACAAGAGGTGAATAAAACGCGCAAAAACTAAAATTCGCGGCACAAAAGCTGACGATAAATCAGAAAAATACGTTACGAACCGTATAAAACACGACCACAATACGCACAAGTCAAGGCTCATAGGATCAAAACGATAAACTTATTATATGTTCTCAAAAATTCTCTCCTTTTATACTAAGAATATTATTCTTTAGGAGGAATGATAGATAAATTTGTCAACCATTTTTAATCATTATATCCGGATTTCAAGAAACTTTGCTCACAGTCGGTAAGGTAACAATCCGCGGTGACAACAGTTGTGTTCGGAACTTAATGGCACATTAGCGTTACGTCAGCCATCACTTGTTTCGAAATTCCATATAATGGGGTACAATCACTTGCAATTATTGGGAGCGTTTCGAGCAAATACCTTCCACTCTTAGCTGGTTTTGACATCCATAGATGTCAAACATAGATGACATAGATATAGAAATTATATTAGTTTCAGTGCGGCACCATTGAGTCAAGAGTCCCGCGGTCACAATAGCCCAGTTTAGAGTTTTTTTAGCATGGAACTTGCTTTTACGGGAGTCATTTGAGGAAAAAAGGAACGAAAATAATGTAACGAAAAAACGTCTGGCGTAAAGTATATAAGAAAGCGACGCAGCGCTGGATCATCAGTTACTCATCCTGCCTCACGGCGACACGGCCAAACCTTTCCCGATCGAGTGCCAGCCCCCGGGCGGATGCACTCGTCCCCTTTAAACCTGGAGAGGGGGTTTTAGTGAGGTAAAAATCCCACACCGTTGGGCCCGGCGCACCTACCGGGTCTTTCGCCTTTTGAAGGTTTCCCCTCGCTACCAAAAAAAAAAAAACTGGATCATCAGTCATGTTCTGGTCGTGGTTACTTACTCGTTATTGGGACATACAACACGATGGTATATGAATACGAGAAAAGCCATATCAGCAATTAGTATACGTTGCGTTGTCGCGGGCTACTAATCTGGGCGGACTGTTTATTATAAATAAGAAGATCATACATTTTATCACACGTGCGGGAAAGTTAATATGGAGTTGACAAACGAATTCTCTCGTTTACAAAATCATAAGCTTTCTACTATAAGTAACGAGTGTAGAGAATTCCTAGCTCGCACGGGCCTTGAGAATTTGTCATTGCTCACGCTGAACGTCCAAATTTTGCGGTCGCACAAAGAAGACTTAATAGATGATTTCGTGATAACAGGAGTGAAAATTATGGCACTGACTGAGAATTGGATAAAGAACGACGAAGTAATCGATCTGAGTGGATACAGGTGTCTCACCAAAAATAAGATAATGTTAAAGCCGGCGGAGTTGCCATCTTCGAAAAGAATGTCCACGCCTCATATGATTGCTAGGCGAGTGTCCACGCCTCATATGATTACAAAATTCAATAAACCTACGGCGTGTGTAGACGAAGTGTGTAGATATCTGTGTCGTAGAAACCACTATAGATGGTCAGTGTTCTCGTGACTGACTATATATAGCCTGGGCACACCATCAATGAAACTGAATATTTCTTCGAATTGAATGTACTCGCTTATACGCCCAAAGTAGCCAACATTGTCAATGTTCTCAAAAAAAGGGAGTACTACTCTCCTGGTCCTATCATCCTGGCCGGAGATTTGAAAGTAGATTTGAAAAGATCTGATCAACAGCGCTAGCTCATGTTCATGGAAGAAAGGTTTGATCTACGCTTGATTACGAATCCATATGTACCTACTACTCGTGGATGATCGTGCATAGATATGACTTTCACAACGAATGTCGACCAACTTGAAACTAAAAATTATATCAATTTTACCTATCATAAGCCGTTGTTGTCAACCACTCAAGGAAAATCATAAAAAAATCGTATGTAACCTTAGTAATGTAATAATATAATCTGGCGATGTGAAATAAAATAAAATAACAGAAACTGTAATCATTCAATATTTGTAAAGCATGTTTCATGCGTTAGTAACACGAACTAGCTGGGAGCTAGTAGTGGAATAATCCGGGGTCCAGGCGGCTTGTTCTTTTAGTAGACAGAATTTAATTTCGCGATGCGATTTCGCATTTCGAGCTTGGTGGGGGCTTCAAGTAGCATAAAACAGTATAAGCTCCTTCCAGTCCCGGTTGATCCAGTTGAAGAAAAAACAGAAAAAAAAATTTAATAGCCATGTTAACAAGATACAAAGGCCAGAAACCGCTTCCATAGGCTTGTCATATTTAAAGAAATATAAAAGATTGTTTCTCACTTTGTCAACGAAATTTTATGACGAAATCCCAAATTTGTGCCCCATTTGTTTCTGTAGCATTATTTGTATTGTGTATAATGTCTATATCATTGCCATTAATAATTTCGTCCACGTCGAAACGTCTCCAAAGAGCCATTTTAAAATAATAATTGCGACTCTTCTTACGCCAATGAGTTCTAATTATGACTGAAAATGAACACGTGCGGCGCTGAAATTTAATGGCTGTAGTAGACCTGCTCTAAAACTCGATACTAATAGGTATTTCACATATAAGCATGTATTGTAGCGACTAACAACATTTCTCCGAACCAAATGTAGGGGACGGTTTAAACGGTGTTACATGAATATTCTGCTTTTGTACAGGGTAAAAACCTATTTTTTAAATACTCTCGATATAAAGTCGGTAGTTATTTTTTTTTTAACTGGACCAACTGGTACTGGAAGGAGATTTTTCTTACTTGCGCCCTCCATTCAGCTCAAAATGCGAAACTAGTAAACAGAATAACCTAACATTTCACGCAAAATTATCGCTTCAGCTTTGAACTGGGCAAAGCTATGAATTTTTCAAAAAAGGGGCCATTTTAAGGGTTTTTTCAAGTTTTCTAGGTGAAAAATGCTCCGATCACCTATTAGAAACGCATATTTTTAAGGTCTTTTAATTCTCCACAAATCGTTTGTATAACGTATTGCACTTCCATCAATAATTTTCAAGATATGGTGATAAAACGGAAAAACGACTTATTCTTTTTAATTCTTATTGTTAAAAAAACGCTAAAGCTCAGATTTGTCTAGATTTTGGGTTCTTATCATCTTTTGAACAAAGTTTTTTGGTCCGTATGCTGTTAAATTTTATCTACCAAAACAGCTTTTTTTTGCTCTATAAACTTGACTACAATTCGATAATGATACTATCGAAATAGATTTTAGTGAAATAGTTATTAATTGGCAAAAAATGAGTAAAACATTTAAATAGAACAAGGCGGTTCAAGTTTTTTGAGTAGGCCTTCAAAATATTTAGGTACATACCGAAATATAAAAAGATGTATAAACTTTTAACTTTACTCGGCACACCATGAATAAGGGAAGAAGGTTTCAATTATCCAAATTGCCAAACCCTTCAATTCATATCCGTGTTGCATTAAACAATATGAATAGTATTACTGATAGCAATGCAAATTGTTTGCTAATGAATAAGGCATCAAATATGTAATTTTCAGTAAACTAAAATTGAGAGTTTCTGTGCCGACTTTCTACGTTCTACCGTTGGTTCTACATAGATGGAACATTCTACACCTGCCATGAACAATTTTTTCAAGTGTTTGCAATTTACAAAGTGTTAAATAATGTATATAGATGCCTTATACTTATATACTTAAGTATATACTTATACTTAATGGAAAAATTGTCAATACTTATTGTAAAGCATTTAATCATTTCAATTCCGAGTGTAAAAAATTAATTTAAACATTCTTTGAAAGATAATTTCTGTTAGTCAAGAAACGTAATGACTAAACTGCAGCAATTGTAATATTTCTATAAAATAATTTCGGTCTTCCATTTTTAGAACTTTCAAATATACCTTCAGAATCGGGGACCCAATCGTACCAATTTTCTGCCCACCGGATACAACGGGCCTCAGCCATCGGTCTAATATAATGTTAGAAATTACCGCTCATTTTTATTTGAGAGAAAAAGTATAATTATATAACAAAGATATTTACTGAATTTATCTCTTTTTTAAATAACACAATTTAGATGAAGGTAATTAACGAGACAAAGTAAACATAATTTCCCTAAAAAAAAAAATACCCGAATTTTATCGGATAAGTTATTGTACTTATATAAATTTATTTATATCAACTTGTTCATATGCACTATCTTTTATCATATGTATAACCTGTGTCCCAGGACAGATGTAACAAGAGTTGTAATGGATAATTTTTTGTCGAAATTAGTTTCTATATAAATGTCACCTTACTTTTCTTGACAGTAGCTCGATAAATAGTTTTTGGAGTTTTCCTGTCAATAAGAAAACTTATGAGGTAGCCCTAAAATACAATTATACAACTCTAATACACCTTTGTAAAGCTCTAAATTACTTTAAAATTTTATACGAAATTGTATTCGTATTTTTTGTTGGTCTCGTTAACTACCTTGGCCTATGAGTATGTTTTGACTACTATTTTAAAAAAGCAAAAACTACACCAGCCAGATAATTTTCAGCCAATTTCAATATTATTCTACAAAAAAACAATTAATCATCAAACAAAAAGATATTAAAAATATGTAACGCCAAATGATTTTGAGACTTTGAAAATCATTCGGTATCAATTTCCTCCCTGAACATGAGACAGAAAGAGAAAAATGTCGCTGTTTCATCGCTAGAGCCGGGTACGTCAGTCAATGCGGTAAGGCTATAGATTGTAAGAATGTATTTAATAATTGTCGAGTTTAGAGGCCGCGGGGATCCACCGAACAACAGCCTAACAATTCTCCCCATTCCGTTGCGCGTTTTGGTAAAATATCTTCAGTCAACGTGTATACTGAAAAGATTCTGGGTAATTTAAAAACAAATTAGAATTGAGTAACCCACTTTTTCCCCTTGCCCATCAATGTGTTAAGCATTACAGTCCTTGTCATTTATTCATTTGTATCTAATAGCAATAACAATCATAAAAACTATACAGGGTGTCACTAAATAAATTTCCCCAAATACAGGTATATATATATATATATATATATATATATATATATATATATATATATATATATATATATATATATATATATATATATATATATATATATACAATAGTATATATGTTATAGTACTATTATAATAGTATACAAAATTATTAAAAGTAATAGAAAAGCCTATAAAACTCATAGTTTGTGAGATACAGGGCATTGAACCCTTAATTTTTAAGTCGACTATTAATCATACCTTGTACATTTCTGAAGATTATTGGTTGGAATTTTGCACGAGTTTTACCTCGTGATACTTTATACCTATAAAAGGTATCATAAAAATTTTATATCAAGTGACACCCTATATAAAATAAAAATGTTGGCAATTGTTAAAATGAGAAACAGAAGACAGGTTTCTTCAGTTTTTTATGGACTTTTGCATTTTGTCATGTGATTGATTACAATGGTTTTTTATATAAGGCAATGATTTTGATATCACTAGTCACTTTGAACACGTTGCACAGAGTTAGTAACATTCAGTCCAAATAAGTGTTAAAAATTTTATAGACGCCTTACTAAAATTTTAAACCTACTAATTGGAAAACTCCAAAACCAACCACTTATTGACATTGCTTTTATACTTATATCAGATTTAGGGATAGAGAAATAGATAATGAAAACATGAAAAATAATGTTTCATCAACTCTTCACTTTTCCACAACGGCCATTGTGTAATCAGGAAAGCATTCACTTTATTATTGCCATAGTCTAACAATTCATTTCTTAGCCTCAGTCCTTGATCTGAAGCTATCTGAAGGAATTTCTACACTTTTCCCCCAACTGATTATTCTGAAAATTTAAATTTGGTTAGGATTACGCTTTCAAAAATATTAGATTTTTACACATTTACATTAACAGAACGAATTCTTTCAGTTATCAATGTTGTGAAGTTTCTTAAGGTATATTGGCAGTAATTATTCAATAGTTCAACTATTTCAATATGTAACAGGCAATCAAGTTCCCACTTAAAAAAACCATTGCATTCAGTATGCTGTGATTTCGTTAAGTGGAGGTGTATATTCAGAGGGTGTCTCATCGTTGCTCCTTTCGAGACCCTTATCACCTTTGATACCATTTATACCTCTATGGTAGTGCTGCAGTTGCTAGAATATTTTTTCTTGGTTATAATGATTTCTATTTCGCATTTTGATAACCAGAAAGCACACTAGTAGCTAATCTTATTGATCAGCGTTGTGCCATGCATTTGAAAAAGTTTAAATATACTACAAAAACCATATTCCTTACCATAAAAACATCATCATCTCCTACATCTGTGCATTGTGGAAGAGGTGGTAATGGAGACGTATCAGCGAAACCTGCAGTAATAAAGATCATATATTTGATTTAAAAATATACGTAGTCCAGTCAACTTACAACTACTGTTAATGTGCGCTTCTACGAGTTTAAAAAACATTGGCAATTATTTCAAATAAAAAAGGGCATTGAGAAATCTATAAAGCACATTTGCATTACTTTACTTAGCTTCCATTTGTCCACTAGGAAACTCAAAAACGGCTCTGTGGGTAACGGTCAATAAATAATTTAACTATCGACAAAAATCATTCACACTCCTTGACATGACTAATTTTCGTCAAGTAATGTTTGCTGACAATTCTTAAATGCGTCTATTACAAAGGCATTTGACAAAAATTGTTTAACATTTATGTGATAAGCGTTACATATAACAAAAAAACAAACAAGATGTGATTAGAAAACGTAGAAAGTGTAAAAAACTATCGACAATATAAATGACGCTAAAAAATATAAATTTAGAAAGTGCCGGTAGTTTTGGACTAGTGATATTTATCACGGAAATTTTGGAGTAATGCTATGTAAGTACTAACAGAGCCTGAACAATTATACTAACTAACTAAGAGTTGATGTGAACAACAAGGACGAAAAAACAGTCTAAAACATCTGTGACCTATCTGAATGAGTAAATACAGAAAAAACTTCAAATTCCCGAGCATATTTCAAGTTGGCAACAACGAGTCGTGTTATTATTCGATTAAACTGCGATTTGACTTACATCTGAATGTTTGTTTACATTACAGCTTGTCGACTTTAACTTTAAAGTATACATTAAATACACTCTTAAAGACTGTTTAGTTTACCAACTGTCCTTTGAAGGACATTTTTATGAACTGATTATACAGAACATGTGTGTATTTAATGTACCTCGAAAGTAAGGTTAAGGTCATTTATATCAATATACTTATATATCCGATCTCATTACGTCTTGAAAATTTTGGTTCTCTTCATTCATGACGTGTAACCAGTTTGGTTTTAGATCACCTGTAGGTAACGGATATGATAAAACATTTTCGTCTCCGTTTCATTGCGTAACAACACTCACCATGTAGGAATCCCGTTGTATCAAAGAAAGCATTGAAAAACATACAAATAGAGCAGATAAGAAATATTACTTAAGCGCTAAATAAACGACAAATGAATTCACAAAACACTGTTCAATTAATTACTGCATGCTGTAGACTAAAAGTTTATAACAACATGTTTATTATGATATTCAGTTGTGTAGTAAGTTATTAATTTTCCAGGTAGTAGTTGTTAAAAATGTAATTAAAACGAATTGAACAATTCATACTTTAGAATATTTTTGATAACAATATTCTTCAATAATGCAGAATGCAATCTCAAGCAATCTTTATAAAATGGAACTGAGAAATAATTTTTTACAACAAATTGTTATATACTTATTTACTAATTAGAAATATTGAGAGAACATTAGAGCTACTATAGTGAATAACAAAAGCTGATTTGTAACTAATTAGCTCAAAACTCGTGAATATTTTGAAGAAATTTTGAATAAAAACATTATTTTCATACGTTCATAAGTAATTACAAATTAACTATTTTTCCAGAAAAATTTTTTTCAAATAATTGTTTCTTAAAATATTGTCTATGAATGGATCAAGCGTCTTATTCTTTTGACTAAGGGAAACAATTAAACCATTAAGAGATAACCATGAAGACATTTATTTTTTTTTTACTTTTGAAAACCGTGGCTTTCAACTGTTAGTCACTGACATAAAAATATTTATATTTGCACGAATGGCACAGTTAAAACGTTAAACTACATGTTAACTGTGAGAATTTCAGACATCCCTGACCATTAAATAACTAATGAACTCTAACACAACTTTTAAAAAAATTGAAATGATTTGCTACTACCTGGATTACCAAAAAGACGGGATAATAATCAAACTAGCGGTTCTTTTTACAACAGTACTTACTTTTGGATAAATTTTAACGTTGGCTAAAAACCATGGTATTCATATTTTCGTTTTATTTTATTGCATTTTAACAATAAACTTTCTTAAGCCAATCAGCCCTAAAATAATTTTACTCGAGGGTTACGTGGACGTTACAATATAATTGTTAACATCCAATGCGAATAGCTTCTAATTTTTATCATTACGCCTTTCGATAATCCAAGTACATACGTCCAATTTGAATGAAAATAAGAGAACTCAGTTTCTCTGCCTGACGCCTGTTCGTAAGGATTGATAACTTGTCCGACTAATTGTTAACGTCTCACATAGACCAAAGATGCCCATTTTCTATTTCTCTGGTTTCAAAAAAGGTTAAACTCGAATTCCCCTTACCGTCTAATAAATCCTCGACGGCCGTCTTAACGCCCTTATCGAAGGCCCGCGCGTCCGCCGCCGTCTGGAACGTCAGTCCGAATTTCTTGTCGCCGGTTTTCCAGTGATGAAAAGTTGGCATTACTTTGTTGTATTCAAAGTCTTTTTTGATGGTGCAACTCAGTACGATCTAGAAGAAAAGTTGTAATTATTTTCCAACCATTGGTTCAATTAATAAACAATTTTTTTGTTTAAATAAAAATCTAATAATCATTTGGAGATGGATCGAGGCAATTATAAACAAAGTCCGTAAAAGACCTCACGGAAGAAATCAGGGAGGCTAAATAAGGTATAGAATACACAACAGGAAAAAGATTGATAGCGTTCTTATATATATATATATATATATATATATATATATATATATATATATATATATATATATATATATATATATATATATATATATATATATATATATATATATATATATATATATAGGATTCAGCGCACACAAAAGGCCCCCATAACGATTTTCGGTTCGTTATTGTCGATATTTCCAGAAAAATTCTCGAAGATGACGTCCGCGTACAGGTTGGGGCCCACCAGGTTTCCATGGGGTGTTCGCCGATGGTATATTCGAATTCAGCGACCCAAAAAACCCCCGGGTACCCAGTTTCTCTCCTCTCTCGCATAAAGTTCGGGATAGTCCCCGGAGATGACGTTCGTCGGCGTTCCTGAGTTCCAGGTGTTGGGGGGGGGGGTCAATTTGAACATCATAATAGTGTTCAGCGACCTCGAAAACCCCCGGGTACCCGATTTGAGCCAATTCTGATTCTTATTTACGAAGTTATTAAATTTGCCAAAAGGCCTCTCAAAAGATGCATTTTTTGCATGCATTTTTGGCTGCAGCAATGCAACTTCCGGTTTGTAATAGGTACGAAATAGCTACGAATGATATAAATAATTTTTGCAAGCGAATGCAAAAAACCGCATTCCGATACGTCCTATCCTAAAAGATTTCCTATCATAATGCTTCATTGCCTCGACTACTAGTGGTACACCAAATTGTATTAGTGTAGTGCTTTTTCCGTTTTTAGTACGAATGTAAGAGCGATTTTGGCCAATAAGTTATAATTTACAAATTAGTCATAACATAGCTATTCTTTCAAAGTAACTTCTTTCAACAATTATAATTGAATTCGATACTTGATATATACCGAATTACCTCTTTCAAAAATACGTAGACGACGTACCAGTCTAGAATGTCTTTGGAAATGGTGACCCTTCAATATCTGATTGGTCCAGACTTTTAGAAAAAGAAACATGTCTCTCCGCAGAAATTTTACATATCCACAGAATAGTTATCAATATCCGACCAAACAAGAAACTTTTAAACCCGCAACATCCTCAACTCTTGCTACGCACGCTTCTGATAATCAATTCGTAATCGGCAAAATCCCACGGAAAAACGTTTCGTAAATATATTAATCGTATACCGGTATCATTGCTGTGACAGTTATCAGATAGCGCAGTTCAGTTCCACGATCGCCCCGAGAAAGTAATAAAACGAGTAGAGTAAAACAATGGTGCTTAAACTTTATTACGCGGACGCGAGCCCAGCCGTGAGGGGTTCCCTTTTGGCGGTGAAGGCCCTCGGACTCGAGGTAGAATACGTAGAGGTGAACTTAATGCAAGGAGAGCAACTGAAGCCAGAGTTTCTGAAAATCAACCCTCTTCACACTCTTCCGACGCTTGAAGACGGAGACTTCTGTATCTGGAACAGTCACGCGATCAACTGTTATCTGGTAATAAGAATTTTATTATTGGGCTATGACCACATCTCCTACACTTCACAGCATAAAACTGCGTTTGGTATTTTTCAAAAACACTTCATATATGAAAAACAATTAGGTTTGCGCTGATCACAACTATTGGGTTTTTAACAGAAGTCAAATTAATTGCGTAACTTAAATGTTGTCAATTATTTGTTATCAGCAACAGGTTAATAAAAAAATTTCATTGAATTTATGACGAGCAAAGTACTACGTTATCTGGTAGATGTGAAAGTGCCGGTTTGTTATCCAACTTGTACTATCGTTTACTTAAGTGATGATTACAATTCTGAAAATGGGACCGTCATAAAACGTAACAAATAAGAAATATATATCTCGATTCTACCGTACATCAGTGCGAGAAAAAATAATGGGAAGTTTAAAAATTGCAACAAACAACATCATTCTTGTTCTAACCGATTCGGTTCAGAGTTCAGGTTGAGAACGTTTGAAAATGAAGCAAGGATAATTAATTTTAAATGTTCACGTCATGTTAAAAGTAAACTTTAGTTTTCTCAAATTTCAACATTTTAAAATAAACAATAAGAATTGTCGATAAACCTTTAGATAAATAATCTTTAAACACCTGCAACCTACACATAAATGAATTATTCCTATACCTATATTGTTGGTAAAATTATACACTACGCAATTAATGACAACTTGTACAACACCTATAATTTGAGACAGTTTTTGGTAGGCGCTTCAGTCCTACCAGAAATGCGCTCTTCTTAAACCGCCTGAAAGAAAATTTGACCTCACTTCCTATTTTTAGGACCAACTCTAGGTTCAACGTGTGGATTGGGGTTGGCCTCAGTAACACCTTAAGTCCTTTTCTCATAATATGCAAATTGAAATCGACTAAAAACCTAAAGCGAAACAGACCTCTTAAAAATTACGAAAATAAATCTACAGGATAAAATCTCCACTCTTTCAAACATTCTTCAATATTACAGAAGACTTTAAAGTTTCCTTGCAACAGTTCATTATTAATTTTAATTTTTAATATCTCAATATTATATGAATATAAATAACAAAATGTTGCGTGAAGGTGAAAACTCACATATTTACGCGTAATAATTTACGTAATTACCATGAATTCGTAAATTAAATTCTTTTAACATTTAACATCAAAAAAATCAGGAAATTATTTCGCGGCCTTTCTAAAGGCGACGGGAGAAAAAGTGCAAGCATCAAGCATTATTAAATTCAAGATGTCGAGAATATGATTTTATGATTATTAACTAATCTTTCATGAATTAATGAGAAAATTCAACAATGCATTATTTATAATTTTCATCACAAACTAATTTTCTTCCAGGCCGATAAATACGGCAAAGATGACGCCCTCTATCCGAAAGATCTCCAGAAAAGAGCCGTGATCCATCAACGTATGTATTTCGATGATGGGATTCTGTTCCCCAGGATGGGACGTATAGTCCAAACCATACTAAAAGGAGGAGCGAAGACTATTAACAAGGACTTAGCTGATGCTCTTACACAAGGTTGGTAGTAAACACACATATTTCTTTTTTGTTTATCCTTGGTAGTAATAATCGAGTAATTGTCATTATGGGAAATCACGCAGAGCGGTCGCAATTAGTTTACGTAATACTTTCTAAGGAAACTGAATGCAATCATTGTTGTATACAATATTAGTAATAATAATGTTCTATTAATTTTATGCGATGCGATCAAAGTGCTGCTTTATAAAATGAAACAAAACGACGACTCTGTTCGACTAAAATTGAATTAATATTTTTAACTTATCTGGTCAAATGTCAGCACAGTCAAAGACCTATGCTCTATTTCCCACGGTCTAAATCCATTTCTTCTTTAAGAGAGCATTTTACAGAAAAGTAAATTTAAAAAAAAAGCTAAGGCAGCTTTAAATTTTTTTTTTGACAGAATGATTAACTGCTTTAATTAAATTCTTTGGAAAATTTTTGTAATATTGTTTGAACTAAATAAGATTACTTTTAAAAAATTACTGGGAGGGAACAAAATAATTTTAATCATAACTGATTAAAGAGAATTTCGGCAAAAATTTCCCAAAATTTCAACATCAACTTTGAAGCGAATTAAATCTTCAGCAAGAGGTAAAATAAATAAATAACGCTCTTGGGTGCATCCAATGTGATAGTTGTTACATTGACTTTTACATTCTGCTACTTCGCAAAAAAAATTTGTCATTGCAAGTTTGTATTTCTGTAATACAATTACTGTAATGTAATACAATATGAATTTAAAAGAGGTTACGTTACCGGAATTAATCAAACTTTGAGTGTTAAACAAACAACTCTCGATTTTTCCACAATTCCCGCAAACCCGTTTGACACCCAGAGATACCGTCGATTGATATACCCATCTACTACAAAAAATTGAATCGATAACCTGTTAACACGATACGGTTTATATTTGATAAATCAGACAAGCAATTGTTAATTATCATTCACCTTTCGATATAAAAAAAGATAAAGCTAAAAATACGCTCCACTCCAAAAAAATCATTTAAATTTGTACAAGTGGTCTGGACTAGGAAAAAAAATTAGTAAAAACTAATAACTAAAAATTAAAATTTCATTTTATAGTTGGGAAGATTGCTGAATATACCGGGTTTAAAAAGAATAAATTGATTAGAGAAACTGCCTCAGCGCTATAATAACCAAGAAATCGATGGCAGTCTTTTATAAACCATTTTATTACTTCCAAAATGTTTTAAAGATTTGATACAGTAATGTCTCAGCGAAAAACTGAAATGATATGTTACATGGTTAAAGTAATTCTGAAGTAGGTATCAAAACACATTTCACCCTTTTCAAACTCCTAAGATGGTAAGTTTAGAAAAATTTTGAAAATTTGAAATTTTTGTGGGGTCAAGTAGTGCATCGCAATAAAAATATTTTAAAAATTCCACCCAGTTAAAACAACTTTAAAGAGTATATCAAATCATGTCATACATTTCCTCCCCTTTTACACCCGTCAAAAAATAAATCAAGAAAACTTGATTTTCCAGGAATCGACGAAGTAAACATTTCAGATAAAAATCTTTTCGAAATCTCATCGAGTTACAGAAATATTGAAGAAAACGTAAAATCTCCTTAATCCTATTCACTCTTTAGAAGGTTAATGTCAAAAAATCCACAAATGACTTTCAAGGTGTTTTAATGCAAAAATTATTATGACTTCCAATCGATTTAAAAATAGATTGAAATGAATGAAGTCGTTAATAAAATATTAAAACGGCATTCGCATAGAATGTACCAAAAAACAACATCCAAAATAATACAAAATAAAGTCAGGTCTAAAAAACTTAATTTCTTGAATTAGGTTGGGCGAGGTTACTCTCAAATTAAATAGTTCAATACATGGACGGAGCAGTAAATAGGATCAACACATGAAAGAATAAAAACTAGATAGAAAGGTTATACTATACTAAACTAGAAACGATTACGAAAAAACACAAATGCATACTGATGAACTCTGAGAAACTAGCTCTTCAACACAAATTACGTCTTCATGCGAGCCAAAATACACACCAACGATGTTAAAAAGGTTACATGGCCAAATGGTAAAGGTTTTAGACTAGTTAGCTCTAAGCCTAAATCTGGGTCTTGTGAGAATGTGCGAGAATGCCAAAAGCAAGACCTAAAACAAGACTTCCCCACATCTAAATGAATTATGTACGACTGTATTAAAGGCAAGCTGCAATTAGTTTATTGGTAATGATGAATAAAATAAGGATATACAAGTAAAGGACATCTAAGAAAATATCTTTTTTGTTTGCTTACTCCTGTTTATTTTTTCATATATACTATCTGAATTTGACGAACTCTTGAAGTTGTTTTGTAAGTGGGCATAGTTAAAATTTTACAGTTAATTTTCCATTAAACAAACTTGGTAAAAAATATAAATGGTGTATGACGAAGACGCTCTGACAAAGCGGGATAATTGTTCTTTTTTCCTGGAAATAAGTTTTATAAGGATGTAAGACGTTCATAATATTCATTTAGTCTTATCATTTTCTAGTCCGCGGAAGAGTGTAGGAGGAGTTCCGTTTGTGGCGGACTCTGAAGGCTTCTTGGGGATTAAATAAAGTTAATTTCAAAATATGTTACTTTACTATTACATATTATTGTTAACAATATTAGGAATCAAAGGAATCAGATTAAAAATGTGATCAAACTCTGGGGCCTAATTTGGAAAGAAGGTAGAGTATTCTTGGCCACATTAAACCTACAACCCTTAAAACAACAAATTTAAGATATGTGGCAACGATCGTATTCCTACACAGGCCTCATGAACCCAATCGTGACAACTGGAGTACTGAATCCAGTCCTCTGATTATCCTCTAAACGAACTATATAAGTTGTGTAGGTATTTGGAACTTTTTGTCAAGGGTACAATTCTTTTAACTTAGGGTAGTTCCCTCATATTTCTTAGCACAGGTCTACTTTCCACTCTTATCCTGTGTTTTTATTTTCGTCTATAGATCTTCTCACTCTTTCGGTTTTTCTTCGTTAACTCACTTTTTATCTCCTTTTTCTTATACAGCTGCTTTATAAAGTGATGAACTGAAAATTTCACTTATTTCACACACACTTTCTTTTTTTCCACACTCTCTTCTTTCCAGCCGAACGATTTTTTTTACATCATCTGATTACGATAATGCCCACAACATCTGGAATAATGCTTGTAGATGGCTTAGCTACAGCTGGTGGGAATGGCAATAATAATCATTAGTCAGCAGAAAAATCATCGAGGTCTATTGAGAGGATAAACTCCTGTGCAGTTGACTCTTGATGTAGCAATTTCTAATCAGATACTTTTGTAAACGTTCACCAAATGAACAATGCCATAGTCGGTTATCCGTGCTCCTGAATTTGCTTTTATTCTCAAATCGCATTTTTCACGATAGTCACTTTAGCTTAGGGGTTGTGTAAGATGATAAAATCATGGAATTAATATGATGTTCTCGGCAAAAAATTACGACGTCAGAGTATTGTGGGTATTATGACCATCCAGTAGAATCAAGGCAGGGATTTGCATTGTGGTACGTAAGAATTTTATGAAGTGCTACACATTCATTGAAGAAAAAAGTTACTATTCATCCAACCACTCGGTTGTGCTACACTTACGCTTTTAACTGGATCATTGATCACAAGCCGGTCATTCATTCTCGGTCTTGAAAAATCGAAGAATGGAGGTATGGAATAGCCGTTGGCGCTCATTCAAGACAAAACATGTTTTTTACTCTTTGAGGTGAAGTCGGTTTTGCTATTTGACGAATAGTTTTCATAGTAATAATTCTGGCGTCTTTAACGCAACTGACGAAAGTTTCACCAGAATTATATATAATACACGGAGGAAAATAGTGACGAGTCATTAAAGTCTCAAGATTGATGAAAGCAGATCCGCTTACGATTTATTAAACCCTACACCGTGCATCATACTCATAGATTCGACGTTCGAAGGAATAACTCAGGGTGGTGCAAATCGTAGGTCAACTTCAGAAATTCTTTTTTCATAAGCAGCAGATTTCCACTAGATAACTCTTTTACGTGTTTCGCTAAAAGTTCTTCATATCTAGGTGAAATTGTTTTAGTAAACCTACCGATTTTTGGTTCCAGTATAGCGTACCATTAAAGCAAGCTATTTTGTCATATATGACAAGGGAAATGACTTAAGAATGTCACACCTCAACTAAACCTGTCGCAAACTTATTTTCTTTAGCAAAATCTGATCAATTTCGGTTTTTTTTTCTGGTTCCAACTTCGTTTAATTTCATTATTGACTTCGCTTTTCTTTTCCACGTTTGATTTTCTATACTCCGTAACAATATACAAGGTGTTTGGTAAACATGCGGCAAAAATTTAAGGGGTCATTCCTTGGACTATTCTAAGCGTACTTTGTTGTAAGTTTGTAAGTAACTGAACCGTTTGGAAAATTGTTAAGGGCTGGCCTTTACTTTACCTCACCATAAATTTTGATAAAACTACTGGTTTCCTCAAGTTAAAATTATTTTTTCAAGAACCCTGATATTGTCCTCTATTAGTAAAAAATTTGCCATTATTCAAATCGCGGTGAGGTAAGAAAAATGTTTACCTTCTTAACAACAATTTGTTGTATTCATACTACATACAACGCGTTCAAGGACTACTAATGCTTATTTTCCTCAACGTACTGCATTATGCCATTGGCTTTTGCAAACATTGATTCTAATCCCTCAATTACTGACCCAGATTATACCGATGAAGCGAATTTCTTAAAAAATACAATAATGAATTTTCACGATAACCATGTGTGGGTAGACGAAAATCCGCATGACATAATCGAAGATCGTTTTCAACATCAGCTGTCGTTAAATGTTTGGGTTGGAATTGTGGAGGCTTGCCTAATTGGACCGATATTTCTACCAGGAAGACTTACTTTTTTTAGAAGAAATGCTACCTAGCTTACTGGAGGATGTACCATTGGCAACAAGAAATGCAATGTGGTTTATGCACGATGGTGTCACCACATTTTAGTTTGGTTGCTCGTTACTTTTTAACAGCAACATACGGAGATCGCTGGAGTGGTCCAGGTGAACAACACGCATGGCCTGCTCGATCTCCGGACTTAAACCCCCAGATTATTACTTATGGGGCTATCTGAAATCATTAGTTTACGCTACGAACCTGGTGTGTTTAAAAGAGTTCGGCAGTCAATGATGAGACGATCGAATGCTTGTATCAAAGCTGGAGGAAGTCATTTTGAACATTTATTGTAGATTAAGCAACTTAACATGCACTTTTTGATAATAAAATGTTGCTCTCGCAATTTTTTTTTCAGCCTGTATCTTCGAAATGAAGCGGTTTTTCAAAAATCATCAAGGAACAAAATATTCTTAGAACACTCCAAGGAATAACCCCTTAAACGTTTGCCGCATATTTACCAAACACCCTGTATAAGAATTAAGAATGAAAATGGACATGTGAAACGAATGTGTTCATTGTCCGGTATTAGGCAACGGCCAATCCATAAAATGAGGCGGACATTTAATCGTGTTAGCCAACAAGAAAAACCTACTGAATGACAAAAAACTACTTCCATGTCACCACATATCATTTTACAGGAATAAATTAAACACAAGAACTTTGTGATCACAAAGTCATTTCACATTTCAGTCAAATCACAAACAATCAAAGTGACTGTTTGTGATCACAAACAATCACATTGATTCCGCCAAACGCAACGACGGATCGCTCCCAGCTCTTCATTATGTGAGACTGACAAATTTTACATTTCGTATTATATAACAATTTCACACAGATAATTTTGATATTATAGTATTAGGTACAACACTCGACGCGCACTTCTCACTGTGATTTTGCGTCTAACTCTGCTCAACTTGCTCATATAATAGTAAATAGCAAATTTACGATTGAATACAAATCTTCCGCATTTTTCAGCTTACGGCCAATTGGAGACCCTTCTCGAAATGAGCACCTACGTAGCAGGGAATCAACTCACGTTAGCGGATTTCAGCGTCGTTGCCACCGTGACAACGGCCAACGCCTTGGTACCAATCGCAGCGAATCGTTTCCCCAAAATCAACGAGTACATCGCGAAGATGCAATCCTTGCCATATTACCAGGAGGCAAATCAAAAGGGACTGGAGTTATTCACCATGTTCTTTAAAAGCAAACTGGCTTGAACGTGTTTTAGGCCTCCTATGTGCATTTTAATACAATATCCTATTATAAGGAAATAAATGTAACCAGTGATTCATTAAACTGAAATCATGTTTCAATGATTTAAACATATCCAAACAATAAATTGCCCGAGATGAAGACTAAAATTGCAACCAGAGGTATGATTGTACAAAAATCCAAAAAAATTATCTTTTATCGATTTTCAAACTGATCACTGATTCTATATCAGTAAAATGTGATCAGTGATCACATTCTACTGGGTAACTTTCCAATCATTGAAAAATAAAATAATAAAACGAG
Source organism: Cryptocephalus primarius (assembly GCA_963576515.1). Classification (NCBI taxonomy): domain Eukaryota; kingdom Metazoa; phylum Arthropoda; class Insecta; order Coleoptera; family Chrysomelidae; genus Cryptocephalus; species Cryptocephalus primarius. The sequence goes on from OY754937.1 coordinate 490,350, forward strand.
TTAATTACATGGTAATTAAACACCTGCAAAATTAATAAAAAAACGGATAGTGAGAGTGGCGGACAACCAAAGATAAGTCAAGTTGTTACTATTACGATAATCTTTAATTATCGGCATTCATGCATGGAATCATCTCGAGTAATTTCGAGTTATTTCTGCATTTTAAGATAAATCGTATGAGTAACAATTGGTTATTGCTGTAACAATGAGAACGTACAGAACAGATCAATCGTAGGAAGTTACTTTGAATTATGTCAAAAGTAAACATACGATAAAGACAAAATTTGTTTGCAATTGACAAGCAAATAATATTAAAAATGTTATTACATTAGGAGGAGCCTCATATAGGAGATGCACATACTTTTACAAGCTTCGACTGAACTTCATTGGTCTATCTGTCTAAGTAAAATATGTTTTCATGTAGAAACTTCGTGCGTTTTCACTTTGTCATGCAATACAAATTTTATGGCAAAATTCGTAGCGTAATCAGTTATTAGACGGCTCTCTAATATACGACATATTACGATATAAGAAAATGGTTTAATGATATAAACAGCAATGTAGCTTCTAAAAATTTTACATTGATGGCCCTTCGAAAATTTACAATGAGGATGAATCCTATTTCAAATTTGCCCAGAAACGGGTAGTTTTTGCTGAAGAAGGCGCGAAGATTGTTTATTCTGTGGTAAGGGGTGCATCTAAGGAAAACATAACAGGAATGTTCTCATTTTCTTCTTCCGAATTATCTTGACCGTCAATGATAATTTATAGTTAGAAGCAAATTCCTGAAAAAATAACCAGGACTGTTAATTCTGATTTGATAATTTGACGACCTGATAATGGTTGGATGACTTCGGAGACATTTTTCGAATAAGTGAAGAATCTATTCTATCCAATCTTGGTTTAATGTAATATACAGATTACAGATGTCTGACGTAACATGAGCTGTGTCTATTTTACAATTAGTTAAATATCGAAATTATCATCTTATATATATTCGATGACAAAGCTAACACAGAAAAAATAATCAACAATATATCAGAACTGTATTTGAAGAACTGAAAAATAACGAAAACTAAAAAATTCTGAGTTAACAAAAAGTAGCATTCAAAGAATTTAATATACAGGTAAATGAATTGACTTGAATTGAATTGAATGAAAAATGACAGCAGGGAATTTCTAATTTACTAGCTGCATACAAATTACGGTTGACTATAAAATCAGAAATTGGTTATTCGACAAGTTTATAAATGCTTTTAACTTTTTATAATCTAATTTCCTAAACAATATCAATTGTGTTTGTATATGTATTGCGGATATTTTAAACCTTTAGTTCTATTTTTGTGTTTTAACAGGTAATTCAAATACTACTCTTATGTAAATAGATAAATTACGGGTGACGTTGTATTCAAACAAATGAATGGAAATTATTACCTATTAAAAATGTGTAATAAGAATTTTTGTAATTCCATTTTCAAAGTATATACTCCTAATAAGGAGGGTACAGAAATTGAACTGGTATCTAGAAATCGAGTTTAATAAAAATTTCAACAGTTTTGACATTTTAACCAAAATTTATAATATTCTACATTTAACTATGAAACGTACAAAAAATTACAAGCACGTTCAAGAAAATCAAAAAATTTATGAAAACATTAGAACATCAAGTTACGGGAAGTGTGAAATATCGTTTTGCTTTCGAACTTTTAGTGCAATATTATAATTTATTACCATTAATATTGTTGAGTAACTCAACTCAACTGTTAAGTCAATTAAGAGCAAAATTTGTACACAATTACCCACATAATTTAGATCAAGTATTTAAGTGTACTTATTATTAGTATATACGTTATGGAATAATATTAGAATTGTGCATAAATAGAAAATAAATAAATCACTTTCCCAACACAACAGTAGAATTTATATTTAATGTTTTCAAACGTTGCGTTATCATTTTCAACAATTCAATTTCCCGCGCTCAGTTGTCAGTAATTTCAACGATGTTTCCAGTATCAATTTACTTCGTGAATATTTGAATAATACCGCTAAAAGTTCGCGCGACTCAATCGTCACTGAAAGTTTACCTATTTACCTCTACCTTTAATTTTAATGAATTTTTATCGTATCCGACATTTTTACTAAAATGAACAGCAAATTTTAGCGAATCCTCTAACTCCCTTTCCTAGAAATTCCCCTACCATTGTCCTTAAACAACAACTATCTCAAATAACAAAAAATCTTGAAAATTTGATGTAATACTTTTATTTCTAATAGATTTTCAACCAAACAAGTAACTAACTATGTAATGTTAGTAAGTAATGTATGTAATTAACTATGTAACTACAACAGTAAAATTACACTTTACTCGCCATAATGGATGTCCAGTTAGTAATGGATGCAATAATAATACGATGCTTATCGCAATATTCTTAAATTATCTTGGGTTCTTAAAATACATATTAATTTTCTGATCATTCAATTCGTTTTGATTATCTTTACCAATTTTGTCCGTGTCCGTAGTAATTCAAACCTACGTCTTCAGTGAACCTGCATATAAATTAAAGTGTTCAACTCAGGAATAATTCTTCATAACCCACTGAAATGATTACTGCGTGAGCCAATCATTCTCCTCCTCAGTGAGCAATAGTAATAACAAACGTCATTCGACCGTAGATTTAGAGAATGTTCTATTTACCGTGTTATCGCTGATCCGTTTCCCGCAAATCAAGTAGTCGTGCTTAGGCTTGGCGCCGGGATCGGGGGTCCCGCCCCCGGGACCGCCGCCGCCGGAGGGGACGGGACGAGGCCGCTTCCTGACCGACACGTTCGACAGACCGCCGCCTCCCAACGGTACCCATCCGCCGGAGCTGTCATCGCGCGACATCACCTGTGCACGGACGCGCACCAGGTAGTTGCCACTGAAACAAGAAATTAGAATAACGACAAATAATCGGAAGTAATTTTAACTGAACCCCTCTCGACTTGAGAATCTTCAAGCTCAGCACGAATGAAAAAGAAGTTTTAACTGTTGCTTTTAAAGTGTTTCTTTCAAAAATTGGAACTGATCTTTAATTTGTGCAGAACTCTATACTTTCAAATCGAGGCCGGAAGGCGAGGCGTAAAAAACAGTGCGTCACGGAACGCACCCCAGGAGTGGGACACAGTATAAATTTTCAATATGATTTTAGGTATCACATAATGAATTTTTCTCCCTCTTTTATCAAAGTGTTCCTCCCGCGACACACCGGCATTTTTTGGCTGCACGTCATAAGGTAAACCAACTAAATTTTGTTTTTCAATGATGAATTTAGTTATGAAGACACTGAAAAAATGGGGCACCTATACTAGACACCAGTATTCGCCTACTTTCTTCGTATTTAAGTATAATAATATTTACTATAATACTATAATATAAATATAATAATATACTAATATTGAAGTATGTCATCCTGAGACATATTCAAACAGCCTTTCCCCGTCCTCAATAATGCGTAAATGTAAAGAACAACTTAGGGCCAAATTCATACATGTCACTCACCCTACACTCAATTATTAGGTTAGGTTTTTTTTCAAAGATATTTTCTTGGCAGAGGTACAGTAAGGATTAGTTATCCAAAATTAGTCAACTACTCCATACTGAATCAGTGATATCCTCTAAAATAATCATTTGAATATAGTGTAAAGACAATTTTAATCTATATTAAATGAATAAGGTAACTAACATATTTATCTGAATAGGGATTAACGATGAATTGGAGGAAATAGCCTATCGTTTTTTCATTAATGTGTAATAGATAATAGATATGGTGAATGTACCATAGAAGATAAACACATGCTACCATCGACTTTTCTTTAGGCCTATTGAAGACCTACAATTTTTTAGTGCATTGTTTTGATGTATCCCTTAAAATTCAGCCAGCGTTAGCCACGTAAGCGTACGAAAACAGTTTTTTGACAAAACACCGTCATAGTTCGGTCATTTTGTAGAAAATTTAGGATTTTAGTTCTTACGTGCGGGAAAAGGACTCTCACTCTAATAACAGGGTGTACCGAAATGAAGGAAGAATTAAACAAAATGATCTTAAATTGACTTTGGAAAATTTGTACCAATCTTATTTATTTATTTGTAACGTATTTGTAATGTAACGAAATTTCAACTCTTTATCGGCAGTCGAAGCTACTGGAATGATCTCGATGTGTTCCCCGACGATTCGGCGCCGCCGATGCCGAGAAATGTTTAAGGATTCGAAACGTCTAGAGAAGTCTCGAAATTATTATCGTTAGAATACAAAAAGGCGACCGAGAGATATGACGGCAGTCGAAACGAACAAATGTTCATGTGAGCCGAAGCCGACCTCGGTCGTAAAAACCAATCGCATATAAATTTACGTTCAAATGAATTAGAATATGTCCGTATAGCATTAGTGTTAGTTAAATAAATTACGATTAATTAGTCATAGGTAGTGTTATTAATTATTAAGAACCCACGAACGTAACAAGTGGTGTCAGAATTGTGGGATTAGTTGAAAGTAAATTAGGCCAATGAAGTTAAGTGAATTAACGGCCGTCGAACTGAAAGCGGAGTTGCAGGAACGAGACGTGGATTGCGAAGGTAGAAAAGCGGAACTACAGGATAGACTCAAAGAGAACATGAAGAGCATGGGCCAAGATCCTGACGTGTTCCTGTTTGAGGGAGCAGCGTCTGTGAATCAGTTGATTTCGGGTATGACATCGAAAATTATAACCCAGATGGCAGCTCAAATCTATACACAAAAGGATGAAATTGTGGCCCAAATCTCCTCCCAAAGGGACGACATTGCAATTCAAATCTCTGATGTTATGACTAAAATTTCTACACAAAAGGGCGAAATTATGGCCCAAATCTCCGCTCAGCGAGGCGACATGATTATACAAAAAGGGGAAATCATGACCCAAAACTCCGCCCAAAGGGACAATATGGCAGCATAGAAGAGCGAAATTATGGCCAAATCTCCGCTCAGGAGGACAGAATAATGCCGCTAGAGGCGCACCTTCGGAAATCTCTGAACAATATTCAAGAAAAGGGCTGAACCAAGAATTGACTCCAGAGGCGAAACTAGCAAGGATGAATCTGGGGGCATCCGCACGACTGAAGCAGTTCGAAGCCGCAGCGAGAGCCAACGGATGGACATCGCGAGACAAGGCTGGAGCTCTAACGGTAGCGTTACGAGGAGAAGTGTTGGATATTCTCCAGGCGGCCACTCCTGAGGAAGAAGCGACTACGAAGGACTAGTGAAATGTTCGGAAACGAGGTACGGACACTGGCACCTAGAGCAAGTCTACCGGGCCCAAATAAATACTCGAAAACAGAAAGTGAACGAGGGTCTGCAGGAGTCTGAGGCTGATGTGGCCAGGTTAGTTCGCTTTGCCTATGCAATGGCTACCGACCAGTTAATGGAATGCCTGGCTGTACAAACTTTCGTCGATGGCCTACGAGACCTGAAGGTTCAAAGAACGGTGCGTCTGGCGCGGCCTAAAAGTTTGGGAGATGCCTTAACTGTGGCATTAGAGTTCGAGGGAGCTACGGAAGCGTCGAAAATCCGATCGATCCGATCGAGTAAGCGCGATGAACGACGCGGAGGACTCCAGTGAAAGCCCTAAGCGGGATTCTATCGAACAATTTGTGAACGCCATAAAGAACCTCGTGGAGAAACAGCAGAAAAAGCCTCTTAGCTGTGGGAAATGTGGTGGCGTTGGCCATCGTCGTCGTAATCGCAAGCGGCCTAAGAAGGAGGGGTTGGTCACGTCAGAGAAGCAGGAAAAAGAGCCCCTCGCTTCCATAGCTTCCGTGCTACATCATAATGGTAATGTCAACATAGACGGTGAAATCGATGGGGCAAAGTACGCCTTACTAGTAGACACTGGGGCGACCAGCACGATTCTACGGCCAGATCTACTGAAGAACCGAAGAAGGGAGCTAAGCAACTCCAGATGGCGGTCACGAACAGCCACAGGAGAAGTAGCCACCATTCATGGAGAGTCCGACGTACAGTTTACGATTGGGACCGCGAAATTCTTGCATCGTATTATTGTGGCTGACATTGAGGAATACGTGATTCTGGGAATGGACATTATGAGTAATCACGGTATACAACTGGACTTTCATACACGTACGATGAGGGTGGGTTCGGAAAAGATCTTCCTCCATCCTCCGAAGGAAGCATTTGGACGAGTGATTGTGGCGGAAGACGCGACGCTGCCTGAATGGAGCGAGTCGAGTGTAGTGGCTACATTCGAGGGTGCTATATACCGAGGGTGTCCTGTGACGGGGGAACCCTGGAACCACGACATGGAGATGGGCCGAGACATCCTGGTAGGCAAGGTGAATACCCTGTGACTCGAGAGGGGGGGGGAAAGAGAGAGAGAGAGAGAGAGAGAGAGAAAGAGCGAGAAAGAGCGAGAGACAGCGAGAGAGAGAGAGAGAGAGAGAGAGAGAGAGCGCCTGCGTACCGGCTGTGTCTATAATTCACCAAGTAGCAGCAGATAAAGTACGATGCCCTGTCAATTTCGATTACGTGATCCCAGCGACGAGTGGTACCCTCAACCCTCTACAGAGAAAGAAGTTGGGCAGCTTGTTATATCGTTACCAAGCCATCTTCACCCCAGAAATTAGCAAGACGAGGAGGACAAGCATCGTCAAACACAAGATCGATAGGAGCGTTGCGAAGCCTATTCGACAACCGGCCAAGAGACTGCCACAAGCAAGGAGGGAAGTGGCAGAAAAAATTATTCAGGACATGGAAAATGAGGGGGTGATCGAGCCATCTAATAGCCTCTGGGCGTCTCCGGTAGTCCTGGTAAAGAAGAAGCATGAGAGCACTAGATTCTGCATAGACTATCGGCAGTTAAATAACGTAACGAAAAAGGATAGCTACCCCTTGCCTCGAATAGGCGACACGCTAGACACGCTGACAGGTTCCAAAGCTCTTTTCTATCCTGGACCTTAAGAGTGGGTCTTGGCAGATCGAAATGGACCCTGCCGGCAGGGAAAAGACGGCGTTTTCCATCAGCTCATCAGCACCGGGATGTGGAAGTTTAAGGTGATGCCATTTGGACTATGCAACGCGCTTGCTACGTTCGAAAGTGTCATAGAGTTCGTGCTGAAAGGACTCTCCTGTAAGACGTGCCTGGTGTGCCTCGACGACATCATTGTAGTAGGTAAAACCTTTGAGGAACGCCGGACTAATTTGAAAGAAGTGTTCAAGAGACTCCAAGAAGCCAACTTAATGTTGAATGTGAAGAAGTGTCATCTACTTCAATCGAAAGTACACTATCTGGGGCACGTAGTGAGCAGCAACGGGGTGGAAGTAGATCGTGAAAAGGTACGGGCAGTTCAACAATGGCCAGCCCCCAAAGATAAACATCAAGTCCGAAGCTTCCTAGGATTGTGTACCTATTATCGCCGATAAGGGCGAATGCTTTTCGACGTAGATAAACCGCTGACACGACTGACCGAGGAAAAGCGAATTTTCCAGTGGGACGAAGAATGCCAGAGGGCCTTCGACAAGTTGGAGAAATGTCTGACGACTGCTCCAATTCTTGGGTATCCAACTGTAGGAGGTCAGTTCATTTTGGATACGGACGCTAGCAACGTTGGTATTGGCGGAGTCATATCGCAGCTACAGGAAGGCAGGGGCGCGTCGTTGGCTATTTTAGCAAGGTGTCGAAACCAAAGAGGAACTACTGCGTTACCCAGAGAGCTCCTAGTAGTAGTCAAGTCCGTGGAGCATTTTCACAAGTACCTCTATGGCCGACGGTTCTTGGTGAAGACAGACCATGCAGCATTGAAGTGGCTGCTACAGTTTAAGAACCCGGAGGGCCAAGTAGAGCGTTGGATCGAGAGGCTCCAAGAATATAACTTTAGTATTGAACACCGGGCCGGAACGAGTCACCGAAATACGGACGCCCCCTCTAGAAGACCTTTCCCCTTAGATTGTCCACACTGCCCTAGAGTAGAAAGTAAGGAAGCAGTAACGTTCGTTAGTGAGGACTGGTCATCTGAAGAAATCCAACAAGATCAGGAGAACGACCTGGAAATAAAAAGGATCAAGGGATGGAAGGCAGAAGGGCAACGATCCTCTTGGCAACAGGCAACGTAGCAGACGTACTAGTAAAAGGGCTGATTTGCCGCTGGAGTGCCCATGGAATTGCATTCCGACCATGGCAGAAACTTTAAGAGCGAACCCTTCCAGGGGGTCTGCGAGAAGTTGGGCATTCGGAAAACCAAAACTACGACGTTACATCTCCAGTTTGACAAAGACAGACAGGTAGAAAGATGAGGCTCCCATGTGACCTGAAGTTCGGGTGTAAGCCTGGAGAAAACCTAGCGAGAGAAGACTATGTCACCGAGCTCCGAAAGAAAATGGACGATATTCACGAGTTAGTTCGAGGCAACCGCCAGATCGCAAGCGACCGAATGAAGAATCGGTATGACGTCAGGGCAGATGACGGCCTCTACAGCGAAGGGGGCAGTGTGGCTTTACAATCCACAGAGAAAGCATGGGATCTCACCGAAGCTACAAAAGGTGTGGAAGGGACCCTATTTCATGAAAACCCGGATCAATGACGTCATTTATCGAATCGCCATGTTCCCCAATAGAAAGCCCAGAGTGGTGCACATGAGGGAAATCATGACCAGGAAGAGCAAGTTCGATAAGTTCATGAAGAGAACATGGAGCTGTCACTGGATCAGTTCATGAACGCGTATGGGAGCACCGGGAAAGCGAGGTTTAGCGTCGCAAAAGAAGAACACCGTGACCTATTCCGAGTTCCTGAAGAGTATGCGCTGGCGCACTGTGTAGCCCAAGACCTGAAAATGTCCCAGGGAATAGCGGCGCAATTCCGAAAAAGATTTGGCAAAATCGAAGAACTGCGACAGCAAGGGCCGGCAGTAGGGCATACTCTGGTACTAGATACTGGCGATTCCCATCGGTAGAGTCCATTATTCTACTTGGTCACTAAACTAAGATACTCTGACAAACCAACTTACCAAGACGTGTGGGACACTTTGTGCGTCCCGAGGGAGGCTCTGCTGAATAGAGGTTTTAAAACTGGCGATGCCGAAATTAGCGTCTGGCTTGGACGGCCTGGATTGAAGGATAATAAGGAACATGTTGAAGCTATTGTTCCGGTTCACCGGTATTGAGATCTTGATGTGTTGCTGGAATCCTAGTGGACATCAGACAGCAAAACCGGTGGAGTGTTATTTCCACCGGTTCTCCCGGTGTAGAAATGGCTCCAGCTGCAGATATCGCCATTTGAACAACCGAAGTACGTTTCGGGATGAAACGTCTTTAGAGTGGAGGTAGTGTAACGAATTTTCCACTCCTTATCGGCAGTGGAAGCTATTTGAATGATCTCGATGTGTTCCCGGCGATTCGGCGTCGCCGATTCCGAGAAGTGTTTAAGGAATCGAAACGTCTAGAGAAGTCTCGAAATTATCACCGTTAGAATATAAAAAGGCGACCAAGAGATAAGTCGGCAGTCGAAGCGAACAGATGTTCCTGTGAGCCGAAGCCGACCTCCGTCGTAAAAACCAATCGCATATAAATTTACGTTTAAATGAATTAGAATACGTACGTGTAGTGTTAGTGTTATCACGATACACTTGAAGCAAAATAGGCTTTTAATCCTTAAGTACCTTACTGAAGGTATAAAGAACTTATGTTACTAAATTAATGAATTCAGGGAATTTACTCACCGGGTAGGAGACTTATACGAGAAGCCACCTTTTTTATGAGTGGAAACCCATGAACAAAGTGTTTCTGAGGTAGTTAATAATTAAATCAGTTATTTATAATACATATTTCTACTTCGCTATGTGTATACTTTATTTTGAATTAATGTTTTCACTCCAAAATTTATAGATAATATTTGCATTTAAATTAAATTTTGCAAGATTCATTTTTCCACTCGTAAATAAGATGCACTCAATCGTAACGATTTCATTACAATACACATACACATACGTCGTATGTACAACACATACAAAATTTATTTGTATATGCGATAGTAGAGCTATGAGGCAGAGAAACCGTGTTAATAGGCTAACATTTTAAAGTGTTACTATTGTTATTAATATAATAATATAATTGTTATTATTAGTTAGAATTGTCTACTTCTCCGTACCTGATATGCATTTTCACTGGGAAATCTTAATGAAAAAACGAAAACTAATCTAAGGGAGGAGAGACAGGAAATTAATTTTTAAATCAGTTACAGTTAGATTTTATGGCACATTAATGAAGAGGATTCGCCATTTAATAAATTCTGCTAAGTGTGGCTTATCCGATACCTAAATACCCTTATTTTAAAAATAGCAACGTTAATAAATTACACTGGCCCTGCAAGAAGTGGTTCTCACTGAAACCCACCAAATGTCAAGTTGATCTGTGACACATAAAAACAGTTGTTTGGATCACCACCGTCCGTAGCCTATTTATTTCTTGTACCTGGTTTGATGATCCAGTAACAAGTTGACACCTGTCACTAATAATGAAATTGATTGGAACCAGCAGTTGCTCAACATTACAAATAATTTTTTAGATTTACAATGGCATTTGAAAATATTAATACGACCTCAGAAAGTAAAGTCTCGTGCAATTTGTTAAGAAATGAAACTATTGGAAATGAAAAACCAGCCTAACAAAAAATCTAGAGACTACAGGATTAAGCAATTTAAGTTAACTGTGCTGTTTTATACACAAATGAAAGTATTAAGACAGGAAAAGTGAACTGGACAAAACTATGGGTAAATGACCGATGTGAGCAATTATGTTGGAATTTTTTTTTTCAATTTCGTAGTTCACTTACAAGTTGTTATGAGTCTGGATCTTCATGCAGGCGGGAAAATAAAGGAATGACCAAAAAATTTGCCTCACTGATCAAGAACACGGATTCACCACGCACCCGTTCAAAAGACAAGCCGCCTACTGTTTGAACTTCAAAACTCAACCAGCACCGAGCGAAAGGGGGGCGAGAAAGAGCGACGGAAGCATCGCGAAGAGATGGCGCAGCATTGACGTCATCGTTAACCCCTCCCTCCACCTTTCCTCAATCCCCCAGCCCTTCTTGCCCCCTTATAACACACCCTCGATGCAATACACGTGCTATATGTAAGGGGATGTAGGTAACTGGGTGTTCAGTTCAACGGCCGATTTTTTTTTGGATGTCAAGAGAAGAGACCCATAGAAATGCTCAAGTTGTGGAAAATATTTGTAATACAATCCAGGAATTCAAGAGAAATATTAGAAAATTCCTTCTACCCAAATCATGAGAAAATGGTCCTACGTCACACCGATTCAAACAACTTTATTATGGTGAGACAAGGATGGATATAAGTCACAGACGCGCTATTAACAGACCGCAGTTTGTTGTTTCATGTTTTGTCATGTTTCATGTACGAATGACAGAAATTATCTATTTAGTTTGGAATTTCGTAGGAGAGTATGCTTCTTGTGGGATTTTCAGTTTTATTTGATTTTATGGTGTTGTCATTGTGTTCAAGATTGTAGCTATAAATAATATTGAAACAGTTCTTTTCAGAGCTCATTACATTTCTATAGTTTTTATAGGGTAAAGGAAAAATATGGAAGTTTAATTCACGTTGCATTAATTACGACTTTTTTTTGTTCCGCTACCAAAGCCATCGAGAATTCTCCTCCCGATTTTTGTCAAAAAACCATGACAGGCAAACCGCTTAGTTCGAATTCTCAGAAAATGGTTTTAAGTTATAAAAGTTTTTATTAGTTATTTAAAGTTATTTAAGTTTTAAAAGTTATCTTTTTGAATGAAACCTGGATATATTCAAAGGGCAATGTAAGGAAAATTTGGCAAGACAGTTCATCAAAAAGCGTTGAAGGACCATCCGCCTACGTAAGGTACGTAAAGGTAAACTATTATTTTGCAGGCAGTGAAGAAGGATTTGTAGGTGGTGCTTCTCTAATACTTGTTTCATCTACCAAACTTGCTGACGATCATGGAGAAATGAATAGTGACACTTTTCTTGATTGGTTGAAGAATAAACTGTTAATAAACTTAAAGGAACCATCCTTGATCATTATGGACAATGCTCCCTTCATAGTGTTCTTTGTCAAAGACAACCTAATATATCTCTTAAGAAAAGTGAAATAATTGAGTGGTTAAAAACAAACAAGATTAATTTTGAAGGTGGTTTAACCAAAGCCGAATTGTTAAATATAGTGAATAGAAATTCAAAAGAAAAAAATACCTTAATGAAACTATAAGAGAGTATAGCCACGGAGTTCTTGGCACACCACCATACCAATGCGAATACAATGCTATTGAATTAATATGGGCAAACGCTAAACAATACTATGATAAAAACATTGGGAAAGGGGGGAACAATGATCAGGCTGTTTTGAATATGTAGAATAAAAGCTTAAAAGAAGTAACCAAGATTGGTACCATAAAGTTTTTATGCAGGAAGTGGAACCGTTGATTTTCAAAATGAAGTATAAAAATTTTCGAGTGTTACAGTCCTTATGTGGTTCCTTATCTTTAACATTAAAGTACATACATGGTGTAACAAAAGTAAAGAATAATGCTCATATTTATTTTATTTGGAAAGTTACCGAAAAACATACAAAAGTTGTCAAGTAAATTCATATGAACATTATGAATTTTTTTCCTTTTTCCCTTCTCTTCTGGTTTGTCTGTTTTTTACCCACATAAAACAGATACGAAAATTATTCCTTACTTTTGTTCCAGCCTGTATATTCTTTTTGTTACTAAAGTGCGTTAGAACATTTTTGTTGTCATGTCATTTATTTTGTATTTATTTACTTAATAAAAATGTTTTGCTATATGAGTGTACTTTTTTGCTCTTTAATAATATGTCACAATAGAGAATTTCGAAGTTTGATGTTGCGCAAAAATGTTTAACAAGAGACAACGGTGTAAGGGGGTGAATAGGGGGTGCCAGCTGGGTGGGTTCCAGTTATACTTATTTTTAGTCTGATTTACCCTTCCTACTCACCCAGAATACCTATTTACTCCCTTATCCCGTTATTAAACTGTATTAAACACTTTTCCGTAATACCAAACTTTGTAATTCACTATTGTCGCCTGTTTAGTACATTTCGTAAGACAAACTTGCAACCAAATGTTACCTCTAGCTGTAATTACTAAACAATTTTATACATGAGGTATCAAGCCGCGACTCCTGCGCGTGTTTTGCCGTACACACTACACAAAAACATCTACACAAAACATGTTATGTGTATATGTTACCGGCAAAGCCCGTTATGCAGTCAGACCTAGGTATGTCTAGGCAAAGTCCGCATTGCCGGGCCACTTTAGGCAAAGTCCGAAATTGTTCGATATTTCGGACATTGCCTACACTGCGGTACGACAATCTTAGGTTTGCCAAATGTGTCGCAGGCAAACTCCGAAATAACCTGTCGCATTACTATCATACTGTCAATATTCTATGTACGAGTATGAGGCACAGTTTGCGATAAAAGAAAAACAAATTAATTTGTATTAATAATTTATTGACTCTTAACGTACAATCACAAATACAAGAAAAAAAGAACTACAAATACAAAATAAAAACAAACTGAAAGCATATTGAGGTATAATCAGAGACAACCTTAAAATCAGGGTTTAAAATAGATTTACTGTTAATTATGTCACTTATTAGTACAAGATGTCGAATGGTGACACTTGGAATTGCATAACAATTTTAATCTTTTACATTTACAAGAGTTAGTGGTGCATTTTTTGGTACAGTTACACCTTTGAAACCCTTGCCCTCCAAATGAACGACTGTGCCCACTAATTTCGCGAAGTGATAGTTCTATTTTCGGGACGTTTTCGATTTTAAAAAATTGTTCTTTGCAACTTTGGATTTGGTTCCTTGCATATAGAGAACTGATTACACCATGTTTAGTACCGATTTTATAAAAACCATCTGCGGTTTTTTCCATTACAACTCCTAGTATATTACGGGCATCTCCTTTGCCTCTGTCCAAACCCGAAACTGGCACTGTAACTGATTCCCCTACCTGGACTTCCGGAAACTTTTTTTGCGATAGCTGCTTCATCTGCCCTGCTTGAACTCTCAATCCTTCGTAGGCCACTTCTTTGTTTACACTTGCATCAATTGTCTGCGCACAGCGAAGGCATAGAACTGATGCTCCAAAACCCTCTTCGTCATCGTTGGTACTGGTACTACTGGTACTTTGAGCGCAATTGAAGTGAACAATTTCACCACAGTTTCTGCACTTGTAAGGACGTGAAGTTTCCTTAGAGCAAATAGCACATACGTTTTGTGTAGAGTGAGATTTTGAATTGTCGTTTTCAGAATCGGATTTTTCTTGTTGCACATCATTCGTTGCTTCACTTCTATTGGAATTAACAGTGGCAAGCGCTTCTTCTAATTCCTCTTCAGTTTTCAGTACCTTTTTTATCGAATCAGGTAAAGTCTGAATACCAATACGAGCTTTTCTTCCGACAAATAGCGAAATCAATTATTTATCTATCTATTGGGTTAGATTAGCACCTGAAACAATTACTCACCGAACATTGCTTCAAACGGAGTTTGTCGGATTCCACTGTGATATGCATTGTTTTTCTGTAACTGACAGAAACGCAGACCCTGACTCCAACGTTTGGTTTTATTATCTTCCATCCAGGCAAACCACATGTTTTCAACATCCTGGTTAGACCGCTCTACGCTTCCCTGACTTTGGGAATGTCGTGGTTTTCCGTGAACTATACTCAATTGTGGCCATATCACTTTCAGCTCTTCAACAATGCGATTTGCAAATTCACGTCCGTTATCGGATTGCAACACAGAAGGAGTTCCCAAAATGCAAAAAATGTCTATTAAACAATAAGCGACCTCTTCTGCTCTTTTCGTTTGTGGTGGCCGCAAAACTAGATATTTCGAAAGATGATCCTGGTAATTAAGGATATATTTGAAATCACCATCGGGGCAAGTCTGCATATCGATAAGATCGACTCGTCCTCTCGAATTTACTTCTTTGAATAGCAAAGGTTTTACGGTTATTCCTTTTTTTGGATGCTTTTTCTTCTTGTGACAGGTTTCACATAGCTCTAAGTAAAATGTAATGCATTCTCGAGTTACATTAGCATATTTGTTGCTTAATGCTTTAACCATAATATCTCTTCCAGCATGACCACACTCCTTGTGAGTATTATCTAGCACTTCAAACAATTCTTCATTGGGCACAAAGTATTTTACTTCAGTGACTTGCGCAGACAATGGCAAAATTAACTTTTTAATGCCCCCAACAACACATCGTAACGTTTAAGACGTATGTATTGAAGAGTTGTTTTTTTTGGCAGCTTTCTTGGTTTCTTCTACTTCTTTAATTAATGCCTCGTACTTCTCTATCGATGGAATGTAAAAAGAATTTATTGGTTTCTGCTTAATCTCTAATTTCTCCAAAAATTTCGCCTTCATTTCACCCGCGTCACTCATACTTGCAATAACGATTAAATACAACTGCCGCCTAATTACAACTAAAGACGTAAAATGAAAATTCAGTTACGCCGTGCGCGCGCCCCGCTCTGTTTATATGAACACGTGGCGACAAGTTGACCGTCTGCAATCGGGATATTAGCTTGTTTCGAAGTTTGCTTAGACTTTGCTTAGACAAATCTAGGTATGACTGCATAACGGGCCTTGCCGGTAACATATATACACATGTTGTCTCCTGCTCACGGCTTTTTTATTTGATGTTTCAAACCATCTGCTGGAACATAACCTAGATCAGTGCATTTGCTTTCAAAATGGATTTAAATGAAGAAATCGTAGACGTATTTTCAGTTTTGAAAATCGTGGATTTGATATCAAGGGATATTATTTGGCGACTCGGAATTTTAATAGTTATCAAGAATTAACAATAGAAGATCGATTTTGAATAATAAACGTTATTATTCCACTTCGTTATATAAATACAACCCAACCAAATTGCAAAAACGCAACCAACTTAACTATTAAATAACCTCAAAATAACGAAAGCGCGGTAACTACCAGTACGACATACCCGCGAAATTTTGAAAAATGGATGCACTCCGCCCCCCTTCACCCGCACGGGGGCAAAATGTGTAGATGTTTTCCGTCAGCCCCGGAAAACCAAAACACTGATTGTATCAACATGAAACAGTTTTATCAACAAAAATGTGTAGGGAAACAATGTTTTGTGTAGATGTTTTTGTGTAGTGTGTACGGCAAAACACGCGCAGGAGACGCTGCTTTAGTATCATCAAGAATTTACTGTTTTTATGCAATTCATAAGGATTAATATTGATTTGTTTACATTGATCCAAATTTTGAGGTTGACTCAGATAAATGTCAAAGCAAAAAACATCTTTTCACAACTATATTTATGTTCACGTAAGACTACGTGGAGTTGGTCTAAAATTTCTATTCTTTCATATTTATCCGTTGATGACGTAGGACCCTTCTCTCGTGATTTGGAGTATACTTTGTTTTCGTTGTAATCACAAAAATTTCAGAAATTGTTTGCAAGAAGCAATTATTGGGACGGTGTGAAAATGGGCAAATTTTAAAATATCAAAAATTCCAAATTAATTGTATTACAACTCTTCATTCAAATTAACACATTCGTAAACGCACATTAAAAAATATTAAGAACTGAAAAACTAAGCTAAACTAAAACTATTTAATTATATTTTATTTTCTATGATTAATTAAATCTGGTACCAACTCAAGCTAAATTTATAAAAAGTCATACTGTTTGTTCCATGAAATAATATCCTAACTTTAAAAATAATGACAAATGGTTTTGTATACCTCAAAAGAGTATATCGGTTATTATTTACCCTTACATTAACTCGGATAAGGCATCCGTTATCATACTCATAATTTACCTAAAGAACTATGAAGTATGTGCACCTATTGATTTCAATGATATTAAAAAGTAAAAAGATTTCAGTAATTATAAATTCAGTTTTTCAATTGTTTTGTATATGTATTTTGGAGACATGAAAAGAAGAGAAACATTGAGAAGCTCATTGTCTTAAATATTGTTATATGCATTAGAGACTCCAGGAAAATTTAAATAACGATTTTTGCAAAACTGCACTTCGTATTTGCAGTAAACACTAAATTTTCATAAAATATTTAAAATAAATATATCGTTAGATCAATTTGAAAGATGACTTGTAAAGGCCTTTCCAAAAACTCACTGATCAAAAATGGATAATGGATGAAAAGTCAACTCCATCAAAATTAAACAAGCAGTCTGAGGTCTTTAAAATATCTCGAGGTATTATCGCGACATGTATTGAGCATGTTCGTCAGTTAGGATTTTTAATTTTGGTGTATGATTTGAATTCATTGATGATATTTTTGAAGTTGATCTACTTAATGATTATAATTCTTCACTTAACTTGATACATTCTGAAAATTCAAAAATATTCCAATAGAAAGAAAATGATTTAATTACATCCTTAATTTTTATAATTTTTTTAATAAAGTAAGGCACAGTTTGTCCACCCAAGTACTGCAGAACTTCGCATTAGTTATAGTTAGTTCCGCGATTCTATTACATGCGATTCTTTATTCCATACAATGCATATACGTTGGCGGAATTTCGTTAACAATTCCACTATATAACATTAAAGTAGAACCTAATATACGAAAATAAATGTTATCAATAGGCATTAAAACTTCAAAAATTATATAGAAATACAATGAAGATATTCGATTTAAAATTGTTATAGATGAAAAAATGTGGATATGGCACGAAAATGGTAATTTGTAGAATAAAAAAAGACAGAAAAAGAGGAGAACTGTATATGAGGAATTAAAAAAAATCTTTTTTTAAAAAAAATTTTGCCAAAACATTTCTTCATCTGAAGTTGTGTATTTTGATTACTTAAACCACCATTAATTTTTTTTCTTATTTGTTTTATTGAAAAAAATAATCAACACTAAATCTATTCACGACAAAGTTTCATAAAAAGTATCATAGTTCAATAGAACACGTGTTACACTTAGTAGTCACTCATAACTTTCAGTAGGTACCAAATTTATAAATCAGATTTTTAGATTAGAATCCAAACGCCGATTTCTCGATACCTAATCACCGTTATTACCCTTTTCGATTTTTAAGCTTCCCGATTTTCCGTCATATTAGCCGTCAAACGGTTTTCCAGTTACGAATTTGGATATTCTCCGTTATTCTGTAACCCCACGCGCTACACTCTAATTCCGAAGTCCTGGGTTGCCTCCCCTTCGCCCACCCTGAGAACTAATCACTCGTAAAGTCCATCCTGCGAGTGATTACCTTCCCACCCCCACACTTTTAAACGTTAGAGGGAATGAATAGAATATTAAAATTGGAATTTTGTTTGAAACATGTACCAGAAATTGGGACAAGGACTGAAATATCCAACTAAACTGATTATTGAATGTGAATATGGGAAGAAGGGCATATTTTATATGTGGTCACTTCTAAAGTCATATACTTAATTTGGTACGTATTGTATGGAGTATAGAGTGATCATTATATGTAAAATGTATGTATCATATGTCAAAAATGTCAAAAATATGTCGTGCAATATGACATGAAAATGACTAAATGACTAAAAATGAAAAAATTAAATGATATTGAAGAGATGGAAAATTTAAGCTTTATCCAAATTTTATACGAGAAAATCGTATTTTTCTGTAAAAATTATTCTCCACACTCCAGCATATTTTAAAGATGGATCGTGAAGATTAAATCATGATTCATATGATGAGTCGAAATTCAAACAATGTGTTGATGAATCACTTCATGCAAATGTACATTAACAGGGACTTTGTCACTTTTAGAATTTGATTACGAGTCAAGTTTCACGATTTTTACTGAAAATTTCACCCCACCTCAATTTTTCGTATATTTAAAGTTCTTTTGTAGCTTTTATACGAAGGTCTAATCTAGTGAACGTATTTATTTTATTTTTATTTATTTTATTTCAGAAATAAAAAACAAAATTAATATATCTGTGTATAATTAAACAGTAAAAAAGCGTTTTCAGGGGCTATTAGAGAATAGTTAGATTTTTTTCTGAAACACGCTGAACAAAACATATTACCATCATCGCAAACAACTTGCTGGACTTTTGATATCTACGAAATTTATTTTTAAAAACTAATCGATGTATCCGTTTTCGCTCGAGGGTCGATGTAACTCTACCCCTTTTTATTGGATATTTGCAAAACGAACCTATAACATTTCTAGTTACTTACAAACACCGCATAAGTTTCACCCCTTTTCCACACCCTCGGTGAGTGAAATTCCACGTTTTTAAATTGTTTCTAATCACTCGAGATCCAAACCTCCCTTGCGTCCTAACTACCCGAGAATGATCTTAGAATAACGCAGTCAAAAATAGTTTACATTTTCACCCACCCGGAAAGAGAAATTCAGTTATAATATTTTTGTTAACCACCTTCGAGTCCCTAATCAATCAACGTGAAAAGTTTAAAGATTCTAGTTATTCACTGTTACACAGTTATTCACCCCTATTTACACCCCCAAGGTAAGGGAAAGTCGAAGTTATCAATAGTAACCGAAATAAAAATAAACGCTATTAGTAACCAAAAAATAATATTGATCGATCCGCTACTCCAATTCATTATTTGAGAATGTTAACGAATTTAACACCGTTTTTTAAGGAACGTGTCTCCTCATTATTTATTTACACACCTAGAAAAGGCCATCAAATAGTAATTTTGGGTGATATAATGACCGACCTGGGTCGTAGCTGTACCTACTTGCATCACTATATCACTGTATACCCTACTGTATCCTACTGTATACTGTACCTACTGTATCACTTGCAGCGAGACTGATGTCATATGACTTCCGAGTGCTGAAACAGAAGCATAGTCTACAGAAACAAATAGTCAGTTCACTCCTTTGATCTCCTCGAAAAACCGGCATTTTTTGCTACCAATCATAAATCGTTTTATAGTCCCCGTAAAGGATCCGAAACTGCAATGTACGGGGGTAAAGCGACTGTGAAATCGATTATTTCATTGAACCGTCTACACACCGAAGGCGAACAAATTTTAAACATATTCGAAGATTTAGACTGGTTAAAATTTGTCGGCGCAAGATTATTTACAAACGTATAAGGTCGAAGTACACCATAAACAATTGTAATCAGGAATATATCAGTACTTCTTGAAGTAATTGCTGTTTGACAATTGTTAAGGATAAGAATTAAAATCAGTTGTAGGACTTGAAAAAGGTTCGCGTAGTAGGTACACCCTAAATAAACAAAGTACTTAGAGATACATATATTTCATTGCTAAGATAGCACATAATAGCAACCAACATATAAGTACATACTATACATAATGGCCGTAATAGGTATAAATATAATGAAGTACAAGTTTATTGTGTATTTACAAATATTTACTCCAATTTTTACATGTTTTTTAATACATTTAATTTAGGGTTTTCCTTATTATTATTTTTTTTTTGGTGTTTTATTTCTCTATTCGGAAATTTTAATATATAGTAGATTCTTACTCTTGTGTATAGAGCAATAAAATAAATATGAGGGAAATTTGGACATGTGTGTGAAAATTTAACATTTTTAAATAGATTTAGCAATGCCATCCCTACGCTCTCATTTATACAGAGGTCGTTGAATTCGGATGTAAAAATTTCTTCTAATGCTACTAAATAATTCATGAAATCAATTGGAAGGACGTTTAAATCTTCAAATATCCCACCATGACCACCTTTATATTTCTTTAGCTCGCAAAATTTGGTATTTTCCGTTTTCCAGATGACGTAAAACATTTTTCATCAAAATGTGCCCTGCATATTCTAATACGTGTATGGGCATTCTCAGCTGAGACATTGTCAAATGCGTGTTCTCCTACAAAGTCTAACATGTTTCTCCATTGTTCGCATCTTTAACAATAAAACATCATTAAATAATACACGATTTTGTTTCACGATTGACTGAAATTGTTAAAATAACGACAAAATAAAAATAAAAATATATTTACCTCACTGGATCCTTTGGGAATCGAAAAAACGACACATTGTCCTTGAAACTAGCGGTACATCCGTCGACACAACATTAATAATTATTAGCCATCAGACTACACAAATAATAATAATATAATAATACACTAATCATTCTCGAAACGATAAAGTTGTCGCACCGTGTACAACCTTACGCGAAGACACCGTGTACAAAATGACCACAAGCTTCTCTTGTTCAGCCAGTAATTCGTCCGGGTGAGGGGGTTGAGATGACAAGAGGGGATGGTTTTCGGCAATTCGGAGGGTGACTACACTTATAATAACCCTATACACTATGACAGAAGCTTAAAAAATACCGATCCATATACAGTTCACCTGTAGTTCAAAACTGCTGACGTCAGTCGTCAATTATAATTTGTCCATACCCAAATGGGCCGTGGTCTGGGTGTCTGCAGTTTTCTTAAATTTTGACTGAGGCATATAGAGAAAAATCGACAGTTCGACGACTCCAACTTTCAACGTGTTGAAAAATCAGAAAAACATATTCGTAACAAAATGGCAAATCGACAACTAGTACTGAGTTTAAAAGCGAATTTATTGATTTATACAGGCAGTTGACACTATAAAAAGCAAATATTATTCAAATGGACACGAAAAAATCAAAGCCTACGAAAAATTGCTTCAATTTTATCAACAGGTGGACAAAAGTGCAACAACTGATAAGGTGAAAAGGAGCAATGAGAGCAAAAATCAGGATATCGTCACAGAAACTCGAAGCGAACGAAGCATTGGTGCGTTGGAACATCGAAAACCTGCGAAATGAGAAAAACCGCGAAAATTACGCACAGGAAATTAAACAACAACTAAATAAAATTGACCAGAGCAATGATGTTGAAAAGCTATGGAATTAAATGGAAGAAATAATTACAGAGACAGCAGAACTACCGATACGAAGAAAAAGTTGGGAGAGAGAAAAGAAACGGTTTGATAAAAAATGCCAAGAACAACTACAAGACAGACAGAAGAAACGAAACGTTATGATAAACAACAGGAATATGAGGAAATGGAGAGGAATAGACAAGAGTCAAACAACCGAGCATTTTACAAATCGATGTCAACTTAGAAGAAATGCTTCAGACCAAGCTCCGTGCCTGTTCTTAAAAATAATGATGAATTTATAACCAACGAAGAGGAACTATTTCAAACATAGTAAGAATATTTCAAAAGGTTACTAAACATGCATCGTGAGGAAGACCAGGGAGAATATATATATCTAGGGGTGGACCACCAGTAGTTGATCCGATAATAGAAGAAACATTGAAAGCAATTAACAAATTAAAGAACTCAAAAGCTCCAGCACCCAACAATATACCTAGGGAATGCGTCAATTACACAAACCAATCACACTTAAATGGAATGAAGAGAAAATAGCAACAAAATGGCACGAAAGTATAATAATCCCTATTCATAAAAGGGAGACAAAACCAAGTGCCCCAATTAAGGAGGAATCTCCCTCATTAACACAGCTTACAAAATCTTATCGAATATCCCTTAAGTAGACTAAAACCAAGTGCCCCAATTATAGAGGAATCTCTCTAATTAACACAGCTTGCAAAATCTTATCGAATATGCCTTAAGTAGACTAACTCCTTTTGTAGAAAATTTCTCAGGGGAATATCAAGTCGGATTCAGGAAGAATAGATCGACCAATAGATCGAAGAGATCTTTACTCTAAGGCAGCTACTTGAAAAAGGATGGGAATTCAACAGAACTATCCTTAATCTCTTCATCGACTTCCGACAAGTATACGACACCATTAAGAGGGATCAGTTGTGGTGTGTAATGGCAGAACTTTCGATTCCAAAAAAACTGATCCAGCTCGTTAAAGCATTTATAAATGGCTGTAAATCCAGAGTACGAATAGGTAACCAACTCTCAGAATCGTTTGAAATAGACAGCGGCCTAAAACAAGGAGACGCGCTGTCACCCCTCCTCTATAATCCCGGAAAAAGTAATAAGAACAGTACAACTTAGAACAAAGCTAATGACTGTAAATAGACCAAAATTACTACTAGCATACGCGGACGACACTGATCTTGTTGGAAACGCTGTTGTAACCGTAAAAGAAATTTTCGGCAAAATAGAGATATAGGCAAAGAAAATCGGGCTAATGGTCGATGAGGAGAAAACCAAATACATGTGCCTAAACAAACAAAAGAAACGAGATACACTACGACAAAATGTCACAATAGACACATATAACTTTGAAAGAGTGGAGAGTTTTAAATATCTCGGAGTGACAATCGCCGCAGAAATCCATATCACAGAGGAGATAAAAAGGAGAATTCAGGCGACAAACAGATGTATGTATATCCTCAACAACAGCAAAGCCTAACACGAACCTCAAAAATCAGGATACATAAAATAGTGATCAGACCGGTGCTCATGTATGGGTGTGAGACATGGACACTGACAAAAACAATGGAACTGAAACAGATGTTTTGAAAGAAAAATACTATGAAAAATCTTCCGACAGTATCACGACCCGAATACTAACCAATACCGAATGAGAACAAATGCTGAGGTCAAACGGATAAATATGTGTATATATATATATATATATATATATATATATATATATATATATATATATACGCCCACGACAGCGTCCAAGAAATTATATCCTAATACCTGAGATAGACTGGTCATATCCATAGGCTACCTAATAATCGCCTTGCCAAGTTAATTTGGGAAGAGACTCCGACAAGGAAAAGGCCCTTAGAATAACGTAGGACGTTAGGAACGAATAACGTAAGAGATAACGTTTCTTACGTTAAGAGACGTTATCTAAAGTGTATTATAAGAGATAACGTCTGCTCAAATTTAAGAACAATGGGGATTACCCACCGACCCAATTATCACGAACGACCGTGTGAGATGGAAACAAATTGTGTAGTCAGTGAAGATCCACCTCGGGTTGTAGTGCTACAAGAAGAAGAACGGAACCATCAATTATTTCCAGAGTTGATTTTTCGTACATATATGATTTATTTATTTAAGAATTTGTTATTGGTTCTTGCAATAACAAACGCACACGAAGTGTCGCTAACTATTCTTTGGGGTTTTATTATTTAAAGACAGTTTTTACCACCGAGAAATTTCGAGATTAGCACTGATAGAACATTTGTGTATGAGGTGGAAATTCGATTCTCCTTCTTCAATTAAAAACCGTCAACCCAAAAGTTGAGGGCCGCATTCTTTGCATTAACTGAATAGTGTGTAGTTCAAGAAAATTTAGATATTCAGTTCCTGGGACTGTAAACTGTACGTGAAGGGGTACCTTTAGAGCTCGTCATGTTCAACGCCGACTACATCCAGCGGCACCTACCTTCGCACCGACGAATTTGCCGACAATGTTCGACAATGCCGTCAACTCATGACATCATATGAAAGTCACTGTTCCTCCGTTAATCACCCATCTGTCATAAAGGGTGTTCAATCGAAGTTGGAGTTAGAGTTGAAAAACCGAGTTAAAAAAATGCATACGTCGCTTCTCATTTCTCGCGGATTCGCAAGTAGTTACCGCTCAGTTAATAAGCAAATTAACAACATCTATCGAACGCCCGTTTAATTTCACTGTCGTCGGTAAAAAATGAAAGACGTCTCATGTAAGAGTCGCACATTCGCCATTTCGACATCGGATAAAAATTTCCACCCACATCAACGGCTCGTTGAACTCGCCCCGCGTCTAAAGGAGATGGGAGCGTACTTGATAACGCGAGGATGACGTCAAAACGCAACCCTTTACATTTAGGAGAAAAGTTTATAGGGTAAGAAAAAAATTGTTCGAACACCTTTTGCTTGATTAATTATTTCATTGTGGCGTATCAGAAATTGTGAATAATCTAACTGAGAAACAATTTTTTTCTTAAAAATAAATTGTGAATAATCTAACTGAGAAACAATTTTTTCTTAAAAATAAACAAGTTGTCAAATGGGATACCTACTTTCAACTCAGTTCAAAATAGACAAACTTTTGTTCTAATGAGAACATCCTAATATACTACCATAATAAACTTGTTCCTTTCGCCTCTTTATCGTAACCAAAACTTTTAGTGGTGATCGACCCTTCCTTAGTAATCAAACTCATGTTTCCCATGAGTCTGATATTTGTACTGAGCGTTTGATGCCAAGGAACACGTACCGAGCAATTAGAAATATTTTAACGAGCGTTTGGTATTTTGATGAAGAGTTATTAATATTTTAACGACCGTCTCTATTTTGATGAGCAGTTATTAAAATTTTAACGAGCGTTTAGTGTTTTGATGAAATTTTTGAAGGTAAATGAGTTGTATCAAGACTCTCATTTACACAAATTATCATTCAGGGGTAACAATGGTCGACTTGGTATTAACTCCAAAGAAACCGACGGAGCTTTTATGAATTTTCTGAACAAAGCCAAGCAATCTCTCCTTGCTCTATTACTTAGTACTTGTGGATTTACTTAGAACTTTATGATATTTATTCGAACTTCAAATTTAACCTATGAAATGCTGAGCAAATCCCAACTCAGAAGACGAATTAAGAAAACTACTATGCGGGACTACAATCTTGGTTCAAAATATTAGGCATTCTTTTTTTTAAATATCTTACACTATATTTACTGGTCAAGTTTTACTTGTATGTCAATAAATTGCTGGCAACCTAGAATATAAACAGTAATCAAAAGCCCTTCCTACATGGACCATAAAACATCTAACTTATAGATATGCATTTAAAAAAAAATAGTTTGCAATTTCTGTTCGTCGTAAGCCTTAGTTGGAACCTTGGGAAGACGACGTAGGAAAAGGGAGATTAGGACGTTAAAAATTGTACCCGCCTTCTTTAAAAATCAAAGACCCTCCAATCTAGTACATCAAAAAGTACATTGTTAGCCAAAATTTTAGACCCGTAAATCCTTCCATAACCTCAAAAAATGGCCTTGAAAACAACGAAACATGCCTTACAGCTTCACATGTTCTTTTGTAATGATTCCTCTCAAACAATCAGAAGCAAAAGAACACATTTATTTCCAAAAAATTTAAAAAAACCTTCAATTCAGACTAATAATCAGCTATTTGTACTCGGAATGAGAATATTTTATAGTACTGTATAGTGAAATAAAATATGAAATAATAAAAAGTAACAACGTAAGTATGAAAAAAAATATCGAATTAATTTAAAACTTTTGATGCAATCAATCACAATTAAATGTCAGTGTTAATGTACGGGATGACGTATACAATTGTAATTAACTTATTTACGTTTTTTATTTATAATTTTCTCGAAGAAGCTGTTATCTCACGTACGGTTTGTTGTGTCACCGTAGACATCAATATAGGAGTACCACAAGGCTCAATATTAGGACCTATTCATTTTATTATGTATCCGAATCGAGTAGAAGACACATTAGCACAATCAACTGCATGCACCATATACGCGGATGATATATCGTTAATACTTTCCAATAAAAATGAAAACAAATTAAGCAATTCATTAAATCAGTCAGTAGAAGCACTGAATGAGTGGTTTCAGGAAAACCCGCTGTATTTAAATGCAGATAACACAGCGTATCTCCACTTTCATCACGCAAACACACAACCAAATGAACTCAACCTAACTATCGAAAATATTTCCAGGGAAACGAATATAATACTTCTCGGTTTACAGATAGACGAAAACTGCAATTTCAAAAACCACTGCGAATCACTGGTCACAAGCTTGAACTCAATTTGCTACTTATTTAGAAACTTAAGAAATATATTATAACTTAACTACTACGGAACTACTACTACTACTATCATGCTCATGTGGAATCTCGTCTTACATGTGAAATATGTTTTTGGGGCGGCTCCTCTTGTTTTGATAGTGTATGCCTTGCCTTCTAACCTTACCTAGTTTGTATATTTTTGAAATGCGTGTGTGTGTGTGTGTGTTCAAAAATATAAATAATTTTCTTAAAATAGTGAGTATCGTTCCTTATCAACTAGACAAGATGAATTTCTTCACTTGCCTTACGGTTGACTGAATGTTGGGTGCAAATCACCTCTGGTAATGGCAGTTAAACTTTTTAATAAACTATCTATAGAGATCAAATTCTGTCGGAACTTGCCTAAATTTAAACAGAAACTAAAAGGAAAATTTTCCCATTTGTCTATGGGAAAATAAATACCATAACATAAACATAATATAACATACAATGAGGAGGAACCTGTATAAGAAACGGAAACAGTTGGGGGTTTCAATTAAAAAAAGATGAGGTCATAACTGGGAAATATATAATAATATGACCATAAATTTTTGTCAAAATTATGGCATTTTAAAAAACTAAAATCGACCAATCGTGACCGTTTTCTATACTGAAGTGATTTCATTGTCTACAGCATGATATTTTACAAAAGGTTTTCTGGAAAAACGTTTAAGAATTCCAGATACATTTTTTAGGTAGAACACGGTGCAAGAATGTTTTTCCACTTAGCTTTTTATTAGTAAAGCTGCTGATACAATGAAAAATTATGCTGAATAGTGTTACATGCTTGAAGAATTTTGAAAAATTTAGGGCACCCTGATAGTGGAAAGCAATACAAACAAAACTATTCTAAGATCTGGTCCTTTTTTAATGTAGATATATAATGTTAATTGCAATAACAAGTTTTTTTTGCTATTTGAGATGATATTAATGCATAGAAATCACTTAAAATTAGAACGCCTCAGAACATTTCGATATGAAGTAAATAAAAATAAGTGAAAATATTTTATGGGATGTTACCCTGGTTTTACAGGTTTTACATTTTAAAGATTATAATCAAACAGAAAGAGCCCAATGTCAACACCACATTTAATAAAAACAAAAGTAGAACTAGTTTCGGCTATCAGCCATCATCAGCTAACGTTGAAAAAGCGATTAAAAACAATTATACATATAAAAATAATTATCCAGTTATTATCACCATATGGTACAAATGTCGACTCAAAATTCGATTCATTCATGGAAAATTAAAATTACGCCATCTATTCATAAACAATGTGTTAACTAATGTGTATCAAAACTGGAGTAACATGGAGAGAGGGAAGACTGATCCGATCCGATTTTAAAGATTCCCAGGGATTTTAGGCTGCTAAAGTAAATTGTGTTGTTTATAAGGTATCTAAACGAGTGTATGGCACATTTCTTTAGGTAGAATAAGAAAAAAAGTTTTTCGTGGTCAAGATATATTTTTATTGAAAAAAAAAAACGTTAAAAATGCGATTTCTGATGATTGATGATGATGATTTAATGATATTTCACAGCTCCAACTGTTCCACGAGTAAGCTTAATAGTATAATATAAAGTGAACAAAAATTTATACAAATTTATAAAAATTATATAAGATTTCGTTTATACCAATGAAAGAAAAACTTCCAAAATATGAATAAAAATGCGGCTTTTACGTTTTAACCATGTTCCACGAACCAAAAATAAAAAATAAAAACAAATAGAATATTTGAATTAATTTTGTAAAAATACATAATATATATTTTTACTGACTTTACACTGAAGAGTAGACAAAAATTACGTTTTTACATTTAGTTATTTTTTGTGTTAATTGCAGTCTAAAAATTTGGCCAATGGCATACTTTTTCATGTACCAGATGACAATATTTTTGGTTTCCTAAAAGAGTTGGAAGTATTTTTTGGCAACTTGACGGTTAGACCCTTTGATTCGAAAATTCCCTAAAAATGATCTTTATAAATGACTGCTGACATATTTTCCCAAACTCGCAGGTCGATTAGCGCTAGAACAACTGAAGGAAGAAGACTTAGAAAAGTATGTTTGAAAGAATTCACAGGCTAAAAGAAACCGTAGTTCTAAAATAAAAAAGCCTGTCTTAAACGGGTTGCGATACATTGGCTACAATAACGTCACATGGCCCTATGGAATGTAACTGCTAGACAAATTTTATTTTGCTTGATTTTAATTACACAATCCCACAAAAAAAAGTCCGGATCTGTGGATCAGACATGTGTATTCTGATCTATTGTTCATCGCTGAATCCGAATCCGAGGTCAGAAAAAGACCTGCACCCCTGAAATTGACCCCAGAGGTAAAAAATGGCCGCTATATGGTGTGAAACGTGGATTTCGGCATGACGGATATTCAGGCGAGGTCGAGATTACATTCCCAATTGGGGAAGCTGAATTCTTGGTCAAAAGAGTTTAGAGCCGACTAGAATTCACCCTCTGAGGTCGGAAAATGGGCCCTCGGGAGTCGGCAAATCGAGATTCGCACGTCGGGATTGTATTTACTTTCGTTAAAATTTTATTTACTAATTAATGAAGAAAATTAATAAACTAAAATAAAAAAAATAAATCATTCAAAAAGTAAATATATACGCAGGGCGTGAATTCCAATGGGCCTCGAACTGTTTCACCGTCGTCTGCGTTGCTTAAGTTTAAGAGTACATGAAAATCCGAGTGCTGCGATCCCGACCTGCAAATCTCGATTTTCCGGCCCCCGGAGGCCCATTTTCCGACCTCAGAGGGTGAATCCCAGTCGGCTCTAAACTCTTTTGACCAAGAATTCGGCTTTAGCTTGGGAATGTAATCTCGACCTCGCGTGAACATCCGCCATCCCGAAATCCACGTTTCACACCATATAGCGGCCATTTTTGATCTCTGGGGCCAATTTCAGGGGTGCAGGCCTTTTTCTGACCTCGGATTCGGATTCAGCGATGAAAAATAGATAGGAATACACGTGTCTGATCTACAGATCAGGACTTTTTTTGTGGACCTTGTTATTAATAATCACTGAATTACAACTTACACTTCTCGCATTATGAGTTTATTGAAATTAATATTAAATTTTGTCAATTTTTTTTGAACGTCTAATGTGACACGTAAGGAAAAGAGAGTATATATAATTAATTTTCTATTTACTTCGAATTCTAGTGTTCAAAATTCCCTAAAGAAAAATAATACATTATTTGGCAAAAATCAATTTAAAAACTTTCCGAAAAACTAGCTATACATTCGAGAAATCGTAAATTCTTCAGAAATTCCACCCACTTTATAATTCATAATACGACTTCTAGTACCAATTTCAGAACTAAAAATTTAAATCCAGAATCTTTAAAATTAATTGCATAACAAAGATAACGGATTCCTTGATAACCACTATATCAAGCAATATGATAAAAACTAAATGGATTTGGAGATTGGAAATTTCTTAGAAGTTGCCCTAACTTTTCCATTCGTCAGAAATTCTCGTCAAAAAAAAAAATTAATTTCAAATCTGAAGGATCCAATTCTGAATCCTTAAAATTTGCTAATATTAATAAATCCTAATGCTAATAATATTATTGTTATATTTGAAGATATTAGGTAAAGATTACAGTGTTATTATATTGTTATGTTTTACTAATATTACAAATTTCTCAGAAATTGCCCCAACTTCACGATTTCTCAAACAATTTCCAATACTAATTTCAGATCAGAAATTTTCAATTCTGAATCCTTAAAATTTGTGGCAAAGATTAGTATTATTACCAACAGTAGATTAAAATTTAAGATTAACAGATACCAGAGTATAATTTGATTACTGGTATATCAGAAAGTTGGCCAAACATTGTCTGGGTATTTGGGAAATTCTTCGTAGGTCGCAATAACTCTACAACACTTTACTTCAAATACTGATTTCAGCACTGAAACTAATTCTAAATCATTTGTTGCAAAAATGTAATGTATTACTTTAATGGCAATATATCCAAAATTTTGGAAAAACTAACTAGACACCCGAGAAATTACAAATTCCTCAGAAGTTTCCCCATTTTTCGCCATACAATTTTTAACATTGATTTCGGAATTGAAATTCCAAATCTTTAAAATTTCCTGCAGAAGGTATATTTGATTACTGTTAAAATACATTTCTAAAAAGCTAACTTGACAAACTAACAAATTTCGTGGGAGTTCCAATCTTCAAGTTTTTACTTTACAATTTCTGTTGGCAGATATTGATAAAATCATCAGTACCATATATACCATACATATCCCCTATTCAGGGATTAAGTCCCCCCCAAGAATCGATCCGCAACGGATTCAAATAAAAAGGCGTAAATAATCATCGGAGAGTAGAACCCCACGGATCTTCTTCGGGACGTTAGGAGAGATAGAGAGAGAAAAAGAGAGAGAGACACCCGGCCGGGTAACCCGGAACGAATTTGGGTCAAATTATTTCAGGGGAAACCCTTGTCCGCATCAGCGTACACGTACCTACATATACCGGGAGCGACGGAAATAGAGCGACCGCTGACGTCAGAGAGGGGGGCGAATCCGGGAAAGGGGACACCCGGGAGCTGAACTGACGTCATTGGGGGGCAGCCGGTGGTCTGACCCACTTAAAGGTATGAATGGCCTCGCTACAGGACGACAACCCTGGCGAATTTAGGTCAGGCACCGGCTATATCCCCCTCCTACCCCCTTTCTGTGTCTTCCGATCCTGGGACAGGCTAAATATAGAAATCGAGGATTTCATTGTGGAAAATGTACATAAATCATAAACGTGAACCCTAAATCGGGTGGGTAAATTTTAATCGTTAAATTATCACAAATGACATAAATAATTGGGAAATTGTGTAATTTCTTCCGATTAAAAAAATTTGAAGGAAAAGTTTAACGGCGCTAAAATTAATATGTCTATTGACAATACTTTGTTGTAAGCAATTAGTTTTGTGCAGTACATAATAGAATAAAAAATATGTATTGCAGAAAAATGTTATTATGGTGGTTTTACGGTGTTTTTATAATACATTGGGGTAACATTTAACGAAATAAAAGCTGAACAATTTTTAACCTAATTTACAATAACTTTTCCAATAATTGTAATAATCTATTTTAACAAAAATTTTCCAAACATGTATGACTATTTCCTGATAAGAAAAAAAAAACAGCTGTTTGCATAAATGTTGCTTCAATTGAAGAAAGTTTGATATTTAAAATTGATTTACGGTTCTATTGGATTTTCCCCACTTTTTGAAATATTCAGTTCGTAGCTTGTAATGAATCGAATCTCGAAGACGAATTTTTGGGGATTTTACAAGTACACCGAGGCCATACTATAAAAATGCCCTTTACCTATCTGCAACCATATCAATCATATCAAAAATAAAGGAAGACACGAAAGTTTCCATAGAAAACGGCGAATGTTGAAGGAAAACAAACGTGTTTTTCTTAATATACACTATTCACACCTACAGTTGCGTCCTAAATGCCAAAACACACCATTCTTCAGTTTTGTAACTAAAGGTGACAGTCGATGCATGACGTCTGTAAATCTCTAGTGTGAACATATTTTCGCTTGGATAAAATTTACCCATAGCCGCAAGTGCTAAGTTTGAGTTAAATGTTTGTATGGAAAGTTTGTTACTAACATGTAATTTATTTTTTCTTGAGTATAAGTTGTGCATGTAATAATATACTTTTAAAATCATAACTTTAAAAAATGGAAGAACAATTGTTGAAGATATCAACATTAGTGATCACGACTCAGCTTCAGAGGAGGTATTATTTAAAGAAAATGAAGTAATGCAGATGATACGTAATGATGTTCTCTTCTTCTAATTTGTACTGAATTACGTCAGCCAGGATGGACGACATTTAAACTCATAAGCAATCCTTAAATTGCAACTGGTATTATACCCTCTGTATAAAGTCGAAGACAGAAAAATGGTTATTTGTCGCGTCAGATGCAAAATTTAAATTTGTCGTAGGCATTAATTCTTTTTTTTTAGGAAAACTGCGCCAAAATAAATATGTCAGATGATACGTTTGATATTTTATTATACATATCTTGTTTTGTATCTTGTGTGACTAATTTTTCGATATTCTACAACCTCGTCTGTGTCTGATGAAATTTCCTGACAGATTCGTTAAGCTTTCTAAATTGGCAATCGCTGACATGACGGCAGTCACACTTTGGGCTCTCGGCACGCTGACACTTATGCTTCCAATATTTGCATTGGTTCTTATTCTGTTCAATTGAGACCATTCTCTACGCATTGTGCGTTGGGATTCCCTTCGTTCCATTAATTGCGACATACTTTACTCCATACTTTAGCTTGCTCAGGTTTTTGCAGTCTTGGTGGATTCTCGTGGATTACTCGTTTTTCGGGGCCCTTTTTGTGCCAATATGGGGTGGAGCAATATCTGAAAGAACGGGAAACCACTGAATCGGTGTGGATTTTGTAGTGTCTGATAGTTTTCATTGTATCGTTTAGTTGAACGTCAATATTCTTTGTGTTGACACTATTTAGATAGATGAGGCTACAGTATTCTACTACTGAATACACACAAGGAAGAAATGTGGTTCTGAGGACCGTCACATCTGCGTCATATTCAGTTCCAGCCATTTTATAGATGATCTTATTTCTTGTCTTGGGCTTTGCTGCCGTGTTGGTAAAATCTTGCTGTATGTCAGTGAGCGACCCAATGATTCCCAAATTTTCGGAAACTTATAACGGAGTGGGTGTTCTCTGAATTGTATATTAGGCTGATAATTGGCTTAATGACTATTTAGCTGAAAGCAGGCTCATTCTGTTTTGGTTATATTTGGTTTCAAGCGCCACGCCTTGAAATACTCGTCCAATATTTTTAGGTCCCTAGTTAGATTTGTCAATCAGTGTAATATCGTCATCGTACAAGAATTTTCTGAAATGTATAGGTGGGATATCTGAAGTGTGTATATTGAAAAGAAATGGAGCAAGAACTGATCCCTATGGCAGTCCGTCATTTGGCCTCTGGGAACGGCTGATTTCTCCTATAATTCTCGTTGATAGCATGTCGTTAAACAAGGTTGCAAGTTGTTTCCATGAGATTGTGTTTCGGAATTTCAGCACTACAGCTTTCCGCCACACAGTGTGGAACGCCGAAGTCAAGTCCACGAAAACAAAATTGTGAGAAACACCGCTTACTTCCCGATACATCGGGCTTCGGTTGCTTAGTCGATTTAAGTAACCCATCAGACCCTGACGACGATTGCTGATGCTACCTCACCATCTCTACACTTACATTTTTTACTTGACTAGGACACGGACTGCTTCCGATTCCACCCCTCGTTGGAGGTGCAAAATGCTGTAAGGCAGAGTGGCATCGACCACATAAAGGGTCCACGCAATGTCAACGTAACGAGTACGGCAGCATCGGGAGAGCCTAGGCTACCAAGTTCAAGATGCAGCCTGAACAGAATCTTAGACATAAATTCAGAGTATGTGGGACCTCTTCTCGAATAGCGATGCGTGTCGAGAGATGATGGCTTTGTCTAGCCGAACGGGTGCGGTTGGTTGCTCTTAAAGCACACCCCGTCCAGCGAGGTAGTATGCAAATATATAAGGGTGCCATTAAGATATAAGGAACAAGATTGCCAGTGTTATCGAGCTACAATATCTTAGCAGAGCAATGGGCATGCAGCCATCATCTATATAATCCTTTTTTCCTAGTTTGCATTAGGCTACAATTTTCAATTTTTTGTGAAAGCATTTGGTATTTTTCCGGACTGCAAGATGGTGTCGAGAAGCTTAGTAAGCTATAAGATAGCGAATGGGCCAAATTGTTTTAGGAACTCTAGGAATAGGTTGTCGGGCCCAGCTGCCTTTCCCAGTCCCACTTTTTGTAACGCTTTTACTGTCTTCGGGTTTAAATGTATACCCTTAAGGATGCCGAGAGCTCTAACGATGTCGGAGCTTCCGAAAGCGTGCACGGTGAGTGAACGGAGGAAGACTATCGGTATATATTTCACTATCGGTAAGAAGACAGTTTCAAACCACACTCATTGTAACTTATCTTCTAGAAATAAAAAGTATTCAAATTTTATAAGGTGTCAATATGGCAATTATCTTTTGGACTGTTCACAAAGTTATTAACGTGTAAAAGCCAGGAAATCATCTATTAACTACAATTCACCTAAACACCTTACATTTAAAAGTCAACATTTGTTGCTTTAAAAACAATATAATATTGAAATAGAGACGATGGACCACCTTACAGAACTTTGATAAGATTATTGACAACGGTTGTCAAATAGGTCATAATCTTTACGTGACCATTTACATCAAGGACATAAATCCATACATTTTTACAAAAAAACGTGACTCCGATAGACAACCAATTTGGGTCCAGCAATGGTGTTTGCACACGCGAGGTGTACAGACACGAACGTAACCATATGAGTATAACGTGCTATATTGATTATATCGAAACGGTTTCACGATAAATTAATCCACAATTTGCAAGGTATAGAAATAAATCATCAAGAAATTTAGATATTATCTGATTTGCATTGGCACCAAACTTCGCAAGAAAGTTAATGAACAATTTATAAATACTACAGACAATTTCTGTTTGATTATTTTGGTAACATACAAGCAAAAACCAGTATTTTCTCCAAAGTGGACGAACCTTTTAATAGCTCATCATCAAGACAATGAAACTCTGAGAGTCCAATAAATTACTTCCACTGCTGCGTACCCATGAATTGAACAAACCAGAAAATCGTTTGTAACCATAAAAAGTTTCTTCGCAAGTTCAGACTTTCGTTAAGGTCTTCGAATTCGCAGTATTAAACACAAATTCGCTCTGAGAGCTGGACCCTTGGCACTGAAAACGGCATTGAATCTTTTGAAATCCCTGATATGTAGTAAAAAATGCTACTTAGACACAGGAAATATCCAAAGAATTATGCATGCATTATAAAGAAAAAACACAAAGAGCAAACAAGAGAATGATTAGAAATTTAGATTTTGAAATTCAGAAGGAAGGTAATTGACTGGAAGGCTTTAGTTTCTTGGTTTATAAACTTTGTAAGTCTTAGTTAAACCATACAAGTAGACATATTCAGAACTACAGCATCCAAGGCTGGATTTGCCATTCAACACAAAATCGACCGTAGTACATGTAATTACATAATTAATTTTGAAAAAACTGGCTATCTTCCGGTAAATATCTGAATCAAACTTATTTTTCATGTATTCGATGCATACTTCCTTCAGAGTTCGAAACTTGGTCCAATAACTTTTAAATTTAGAAAAATCCTGTAAACACGACACGAGAGAAAATCTCTCGTCATGACCGAAATATCGATAAAATGAACTAAGGAGGAGAGAGAGCGGAGGGGAAAAGAGAAGCTCGAAGTAGGCCACGTGCACTTTTTGCCGCGGAAAACAATGACGTCAATGATGACGTGAGAGGGGAAAGCGGTTTTCCGGGGCCAGGATTCGTCAAGAAAATCTGAAGGCGTGGCCGACAATAACGGCAACGTGTTCGATCCGATGGGGACCGAGGGGATACTCCAAGCACGAGACATGGGGACGTTGCAATTCATAACGGCGATGTTGTCGCATCGAAGGAAAAGCCAGGGAAAAAGTTCCAATAAAAGCTCTATATAAATTTTCCCTTCTTTTGCGCTTCATCCTGAATATTTCGTACGAGCAGGAACTAATATGATGGTAGTAATCTTCAACCAACGATTCAACGTTAATTGGGGAATAAAGCAAATGTGGGTGTACCGTATAATTCTAAAAATACCTTGGACAGGACTTGGAAAAAGTATTTTCTCGACAGACGACTTGGTTTTAGAAGTGGTCAAAACATTACGACACAGATTTATATTTTCTTAATATGGAATGAAAATTAACAAATTAAAATCATCGCTGTTATCAGATTTTTGGTATTGAGAAAGTAACATACAACAGGAAACTTCGTACAAATTTAGTTTCTACTTCTAAAATTAGCAACAAAAAAATTGTAAAAGATGTTTTTAAAAACGTACCAAGTCTACTTAGTGCCACGGCGGTTAAAGGTGGCTTTAAGAGAAATTTTAACTTACACATGTGAAAATTGGTAGGAATCCTTCACAAAGGAAAGTAGTATAAACGTAAACCTCTCAAAATTATAGATTATAACTTTATTAAAACAATAATATGTACTATAGTTTTACCCTGTTTGTAATATTAGTTATCTGTTCATATGGCCACAATCCTAAAACCAAGTCGCCATGTGTACCTACTTCATAAATATTAATTAATACGTAATTTTCTGACTTTGCAATAACATTAACTTTCTTCTAGAATGAGAGTTATCCACTATTATTAAAATGAACTGTTTTGTTAACTGTTAAAAGCAATTGTAGACAATTGCAGCATTTAATAGTATTCCTTGCTTAGTAACAACAGAGTAAAATGGTGACCATACATTTAGAGCTTTTCGGAATAAAATTTTAATACAATCAACAACACATCATCAAGTAATAACAATTAATATCGAAATTTTCAATGATAAAGGGATTTGATATCAGCACTAGAGTGCCTGATGGTGCATAAATATTTTTTAACACATTATTTCTATCGTCTTTATTATTAAAAAGAATAATAAAGTAAAAATTTTCCAAAATATATAGTTTACAATACAATTTATTTCTACAGATCTCTAAATCTTTTTCACTCTCACAAAAATATATAAAAAAATACATGCATAATACGTAACAACATGCATTTTATATAAACACCGAAGTTGATTTACGGTCTAAATTGATGCTTCGAACATTTTTATCCGACATTCATAAACTAACCTAACGATATGTTAAGAGTTTAAGAAGCTATACTTAATTTCAAAAAACGTTACAAGTTATATAACGAAATACACAGTATATTTTCATTTGTATTTGAACGATTTCAAAAGCAAGTTGGAAGAAACCTAATAAGTAGTTAAATAAATTGCTTTAAACACTGTTTATTTTGATACTGGTTATTCCACGTAAAATCCTATAAAAATAACCTAGAATTTTTTTGCCAATTTTGAACATCAAGTTTATACGATTTTTCATAAAAC
The DNA here is from genome assembly GCA_963576515.1 of Cryptocephalus primarius. Taxonomy (NCBI): domain Eukaryota; kingdom Metazoa; phylum Arthropoda; class Insecta; order Coleoptera; family Chrysomelidae; genus Cryptocephalus; species Cryptocephalus primarius. Next base: position 528,294 of record OY754937.1, read on the forward strand.
TATAATTCAGCAATAATGTTATTAAATGTATTACATATTGCTAGTGATTTTAAGTAGTATCATTTAGATGTGTTTCTTATATTTATTCCGAATTATAAAGCACCCTTTACCAAGCTTTTGAACGAATTTAAGTGTTGTGTTTGTTGTTCCATCTTCTAATCAATTATTCAATGGAAAAAAATTGTGCTTTTACCATTATGACTAAAATTCCCGCCAGAGATGCCTTGCCTTGCTCCTCCGTTGCATACTTGGCAACATCGTGACCCAGTTAGACGCCATGAATGACTAGATCCGAGGGTATCAACCCCCGGGTAGGCTCGATTTAGGTCAACGATACATTCTATCCCCCCCCGAATGGCTGGAGATAGGAGCTGCAAATATGGCGAGATTACCTATTTATAGACCCCCCTGCAATGCCACCCTTGACACCGCTGTCTATCCCGTTCGCCATGAATGACGTGTGGGTATAATGGAAACAGTATTTTTTTTGTTTTCGCAGAAACGCCGAGAAGGATTGGGAATAGGGGGGCGCTGCGTTGGCTGCTCTCTTTCTCAAAAGGAAAATCATTATAGTTTTAATTCGTCAGGTGTGCAAGTATTTATGGTGTAAAGAGCGCGTGTTGTCGAGGGAGCCACTTTAATGACCACCCTTTTCAATAAATGAAGGTTGAGGTGCCCTATTCATCACACTGATTTCATAATGAAATTAATGTATCATCTCACCTTCTTTGGCGTCAACGTGGATTTCAGAACACACTAATCCTACTTAAATATGAATACTCGATTAAATCTCATATTTAAATATTTTGGAAAATTGATTCTTTATAACTTAAGTGCAATCAGTTCAGGTATTGACGGGAACCAACCGGTTCGGTCATAAAACTTGACGATGGCGACAAAAAAACACAAAACCAAATAAACTAACCACTGCCCATTATTTCAGAGAGCAGAAAAATCACTAAAAAATGTTCAGAAGAAGGCTCAGGTTTAAGAAGAAAGTGTTCAGAGAAGAGGGAGAGTTTTTAACCCGTTACGAACATGTTCTATACTCAATGAAACATAGGCCTTTAATCACGTGCCACAAATAAAATATCTCACTGAATGACACATGTACAGAACTCCTGTTGGAGTAAACTTAGGTAATTCTAACATTATAAAGATACCACCAATTTTAAGATAAACTCTGAATAGACAATTGCACCCAAAATTATAAATTATTCCCATTCTGTTAATGTATAATTAAGCTCAAAAAAGAAAAATATATCAAAAACGGATTCAGGTACAACTACCAAATAATGCATTCATGAAGTATTTTTTAGTAACAATAATTATTATCACCAGTAGGTACTATCATTACCTATTTTTGATAGATAATAACAATCACTATAATTGTAAGTGCAAAGATGTTAAGAGCCTAGATCACTGTTACAACTAATAGAAAAATGAACCAAGAATGACGTGTCAACCTATGGTCATCAATTTTAGAAATACAAAACAACGTATTACGACTTTATTGCCTCACTCTTATGTCAAATTCAAATCGATCCAATCAGCAAACCGATTTATTTGTATTTTGTGTTATTTTAGTGAAAATGTAGCAAACATATCCCTCAAAAATTTAATATCTGCCGCTGACACTTTTCAACGTTAGAAATATACTACCAAATATAGTAAAATCTCTAATTACGGACACATTTATAATAAGGACTTCACTACTTCAGGACACTTTTACAATGTTCCCCATTTTATTGTTGTCCTAATAAATACATGTAAAACGAAAATCTATAGAACCCCTCTGTAATACGGAATAATACTTAAATCAGAATCAAACCTATAACTAAAAGTGAGTTTATCCCAAATCATTAAACTACCGTTTTCCAAGCATATTACATATATATGTTTAAATTGATCCACATTTACAAATAAAGAGTGACAACTATAATACTGAAAACGTAAGTAAAAATTTTGAAGAGGGAAACGGCGAAGAAAATGAAAATATTCAAGATAAAATCAGATACGATGAAATTTTTCAACAGTATACAAAACTAAAAACAATGCATCTCTGAAATAGTAAAATTAACTTAATACATGATTTTGTCGTTGCCATTCACGCCGGTATGCAGGTCGGATAGGATCGGATATCCTGTGGGAGGGCGAGACTAGGATACATACACCCTGAGTCTGGCACGAAGTAACAAACTTGGGGGGAGGGGGGGGGGTGAAACCTATAAGGGGTACAACCGTGCCTGACGACCGTGGTTAGGAGCCCACGTTAAGCTGTAGGTCCCATCCAAATAGGACGTAGACAGGCAAAATGGAGATGTAAAAATATTCAAATAAACAAACATACACGATTTTGAAAAATATTTAAAAAATAAAACTCTTTCGATAAACTAAAACTTAGAATATTTTCGGTACATGAATTGCAGAATTGTTAATGTATACGTTATATTATTTGTAATAAATACTGTTCAACTATGCGTAATTTTAATTTCTGTACTTACTTATTTTACATTTGAAATTTGATACAAAAAAAAACAATTAATTAAGCAAAAACAAATACACCTACAGGGTGTCCCAAAGGTTGCGTTGCAGAAGTAAGGGACGACATCTATCACATTTTTAAGCATTTCTGTTAAAACACCCATGTCTCTTCCCTTTAAAAAGTTATAAGCGTTTGAAGGTCCTATGTATCGTCTTATATATTTCTCAAAAATTTAGTCGCCTTTGACCAAAAGTACAGAAGAGAATTTGTTCCATTCCAAGAGGTTACAATAATGTTTTGGGGAGGGAATTAATATCCCTAATAAGAACATAACCAATGAAATTTATGTTGTAAACGTAATTAGACCCATTATTTACCCATTACGCAATAAATTGGGTGAATAGTTTATCTTTATGGATGATATTGTTAGGTCGCATCATGTAAGCCGGATTCAGGCGACATTTGAAGAAACAAATATCAGCCAACCGGAATGTCCAGCGAATTCGCGTGCTACGAATCCCATCGAAAACGTGAGATTTCATATCTAGAGTAATTCATAACAGGATCAACCCACCTGAAACTTTGGAAGAGTTAACCGTAGTGGCTGAGGGAAGTCCAATATTCCACCAGAAATCATAAATCATTCTACTGATTCAATTCACAGACGGGCCAATGCATTGATACGAAGTAGAGGAGGGACATACTAACTACTGATTGTTGTTAACTTTATTTATTAGTCTTTAATTAGGTATATTCTTGATCCTTATGTTTATTTAATCTTAGGTTTATCCTTTAATTATGTTTATTCTTAATTTAAATTTATTCCGGGTGTCATATATTTAAATTAATTTAACTAATAAGCAAATAATTGAGTAAAGAACATGCTTTTTAAAACCGATAACATCATAATAATAATACACCAATAACACCAAATAATACACACAAAAACTATGGTGTCCAAGATATAACTTGGTGTTGTGTGTAAAATACAAAAAAAAAAAGAAAATAATATATTCACGGTAAAACACGAATGGCATTGATAACCAACTCTTCCAAATTAAAAATGAACCTACTGCACGTCTAATTATCTAATTGTCATCTAATTGAGATTCTAATTTGTATTATTCTAGTTCTCATTCAATAACAAACTCTCGACCAGAATTCTATCTCTGGAGTTTTTATCGATGATTGCAGTAGGCCATACTGAATTTGTATAGCAATATTGAACATAAACATAGGCATACATTAGTATATATTAATTCATACGAACTTAGGCGATATTTCGAAATATTTTTATTCGTGTTGTATATTTTATTACAAAGGTTGCTTTGTTTTACGTTAATATTTTGTAGTTCACTATTAAAACTAGCCGTGTTTAAAGTGTGTCTTATTAACGAAAATAAATACGATATTTAAGGAATGACTAAAATCTAAATTGGCGGCACTTGACTCCACAAGTCGTTACATACGAATTATCTCGTCTACTTTGATGACATACATAGTAAATAAGCGCAATACGTGTATACCTGTTAATACATATGTATATAATATACACTCTGTATATGCACACACTAGCATACAAAATTCATCATTTCAATTAGAATGTGCCATTACTTGACTTGCATTGAAAATATTTAAATTTAAGCTGCAAAAATAAATAACAGAAGTTAGGATATTTCTTTCAGAATATTGTAAATAGCTCAAAAAATTTAACTTAGCATTGAATATTCTTAAAATTTCAAATTTTATTATTACCTAACTAATTTCTTTACCTTTAGAGCAGTCCATTTGGATATTTTTAAAACAAAACAACGGAGATCATAAAATTCACGTATCCATCCTTAATATTAATTAACCGATTGTTAACTCTTTTCGTTCGCAGGTTCGTATTGTGCTACGAAAACAATTATCTCTTCATTGGTACGATTTTTAAACTGATCTGAACGAATCAATGGACGATCATCGACCAGTGGAAGTGAACGGATGAATAAGCGTATTGTATTAAGAATGTGATTTTGCGAAACGAATGATATTTAAAACGAGTTTACAGATTTCTAAAATAACAATGGGAGACACAAATATCTCATTGTTGTTTTGTATAATTTTAAATCTGATTCGTTTCGCACAATTTGAAGAAATTTCAACGAAGGAATTATGCTTTCATAACAATTCTCCGTGTAACCATTTCATAAACATTCCGTACAAAGTTCAATAAAAGTTTACCAAGTAAGTTCTATTAACGCTATTTTCAAAAAATGAAACCCACACCTTCCCACACATTAACTATTACCGGACGTGTAATGTATCCGTATTCCTTGTATCTAGTGGACCATAAACAACAAATTAGGTAACAAGAGTTGCATGGCATTTTAGTATACAGTTCACAGGAAAACTGTCGTTATTTTTTTTTAGAATGTCTGATACAGACCATAAAAATTGTGGGCTATTAAATTAAAGATACAGCAATAATTGTATTTACGACTTAATTTTGATATAAAAGTTTTTTGAGTGAGTGACGGGGTCTGCGGTATTAGTTAGAACATGAGTAAAATAAGCTATACGATCATTTTTGTTATTGAAAAATAGGAATTCTCTAATGTTTGAAGTACATATCTTTTAGGTTACACACATACACAAGAAAATGTTCTTATTACCACTAATATTATTATTTCAGGACTTTTAGAGATTCCTCGTGTTGAAAATGAACTCTTCAAAGTTTAAGCATGTCCAAACTTTTAAATGTATTTAAATTATTGTTATAGTTTACTTTTACAAATATATTTTCACATTTACATTTAAAACTTTCAAAAAATATAAATCCCCTGAATGGTTAGCTTTGAAATCTCTCTGTTCTTGTAACTTGTAATGTTAAATTAACATTTAACTTTCAACCATTTTTGGCTGTGGTGAACCAAGTTCAATAAGTTGGGTCTATCAACTTATGTAGTTTTTATTGATGTTATGTCAAAACCTCTTCTGATCTCTACATGCAAACCTTTTGGGGTTTTTAAGGTGATTCAATATATATCTCATAAACAATACAAGTTAGTTCAAGTTTGGAGAACTGTTATCAGTGTGACAATTATCAGTCAATTAGTAGCCCAGACCTACAAATATAGTGTGTTAACATTTTTCTTGTTTATGTTTAACTTAAATTACCATATTTTTTAAGAGTTTTCAGTTGTACATCATAGAAATTTTAATCAGTGTTATATTTCAGAAACATTTAGACATCTAGTTCTAATGTTAATGTTAATGTAAAAAGCAGCGTCAACTCAGAATTATTTTTTATCAATTGAAAACTTTCTCCTAACATGTTTCCAAACATCATGTCTTCTGTTTATTCTTGAATTCCTGTTGAATTAAAAAATTAAAATTTTCTCATGATTTTCCCCATTACAACACTACAAAAAATTGTACTTGTTGCAACAAAACAAAGTCGGTAGGTTTGTAAAATAGGTTGGATAGGATTTGACTGGAATTTGAAATGTAACATAATAAATGTAAATTTCCTAAAATATCCTAGTACTTTTTAAATTACTAAAGGTAACATCAGCATAGGCACTGATGTTTAATTATAATAATAAGTAAAATGTTTCGTTTTAAACAATGTCTAAATTCAAGATGGCGATATCTCCATAGCTACACTCAAAAAAAATTTCACTTGTCTTGGTGATTTTGAAGTAAAAATTTTCTAAACACAAAATTTAAAAAAAAAACCGTTTAGAATGACTGTTGCTCTAGTTGTAACTAAATAAAATTATATTTATTTGAAAATTAACAACATGGTGATAGTATGAACGGTTTATCAAAAATTCCATTAATTTTTAATAATTTCGCGGTTAAAAAAATTGAAAAAGTTCTAATTTTGACGAAGTAGTAGTTCCAACAGTGCCCACATATGTGACAAATATATGGTAAAAATTTCAGAAAGGTCGGTAAAGTAGTTTCAGAGAAATCACTTGGACATTGCATAAAAAAGTGATTTTAAGATAAACGCATATGTAAAAGAGCATGAGAAAATTAGATAGTTTTGCTCCAAAACTTATAGTAAAAGTCAAGCACGAATCCAAAGCCAACAAGGCGAGAGCCATGAAATGGGGAAACAGCTTGCTCCAAAATGTGCGCTGCGGAGTGCGCTGGAGAGCCTAATCGAAAAATAGAAATATAGTTTAAACTCTGTGAATTGAACATAGAATGTAAATACTTTGTTCACAGGACACTCCAACCCAAAGGACAAATTCAGGCACATGATATAAAAATCGGTTAGTACGATCATCAATCTGCAATTGTGATGCAAATGACTGTCAGATCGGAAGCCCAGAAATACAGGTTTACATTTTACCTTATACCAGAATTTTTCAGAGTTATTTGCAGTGAGAATTTGTGTTCTTTAATGCAAAGTAACCCTAAAACACATGAAAGTGTACTTTAAATTCACAATATACATAGTGAAGCCTTCATAAATCAGTCGAGAGTAGTCCTGGAATTGTTGTAGGCACTTCTGATTGGATGATGCATCAATTTACAATAGATACAAAGTCTTAGACTTAAACATTACGTCGTAGTAAAGTAGACTCTGAAAACAAAAACCATTTTTTGATATAACTTTAATCAAAAGACATTTGGTCCGTTAATCAGTTGGAAACAGTTCCAGAACAATCCATGTGTACTTCTGACTGCACCACAAACCAACTCATGGTGAAAATTCAGAAAATTTACTAATAGCACTAACCTATAAAATGACATCGATAATTGAAATAAAACTGCAATGCCAAAGTACTGGCTTTGTTCGTAAATTAGTTAAGAACTGTTCTGTAAGTCGATGTGCCATTCCTACAGTCTAAATTTGGACTATATAGTGAATGTAGCAATGCAGGCTGTGAAACAAAATACATGTTTGACATATGCTAAACGCTACAATGAACATGCTAGACTTCCATGCTAAACGTTTTGTCTGCAAATCAATTTACAGCGATGTTGGAAATGTTAAGAGTTTCTTGAACTGCTTTACTGACTGAGAATTCAATTAGCATAAACCTTGCCATTACGCCCTACCCTAATCAAAAAATCAATTATTTACACATTATGTAATTCCTATAATTGTATTTTTTTATTGCCAAATGGAAAAGACTTGGAGGGCCATAGGATATTAATGGGGGGAGGGGGTATAGGTTTCAGTGGCAATATTTTTTAATAGCAATTTAATAAACAATTAGTCGGTTGTAATTCACATGGTTCGTAGGCGTGAATCATGTGGTTCCCTAAATAATTTATCTGTACAAAAGGTTCATTGAGTAAGAGGGCACCTGTCTCCTAAGCATTGTTAACGTGTGTGAATGTGTGTATACATAGGTGCATATACATAATAAAATAAATACGAATAAGAAACGAAATATTAATATAAGTAAACGCTCGTCGAGTAAATGCACAGCAGGGAAACGTTATTCATAGAAGCGATCCAAGTTATGTTATTATGAATGGAAAATGGGAACCATTGATTAGTAAAGGATGAATGACTGTAACTAAAACGGACGAAGGCCGACGACATCTCGCCCAAGGAACGTTTACTATTTTACTACAGCAACATCTAATTACGGCGGATTAAACAGGATATAAGTATTGTATTCCGCCACGGGATGCACGGGATGTAAATGGCGTTCGTATACATATGTACACACATTATGTACGTGCGTATCCACCATCATCACCTTCATGATCATAAAATCATGATCCATGATATCCATGTTTGGATATGTACGTGAGTGTACATGGTGAATGAAGTACACAAGTATGTGGGGCGTAATAAGCGAGAACCGACCCCGAAACCGAGGGGGAGGGTGCCCTCCATTTCTAAGGGTAGGTGTTCGGAAGTAAAAAGAGGACCTCAGGGGTCGACACTTACTCTTCAGACGGGTCGGTCATGGTTCGTCTTCTGCGGTGTCCTACTCCTCGTCGAAGCTAGTCCCTCCTCGTTTGAACACCGCATTTTCGCGCAACATCAAATCCAACTTATCAACACGGAAAACACCATCGAACTAAGATACTGTTAGTTCTGACATATTGTCGGCGGGGGCGTTGTGCGCGTGCGCGGCGGTCGCAGCGCGCGCGTGGCTCCAAGTCGGCCGGCGGTTCGAAATTGCCCGCCACTTTTCCGGCTATCGATTCGCGTTCGACCTAATTCTGACCCCCTAACAGCTCGACTTTGGATCATAATTCCCTCCCGTTTTCAATTTCCCTCCTTTTTTCTACTTGACGAGCATAATCGTCATCGTCGTGACGGGGGGGTTCACATCGATCTAACAAAGTAAGCGTCGCGGTGCTGTCTGGGTGAGTGAATTCCACAAAGGTTTGTGTGTTTTAGCAATAAATGTGGAATACTGGTTCAACTCTATACTGTCAACACAGATTTCGTAACATTATTGCATCTTCAGACAAATCCATTCCCGTCGAAGGTAACCGTTGTGATTTTGTAAAAGTGAATTGCGGAACATGATCTACAACTAAGTTCAAAATATTTTTTCTACAATTTAATCGATTCTACATGGCCCACAAAGTAAAAAAAAAATAGAACATAGAAACCACAAACTGTAAATCCTGAAACATAAAAGTCGGAGAATTGTTTCAGAAACATGAAACTGTTTTTACTTCTTAACAAACAAATTTTTGAAAAACTGAGATATACTGCTTTGTTAATGCTAAGGTAACCATTACCCCAATATTACAGTAATCACCTCTGTGAAACAAACTATATAACACTTATAGACTTCATTTTCTCGTTTCCAAAGTGATTCTTCAGTTACCTCTTAGGATTCAGTGTTTAAAGTCTTTGGTTTCTATCTCACAAATGAAACCTTTACTGAAACGTTTTTCCAACATTCTCTATTGCATGAGTTTCTGTACCAAATACATCCACCTGAAGTTTCACTATTGATGCGAAACAGGTTATAATACTCTGAATTAAACCCATGGACCTGCAGGACTACTTTCAGGGAGGTGCATCTGCATCTGCACATTCTATTTATAACTAATGAGGTATAATTTATAACAGTACATCCATACGTAGGTATCCAGAATTAGGCATTTACGCCATGCCAGTTAAGTTAATGTCAAATTTAAGCCATGTAGGTTCATAAAAAAAAGGGTAGAGAACGAGAACAATGAATTCATTGAAAAGGTGACAAGACTTAAGGTGTTGAACGAATTTGGATAAGTTATACGTTTTACGTTTCTATTCAAAGGTGAATGTAATATTTAAAATTTTGTTTCTTTCTCTTTCTGTCTTTTTCATGGCAGGGGTGTGCACTTCCTTCCCGGCGCCCGTGATTAAACCCTTTACGTGGACAAGGTTATTTCCATCTTACTTACCTAGCTTTGAGATGGGTGTATGCACCTTTCCAAACAATGCCACTGTTCGTTACGTTCTAGGCAAATGCAAGTGCAGGAAGCAAACCCATCGATAGAGTTCTTGTACTCACGATTTTTCTAAACTTATAAAAACATAAAGTAAATATTTAGGTTTGTATACAATAAATTACACTTATCTATCCCCTTGCAGATCCTACTTCATATAGTTTACTTTTTGAAATTACTTTCTCCTTAAATTATAAACGACGCTGGTTCCAGAATAGTCCTTTACCATATTCCTGTAGTTAAACACAAAAGAATAAATTTAATTAATCCCATTTGAAACACTTATATTCGGTCAATTATGGTGTTTAATAACATTAAAGGCCATACCCCCCCAGGTTTCTTTTAAAAGGAATAAGTAATGCATTACTCACTTTTAACAGTGCACATTGTTTAAAGTGATCAAAGTCCATCTTTAAAATTACCAATTAAATTATTCAGCTTTCCAAATTCATAATTTAAAGCAAATTAACAAGTCTAACAAATCTCTTGATGTGCTATTTTCTGATTTTAGTTTTGTTTTGTATTTTGCTATTTTTCAGTCAATATATTGATTTCAAAACGTCAGTTTGACATCCCATTCCAAATCTCCAGCGAAATGGGTTTTGTGGTCGACAAAGTCTCGGAAGACTCCTTCTATGAGAACCTCCTGTTGGGCCTGTCGAAAGTCCTGGAAAAGTCACCATGCATCTCCAATTTATCTCTGAATCGCATCTCAGGACTCCGTCAGATCGACATCAGATCCTGGGAACACAACAACGGGGTGATCTTGCCAGAAGACTTGAGAGCATTTTATTCTTCCACGAATGGTTTCCTGTATACTTACGATTTTTCCTATGACTATACTACTACTGATGAATCGAGCAAGTTGATACGGCAGGGAAAGATCGAAGTTCATCCTCTAAATGATTTGGTGAGGATTTACGGTTACGAGACGAAAACTGTTGGTCAAATCGAGCAAGTTAATAACAAATATAAGCTGCATCTAAGCAGAGACAGTAAAGTCTTCGAGTTACACTCAGTGGATGAGTTCTCTAAAATCGTCCTAGTCTATGTCAACTCCTACTCTATACCGACTATTTGGCTGTACAGCACCCCTATGTGCTTCTATTACTTATCTGAAGATTTCACAGTTTATCTCCGGATGTGCATCGCGCACTTAGCAATCCCCAGCTGGCAATACATCGTCACAAAGGAGGGTCTTCCGGAGTGGAGCAAGGAAATGTTCCATATTCTGGCACCGGGAGTTCTACCAGACAATAAGAATATGGTCGAGATGCCAAAGTACAACTTGAATGATGTCAATAAAATCGATCCGAATATTTTCGTGGTGCCATCAAGCCATGCTTCATCAAATAGTGAGGGAACAAACAGGGTCCAGACAGCACAACAACCTGCTAATAAAAACATCAAGGATAGGAAGGCAAAAATTATACCTAGGAAGCTGATGAGTCACAAACCTGGTAAAAGGAGCACAACAGCTGTATAAGTAATACAAAGTTGCTTTGGGAAAATTATAGGCTTTTCTTGGCTTCTATGTGATCTCAACCATCCTAATATATTCTACCTAAATTGAAGACTCAATTTAGCACGGGGTAACTAGACCAACCGTGTACAGAGCTGCAAAGCATTACCATAAAAAATATTTGGTTTCCAAACATAAAGAATTAACGAAAAAATGATTTTGTCACAAAGTTATTATACTGATAAATATTTTGAACATTATATTAAAACAATATAAAAAAAATAGTGCCATTACTTGTGTCAAAAAAAACTGGCTACTGAGTTGTTAAGCTTTTGGACTTTTTGTAGACCTTTGTCTAAAAATTATTAAGAAATTAAGTATTGTATAGATAATGTAATAAATCGATGTACGAATTTGTTGAATGCACAACCTACAACATCCTGTAAATACCAATGGCAAACGTACATTCATCACTTACAAATTATGTTTAATAACGATATATGCAATCAAAAAATCTGAAATGTTTTCAATTTCTAAAGGTGACAGAATAATGTATATCTAGTTTCAAACAAAAGGAAATTTCTAAAATAGAAAATATGTAACAAATTTTGTTTGGGCACTCTGGTCCATAAAACAATCACAAAAAATTATGCTGTTTGTTTTTTTCTCTCAACTAAAATGCAAGAATAATGATCTCTCTATATTAATTTGATTACTACATTCCGCGTAACATTTTCAGATAAAATCAGTATAACATTATTAACAAAAATGCAAATACAAACAAATGAACAATTATAACCAATTACAAGTAAAAGGATTAATAAAATACTTTCGCTCGCATTAATAAATCCCAAAATAATTTTAAGTGTTATAGTTACGTCATGTGTTTCATGCATTACAAGTGTTTTATACCCATCTTTGGCTTATCATCCAAAAATTACAGGTTTGAAGATTATCCTCTAGCAAAATAAATATTATTGATAACAATTATGTAACAAATATAGGTAATCAACAGCTCGCTTGGCAAGCTAAGCTCTAGCAGAAACAATGCTATATCTGTATGTAGACTTTGTCTGTACCAGATGATTCATTCGAACTTTTCTAAGTAGCATGAACCAATATAATTAAAATGAGGAGGCAGAACGCATTTTGAAGCAATAAAAGAAGCTTAAAAAAGCAATCATGTTAAAAAAATATATAACTTGTAGCAATACTGTATAAATAAATTATTAGCACTTTGAATGTGTGAAAAATTATGGAAATTTTGAAAACAGTGATGGTGCCTAAAATCCTAAAACAGGAAGTTTTATGAAGATAAGCTAGACTACAAATACAATTTCGATCTATTTCACTTGTAGGAAAGTGTACTGAAACAATTTCCATAATTTAAAAACACATACAAAATCTTCAAATGAATAGACTTCTTTATCAGGAGGTCTATCTACAATCTAATATTTCTATCTGAAAAAAAATAATGTTTAAAAATACTGAGCAATGTTATAAGAGGCATACCTTGGATAGGTAGGAAGAATAAACGGTAGCCGAATAAACAACTTATTAGACTACCATAACATTAAAATTTGCAAAAGTTTTGAAAAAATCATCTGGTATAAAATAATTAAAAATATATCTCTAGTGGCACATATTGTTCCTACTTGTATAAAAAAAAATGGTCTTAAGGTTTCGGCTTTACTAAATTAAACGACTTTGTAGTCAACAAAGCTTTCGTCCTGGCCGTGAGTGGGACGCTCAAGTCGCCGGAATCTTTATTGCTTGTTTTCTGCTTATCACTTTCAAAATCTTTCACGAAATGATGTAAGAACGGTTCCGACCCTAGCTCGAAACCGGCCTTACGCATAACGGTGTAAGAACTACCCTCAGAACTGCTCAGCCTTCTCGTTTGGTTCACAAGGTTATCTTCCTGGGGGATCTCGATGGGCTTGGACTTCTCTATGGGGTTGATCTTTAAGTCCAAAGCGTCCGTCGCCTGTTCAACGTTTTGGGTAGACTGTTCAAGATCACAGGTCTTTTCTACTTGCTTGCCGTTACTTAATTTTAAGAGATTATCGAAAGAGTCGCTTGTCGACATGGGAGGCATTCCTACAAGAAAAGAAATTAAACTAGTTGACTTACAGCATCATTCTTTTTGGCAAAAGGAAGGTAAAGACACCAGAATTAAGTATGAAAATTGATGATCACCACTTTCTATTAACATAATTGGAAAGCAATTCAGTTGTTGTTATTTAAATTGAAGCCTGTAAGATACATACTTTGTACAAAAATAAGAAGCATTATTGTTTGCATTATATTCGACACTTTCTACTATTGTTACCGAAAAAATGACTTGCAGACTTAGACTTGTAGCTGTAATTAAGCTATGAGTACATTTTCGGAAAATTTAGATGAAAATACCTTAGTAAGGTTAGTGTCACCTCAATTTCACACTTAAATTTTGTTTCACCTGTTTGAGAACTTACAATACTAAACTTCTTACTTCTGAACTTCTTACAAATAGATAACAGATTTGTAAATCTAGTGACAATGAGTTATACTTCAGAGAATTTATAAATCCCGCCAAAAGTAATTTGGGTTGCCTAAGTTTAATTTTGTTCTCCATCCCATTGATTCAACTGTTATCATATTATGCTGATTAAGAATAAAGTTGTGGTTAGGATATGCCATTGTAAAATTTATTTAAAATAAATAAATTGGCTTGATATAATTTAAATTATGGACCAAAGCGACTCTGAAGAGGAATTATTTCCCATCGAGGTTAGTACAGTACCTATTAATAAGTACACAGGTGTAACAAACAAAACAATTCTCTCTAACCCCTAAAACTCCTCTGAATGTGTATTGAGTCCTCGAGAATAAATTTCTATTCTGCGAGGTTTCACATAATGAGAAACAAAGCAATCGCTTACCCCACTTATTAAACATTTGCTGAGTAAACATACTACACAATAAAATGTGATAACATTTTTTTTAACAAGTCTTAGGAAAATGGATATGGCCTCCAACCTATTACCAAAGTACCGAATCCTTTCAATTTTAATAACTTAGTCACCGAAATTTACTGTTATAGTTTTTGATACTTTAATGGTCCATAGAACCCATTTGCCATCAACGAAACTTTCGACTACAACGATCTTCTATTGTTTACTGGTCTGCTGAGGGTAGTATCTGAAGAAAGTCTCGAAAAAGTTCAAAACTTAGTTAAAGCTGGAAAATCCGTGAATATCAACGATAACTTAGGGAACACACCTTTACATTTAGCTGTGTTTAACTCTGGGTAAGATAAAATGCTCAAATAAGTCCTCAAACTTTAAAGAAGTAATCAATAAAATCTAGAATGAAGAATAGAAAAAGTATTTCAAATGATTATAAAATTTTCAGTAAACTAAAAATGTAAAAGGTGAAATACTGAAAAGTATTCTTTACTTACTCTCTTCTAAACTGTAAAGTAATTAGAAATTTGAAAGTATATAGGGGATAATTTTCATTATCAAATACTATTGATGGAAAAAATAACAATTGGCATTGGAGGGAATTTATATGAATCAATTTGTTGTTTAATGCAGCTAAAATACTTCTTTAAAGTTTCGTTATACTTTATTTTGAAAATGTACTAAGATTTATTTTCCTAGTGTTGAAATCTTGGAGTACCTACTTAATCATGAAGAGGTCATCATAAATGCAAGAAACTTCGTGGGACAAACCCCTCTCAGCCTAGCAGTGACATTTAGAAAGTATGAAGCCGTTAAAAAGTTACTAGAAGCAGGGGCGAATGTGAATTTGCCTAATTTTGAGGACATAACTCCTTTACATGCTGCCGTTGGGGATCCTACCATAGCTCATCTTTTAATTAGGCACAATGCTCAATTAGATGTTACCGATTACAGTGGTGATGCACCTATACATGACGCTGTATCTCAGGGCTATTTAGAAGTGACAAGTATGTTATTGTATTATAATTGTGATGCGAATGCAGTTGGAGGAAATAACCTGACGCCTTTTATGAAGGCATTAATAGGGGAATTCCATGACATCCAAGATGTCCTTTTGGAGTATGTCTCTAATTTTAATGTTTGCACTTCAGATAACATGTCTACATTGGAATTAGCAATAGTAAGTCAATCACGACACATAAAAGAAATTATTAGAAGAGGTGCTAAAGTTAGATTGCAAGCATTAGAATATTGTCCAGAAGATTTGGAAATTTTTAAAATGATTTGGGACAGGTTGAAAACTTCTGATGAAACTTTGCCCCTCTTGCTCCGCTACAGTGGTAGATCCTTTTTTGAACATTACATAGATCATGTCATTGAAAGTGAAAATGTAGATTTGTTTTTAAACACTTTTAGGCCCAAATTTTGTGAAAGTATAATTGCAAGCATTGAGAAAAACCAGTTGGCTAAGGTAATATTCCGCTTATTAGAAAACTCTGGTGAACTTCACGCCCGTGATATTAGTATAATATTTCATCGTTATGGTTACAGTGAATTAATCCGGCAACTATGTTATATGAACTACCATGGTCCTTGGCCTGCCACCACAATCACACCGAGAATTATATTTGATGTGCATAGTAAAATTGAAAATGTTTTATATGGTGCTTTAAAATCCATCGAAGCAAATCCTGACAACCTTATCTTGAAACATGATTTAGAAATATGTTCAGGATACTTCCAGAGTGCAACTTTATCATATTTGTATACATCGAGGTTCAGGAATTATGAAAAAATGGATTTCCCAATATTTCCAACGTTAAGTGAATTAGCAAGGAATAAAAGCCGAGAATTCATTTTAACATATTTCAACATCCAGAATAATTGTCAATATTACACAGTTATTGATCATTTAAATATAATCAACCATCTCAAAAAGATATTAAAGTTTGAAAAGAAGTTATACCACATGATTTTCTAGATTTTAGAATGGGTGGCTTAAAGAATTACGACTTATTTCGTTTCTCTGTGTACTTATTTGTTATACAGTGAGTATTTTATCCATTTTGTTTGACTTAAACTTTTGTTTTTAATTTATAATTATATTTTTATGTATATGAATTTTGTACTTGTTTTAATACACCCTAAAAAACACTTGTTTTTCCAAAGAATCTATATTACAGGAATGTACTAATTCATTCTTAGCGTTTTCCTTTGGTTTTTGCAATCTGGACCAATTACTACTTTTGTAAAAACCTATATGGGCGATTCCATGTCAACTGTCGTGATATTGGCGAGTATTTTTTCCGGTATTTCGGTTTTTTAGCATTTCCTGTTTTTGACACTGAATTTTCTCCAAAACGTTACCAGAATCACGTCGCATGCTGGAAAAATTTGAGAGTACATGTAATCGACACTTTGCCACTCTTTTCTCACGTTTAAGTCACCGTTTTAGGCTGATTCGGACATTTTTCGCCTGTTTTGGCACTTAAAACCAAAATACACAGGGGAAAGTTGAAAGTACCCAGAAGTACACTAAAAAACAAATATTTTAAGATCCTGCAAAAAAATCTAAAAATTTATACACGCGAGTTAGAGCAAGTTAAAAAAACAGATTTTTGGAATTTCTCGCAAACTGAAGAATTTTGGGCCAATTTTGAGGGCTGGAACGGATTCCTTGGAAAATTTTACATCGACTACATGTACTGTCAAATTTTTTCAGCATGCGATGTGGCTCTGATAACGTTTTGGAGAAAATTTGGTGTAAAAAACAGAAAACCTAAAATTGGCTGTAATAATCGCTACGTCTAATATTTTGGGCTGAAAATTTGGTTAAATACTTGTAATTAAACCTTCAATACAATGAAACAGTTTTGGTTGGTAAAAAATATATGACCCGCCAACCTCACGACAGTTGACATGGAATCACCCATACACCACTATTTAAAAATATATTTAATTGTGTGTAATTTTTCTTTTATATGTAACGTAAAGGAGTCGTCATAACAAACAGTGGGAATGTTTTCTAAAACTATATAAGGTGGCAACCTTGAAACAGTGTGTCCATGTTCCGCTGCTAAATTGTCAATAAAATACTGCGGTTTAAAATTATTATTTTTGAAAAGGCGTAATAAAACTCTTTGTTGCTACATTTGGAACTTCTAAACCCTTTGAATTCATAAAATCTAGTATTTCAGCTTTCTTTGTATTGGAATTTAGAACTTTGCTCCAGTTGCTGGGAATGATACGGTGCATTATCCATAACAATTATCGAATTTGTTGGAATATTTGGTATACTTCAGCAAACTACTTTTCAAACAAAGCCGCATTCATATCTTGATGATAGTCAACACAACTTTGAGTGATGGCTTTTGCTGAAAGTAGTAAGGTGTTTGAAATAAAACCGTTTTCATTTCCAGCATGCAAAATTATAACCCTTTTCCCCCTCGAGCATGGTGCATTTAAGGCACAATTCTGAGAATTATCTACCTAACCGTATTTTACCACATCATGTTCCAAAACCAGGTTTCATCCAAATAAATAATACTTCAGTCACTGTCACGGTATGCCCAAATGTTCCTCACATAATTTTGTCTTATTTCAGCAATATGAGGTGATTCCATAATTATCATTCGCAAGTCTAATTTCTTGCACTTAAATCCACATTTCAAAACTATGTAACGGAGAGATTCTAATGACTGATACTTGTATTCTTCAGAATTTTCTAATTTTGAGTGAATGATTTGTAAAGTCTTGTATATGTATATTCCTTACAGGTAGCGTTAATTGTTCGCCGAATGACGTCCTTAAAAGCATCATCAATATTTGTATTAAAATTTGCGACACGTTTACGTTTTACATGATGATTTACAATGTTATCTTGTTTAATAACACGACAAAGCGTTGTTCGTGGTAATATAGTTAATTTAACTACCCTCTATACAATGGAATTCAGAATTTTGCAATGGCTCTTCTTTTAAACAAACACAAATATTTAAGGTTATACACTGTGTTTGAATGTGTAAGTTATCCTACGAAAATTCCCAAATTTGTGCCCCATTTGTTTCTATACCATTATTTATATTGTGTATAATGTCTATATCATTGCCTGTAATAATTTCGTCCACGTCGTAAGGTCTCCAAAAAGCCATTTTAAAATAATAATTGCGACTTACGTGCACACGCCACTGAACTCTAACGACGACTGAAAATGAACACGTGCTTGGCGCTCAAATTTAATGGCTGTAGTGGACGTCTAATTCTCGATATTAATAGGCATTTCATATATAGGCATGTACTGTAGCGACTAACAACATCTCTGCAGCAAATAAACGGGGGAAGGTTAAACGGTACGTTACATAAATACTCTGCTTTTGTATAGGGTAAAAACGTATTTTTTATATGCGCTCGGTAAAAGTCGGTAATTTTTTTTCTTTTTTTAACTGGACCAATTCTAACTGGATGAATCTTACTTTCAAGACTAGCTTCGTGTCACCTGCTGTTTACACTTAAATAATTAAAAAAATATACTCACCACAACAAATCCCATCTCCGACCAGTTCTGAAACACTCTTTCCGGAGGCCATGTAATTCCTAAGTGAATCTGAACTAATTTGCTTATTCAAGTAAGCCTCGGGTATTGCTAATATCTCGCTCAGTCCCCTACCACACTCACTATCCCTATACGTCCTACTGTTATTACTATTACCAGAAGATCTCTTGCAGCTTCTAGTTGGGCTGCTCGACCTCATCACCTGATTTTCCTGCCTTATGCAGTCTAAAATAGGATCGGATATATTTGACGTCGAACCAAAGCTATGCAAACCGACATATTTATCGGGCGAGAGGTTATAAATGACTGTTCTCTTTAAGTTAGAAGGAGAAGGACCTTGTCTTTTTGTTTGTTGATCCGGTCTCGGGTCTTTCTGGCCCTGCAGAAAATTCAGAAGGTTCGAGAGCGTTGCTTTCAGGTCGTTCGTGTTCATCAACACCAACCAGCGTAATTGGGCAATGTTTTTATTCAGGAGATAAACGGCGTAAATAAATTGCGCTTTGTCTTTGCCGCGAGTGAACAAAGGAAAGCTGAAAGAATAATAAGAACATTCTGTATCACCTGCAGAAGTAACGCAAATAATAGGGTGTCACAAAAATAGGGTCAACTAAGCTGAAATAGTCATTTCATATGGGCGCAATGGAACTAGCTTCTTAACTTTTTTGTTCAAGTACGAGTATTATGTCAATAATAGATGTAATCTAATGGTGATACTTGGAGGTAACAGATATTGCAGCTTAATAGTCCAGAGGGTTAAGAGATATATAACTATTAAACTGATAATAAATCATATTCTGGTGAGGAGGCTTTTTCACTTTTCGCATGATTTATTTTGGGTGTTCTATCTTCCTCTTGACTAAAACATAAAAATTTATAAAAATTTAGTGGAGGTTGAAGGGGCTGGCTCCAGATAAAAATCGCTAATTTGTCAGTCGGCTGTCCTGAACAATGAAGTTGCTTAACTATATAAAATATTTTATCTGCTTCTTTCTTATCTGCCATACGCTAAATAAATAAAATCTGCTTCATTTTGGACGGTTCGGCAGCAATATTTACTGCGATCTTCATCAAAAATACCTACAATTAAAATATATTAATAAAATTGCCCAATTTTATGTTTCTAGATTTGAGGATGTGTTTTAATGTCGACTTAACATTGACTTGTTCTTTTAATTTAATTTAAAAGTTTAACAAAAAACAAATAAAAAAATTTAAACGACATTTACTCAATGTTGCAGCATTTGTTTAATAAAACACAGTTACTTTGAAAAAAAAACAACATAAGTTAATGTCAAGTCGACATTAAAACACATCCTTAAATCTGATAAACATAAAATTGCCCTATTTTATTTATATTTTAAATGTAGGTATTTTTGCCGAAGACCTGCCAAAATGTTCAAAAAATAAGCAGATAAAATATCAACTCATATAGTGCAGCAACCTCAGTGTTCGAGATAGCTGGTTGACAAATTAACGATCTATATCTGTAACTAGTCCTTGAAATTACACCAAAATTATTTTAATTATAATCTGTTTTAGTCAAGAGGAAAAGACAAAACTCAAAATAAATCATGAAGCTAATGTTCACCTTTTGAATATGTGTACTTGCTACTATTGTACTACTCTAGTATCTTTAATAAAGATGATTTATTATTATTGTAATATGCAGTAGCTAGTAGTTTTATCTTATGAAGCAAAACAGATATTAGGAAGACCTCTGTGGTATATTTTATTTATAAAATATTGCTAGTCAAAGTTCCCATGAGTTTTTCCTAAATCATTCTTACCATTAATAATGAATTTATTAAGAGCTGAAAATATATAATGCTATTGTAGCACTTCAAAAGTGAATCAATTGGCAATGAAATGAACTGGAAAGATTGTCTTGATATCATTTTTGGTTCATAGGAAGAGGCTGCAGCTTAATAGCTATGGAACCAATGTAGCTTAATAGTAAACTGGAGCTGCTTGTAAGTTGTGCCAGAAACCGAAAATAATCCTCATAACTGTGGTCCAAGAAATGAATTGTGTATTATTAAGGTGTATTGTGGGTTATTAATCATCCATCATTTACATTCTGTTACCACGGGGTTTGTTATTGGTTTTAACCAAATTTCATAAAATACAAGATTTAATAAATTAGCTACGTATATCCTTTTCTTTATATCAGTATGCATTACACGCATAACAGTTTTTAATCAGCCCTGTAACAACTGATTTTCCTTTTTGATTCTGGTTCCATGTTAATTACTAATGATTATATGAAAAAAAAATTTTTAAAGAAACCATTTAGCAAGATTATATCAATCAACTAATGGAAATTACAAATAAAAAATAATTTTACCTTTTTTATTTGTTAAAATGACCCTACAAATATTTACTCTATTCATTTTGTATTTACAGTTGTAATTATATTTATAAGTAATGTATCTAATGAGAGACCGATATAAAATAATTTTTAAACTATAATAAATATAGTTGAATTGCAATTTATTATCTATTTATCCAGTATAGAATTAGGATAATCCTTAGTTCCTCTCCCAATTTATGACTGGCACAACTTGGTTTAACGGTATGGCCCAGCTCACTTGAATAGAGCTGCGGTACTCTTTTTGATTAAAATTATAGGAATAAATTTAGCACATTTGGGTTATTAACATCAACCACTTAGGTAACAAACTTAATCACTAACTAAGAGCACGGTCTTACTTACTCTCGTTCTCTGTCAGGCAGTAAGGGTGAGATATTATCTGTGATGTAGGACCTCGAGCCGAAATGTGTTAATGGGTACCTCAATGGCACCTGTAGGAATGTAGAACACATGATTAAGATGTGAGTGACATAACCCAAAGCTACAGAAACTCCAACATCAGATGAATCTACGGAAGTGTGCTTATTTAAAGAACAATTCTACTATTTAAAAATAAAACATACCTGCTAGTATATCTGAATTGGGCAAAAATATGTTGTAGATTGTGTATTTATCATTCTTCACTTTTTCTATCGGGAAAATGAAGAGGAGTTCTTGAAGAAGTTGTTTCCTTCTGTGGTGAAGTTGCTGGTTTAATTGGAGGCAGACGTCCCGGTGATTTAGGATGTCCTTTTTGTAATCTTTCAGTTTCTCAGAACTCCTGCTGAGCTTATGGTAGTTCTCCATCAAATCCGAATCTTAAAATACATGACAATAATTTCATTTTGGATAAAAAAGATCCTTAGAACTAAAACTTATAAACCAGAGTTCTTAGAAAGGAAATCAAATTTTGGGTGCTTCAATCCAAAAGAAATTATCTTTTTAAGATAAGAAATCTATGATTTTAGAAACAAATAAATTAAGTCAACATGCAAGGACAATGCTTCTCAACTGCCTTTTTCTTGTGGAAAACTTGATTTTAATAAGATGAATGTGAAGTTTGTCAATTACAAGTATTTTGTTCCAAAAACTTACTCCTCTCCTCATTGTCTTCCTGGAGAGTCACAAGTTTTTGTTTCAGCTGCCGTATTGTGATGGTTTTCTTGTCTTTCTCTTGATGAAGTAATCTAGTCTTGAACTTGGCCAGTTCGATTTCCTTGTTTATTCGCAACATTTCCTGCTTTTGAAACCTCGTCGGTTTCTCCTAAAATATTTAGAAAAATATTCTTATTTGAATCATAAACACTCAAACAATATTGATAATAAAAAAAATCCTGATTAATACAAATCAAAACTATTTTTGGTATGTTACCTGTAACATTTTATTTAAAGATGTCATAGTTAATAACTGTGGCGCATATCTAACTGTTGGGGGTAGCACTGTTGGTTCTGAGGGTGATGTTTCTTTTTTCCCATCCACAGAACCATTGAATACATTTATTTTCTCTTGTATAGTCTGCACCTCTGAAAGTTTACTCTTTATCTCTACCTGCAGGATCTGTATCGCCTTCAATTTATCTATCCTATAACTGTCTTGTACTTCATTCTTATGACATTTCATTGCTATACGTCGGTACATCGCCTTCTTACCATTACTTGTATCAATAACATTCAAGTTACTTAGGAACGGTAACGGTTTATGGAAATCCAACTTGATCACATCTAGACTAGTATAGTACCCTCCTTGCATGCCAAATATCACAGAATTACTTTTGAAATACACAGGTTGAATATCAGCTATCTTGCTACCTAAATACACAAGCCCAGAGAAATTCACCCCCCATGTAAGGATGACCTTATCAATATCCTTGCTGCCGCACTGCCATATCCTTAGGACTACGGATGTGGCGGAGGTATTTGGTATGCCACTGAGGTTCAGTTCTGACCACTTTGGGTGAGGGTGCAAGATTTTGTTGCTGGTGTAGAATGGTGCGCACATTGTTGTAGAATGCAGAGTGAAGTAAAAACTGGCAGGGGCGTCAGACTGCATGTTGAAGCCCATCACTTCGTGCAAGTGCCGCAAACGAAACTGGAAAAAAAAAGTATAGGAAATGAAGAGCTTTTCAACTTGATAAAATCCTCGGTAAGTATCACTAAAACATTGTTCTTTTTTGTAGCTTTAAACTGTCCCGGGTCCTTTAGATTTAGTGGTACCTCCCGACCGTTTTGTAAATCTGATCCAACCTGTTGGGTTATCAGGGGTATCCATTGTGGACACCTCTGCCTGTTAAATGTAAAGTCCGTTGTAGGGAAATTCATGACATCTGGAAAATCGGAAAAGGTAACGAGTGGTACTCGAGATTTTACACCTGTTTACTCACTTTTCGGCCTGATCGAAACACAATTAGCAAGTATTAATTAACACCTCTTTTATTTTGTAAAATACATAAATATGTCAAAATAATGTCAGAAGTCAAATGCTACCACGAAACAATATTCAAGCAAAAACACATCGCCGTTTGACTGCTTGTGTGATTATTCACTGTTCTATCAGTTTTGTGATTTGAGTCCCCAAAAGCTCTGACAGTTTTGTGTAGTTTTTAGGTGTGGTAAACGTTTAATCGGAAAATGAGTAATTGTGAATTGTATTGAACCTTATCTTTAGTACCTTTAGTCATTTAGGCAAAAATTTTAAAGTAAAATGGATAGTCAAGGTAGAAAAGTAATTGTGTGTGATAACGGCACGGGGGTGAGTGGATACTTTCACATCTCATGAACTAAAGTAATGTGTGATAATTTCAGTTCGTCAAATGCGGATACGCCGGCAGTAACTTTCCAGCTCATATCTTCCCCTCGATGGTCGGTAGGCCGATCATAAGGGCTGTAAATAAAATAGGAGATATCGAGGTTAAGGTAAGAATGAGGAGAGGTATGGGGACCGCATCATTGTAGCGAGAATAACCCATTTATGGGACTTTTGCCTTTATTGGCTTGTGGATAATCATTACTGTCTCAGTTATGTATATCATACATCACATATTATGACATCTGACCGTAAGGGTTGAGGTGAACCTTTACCCTTGTGCTAAGCGAATTCTTTTCTGAAAACGTACCTGATTATGCTTATGAAAATGACCTCACCTTCACCTCAGAGTTCACTCGCCCTTTGTGATTTGGGGTCGCAATACCAATAACCCTACATTGGGCTCCTAACAGCAAAAGTCTGATATCTCGCGTGGACAAGTTAATTCAAATAAATGTATGAGAAGAAAATGGAGAAGTGGAAGACAATGATAGGAAAATGAAGTAAACTTTGTGTAAAAATCACTTGGGTACACTAGAGCTTTGAATAAATTCAGCTTTGACGCTGATACACTTGACATGTACCCTTTTGGTGTTATTTTAATGATCTCAGCTCTGCAGCTTGACACAGCTGGACACAATAACCAGTTCTGAAACTCTCATGCTTTACACTGATCCGTCAGTCACTTAACTTCTTTGTCCCTTCTTTGAGAAGAGAACAACATAGTTACTTCCTGGGGAGAGTGGGTAACACGTAAATCGTTCAGTATCTTATCGTCAAAGGCCAAAGGTGGTGTTAAGTTCAAATTATTTTAGGGAACTGTAAAACGAAAAATGAAATGAAGCACGCTGACAGGGCAAGAAACTTACCCTATGAACACAGTATTGCTTCAGGTGTGATGTATTCTAGGTTTTCTAGGAACATAAGATCTCACAGAAAGTAGCAACATAAACAAAATTCAAAAACAAAATGGACAGACATTTGTTGATGAAGGTAAAGAAAATATTAGGAGTGACAATCGATTAGATCATCTATTAAAAGTACATGGATGTTATTCACATTACCAAACTACTTACAAAGACATGCTCTGAAGTATGCATAAGGCAAATAGTAATAATAATAAATAAAAATATAAGGAATAACTGCCATCAGTTATCAAAGCTGGATGAAAATGGATGTGAACATTAATCAAAACCACCAGATGAAAGAAATCGCCATATAGATTCCGAGCTGGTGCTGCTCAGCTGTGCTATTATCATGCCATTTGACAAAACACCTTGTTGATGGGTTATTTTCTCTAAACTCCACCTATATTATCCTATCTCAGTGAATGGTTACTTATGTGTTGTTCTGTTTTCTAGGGTTTACATGTAGATGTAAGTGTTTAATTATGTGTACCCCGTGTTGTTGTGTTGTTCCTCAGAGCACTTAATCCTCCTTCACACTAAGGAATTCATGGATATAAAATAAAATTTGCTGACATGTCGTTATGCCTTCCTAGTAAAAGTCTATAAATTAATCCTCATTTATTTGTTAATCCTGCTGTTGTTTCTTTTGAATGTGTAACTAACTAATCCAGGTCATTGCTTCTTGTTTGGATGTGATTTGTTTGTTAATATAACCAAAAGATGTTATACATGTAATAGATACATAAATACATGCTCCCATTGTTACCTGGTTAAAGCTTTAGATATTTAGCTATATTTAAAGATATATATGGTTAAAGCTATATTTAGATATTTACTTGTTGAACATACATGAAGTTGACACAATATGTGTTCAAAAATGAAAGTAAACTATATTTTATGAATTTCCACTATTAAATCGTAAAACTCGAACTGAATGCTGTGACTAAAATGGTATTATGCCTCTCTTTCTATTCTATATTACTTTTCGTTGCAAAAATATATAAGGCTAGCGTTTTCCATAAATCCATCCATGTTTCCAGCATGTAACAAGATGTAACATTTACCTTTGCCACGATATTGCTGTAATGATGATATTGTGTCTTGCCAAACCCCTTTATTCCCCCTGTGAATACATCCTCCTTTTTCAAACTGATAATCCGTTTGCTTGAAATTAATGTAGTTTCTTAGGAACTGAATTCTCTTGTGCACTACGTCATTTTTTTCACGTAAGACTTTTACAAGTTAGTATCAGTATCTAGTATCAGGGTTCACCTAAAAATTTCAATGTAGAATTTTATATATATATATGATGACTGGTGGGTCCTAGCTAATACGAATTTTATGACTTAAGGGCGTAAGTTCATGAAATACAAGTTATCTGTGACTGTACAAAAGTTTATTTAACGAACAGTTCGATAACCTTCACAAGCTGCTACATGAACAAAGTTTAAACAAAACTTAATCTACTAAGAATGTACTTCTTTTTCAACACAGGTTATGTAAATATGGAAAATTTTAGTTTGACATACCACTTCAAAATTATGACTTTTTGATTATAATATATTAGAATTAATATATACATACATAATTATACATAAAATTTGAATAAAAGACTGATTCTTTATGTCCCTACCAATTGTAATAGCACGAGCAATCTAGAGTTTAACATCTTTCTTTGAGCGCCGAGTAAGTTCAGAATGTGTTGCAAATGTGAGAACTTCAAAACTGTAAAATCTAAACTATTTATCAATATCAATCACATTGAGTTTACAATTATTTGTTTGTGCTTATAATATGTATGCTAACTTTTTCATGCTTCAGGGAGTTGCAAGCACCCTTCCTGTAAGTAGAAGGAAACAGCATGTTTATTTTACATAATAATACTTATTGGTTATAATTGGAAGCAACTTTCCTGCTTGAAATTGCAACTGCAATCTAAATACTTTCATTTAGTGATTGTGCACCCGCAGAACCAATTTTGTATTACCCACTCACTGCTAAGAATCAATCTTTTGATTTAATCAGGACTTGATGGTCGGAGATGAAGCATCAGCTTTGAGGTCTCTATTAGAAGTTAACTATCCAATGGAAAATGGCGTGGTTCGTAACTGGGAAGACATGTGCCATGTTTGGGATTACACCTTCGGTCCTAAGAAGATGAACCTCGATCCAAAAGAAACTAAAGTACTTAGAATTTAAAATAGAGATGGATTTGATACAAATTGTGTTTTTTAGATTTTGTTAACGGAACCTCCTATGAATCCTACTAAGAATCGTGAAAAAATGATAGAAGTAATGTTCGAAAAATATGGATTTGCTGGAGCTTACGTCGCCATACAGGCTGTGCTTACCTTGTATGCTCAGGTTAGAAAAATGGTGCTACAATATCCATAAGGCTGTTAGGAGAATAATGTATATATTTAGTCTTAATGAATACTATTGCCCTGTAATGAGTTCGATATAATGATGTCACTTAAATCAATTCAATTGTTTGTAGTAATTCAGGTACTTCATTTAAAAAATAAATAAATGATGATGACGTTAGAAAGTTTACCTTGCAGTTTTCATGTAATTTTTTGAAATGTTTTTGATGTAAATTTTAGAATTTTAAAGCAACGTTTTGCACTTAACAACTCATTTAAAAACGTCATTATACGAAAATGTTATTGAGTTCTTATTTTTATTAAAGATCTACATTCGCGAAATGCAAAATAATTTTCCAACTTCAAATCTAATAATGCAGAATAAACTGAGGTATATACTAATAAAAGGCACCTTTCAGGGTCTTCTATCAGGAGTGGTTGTGGATTCTGGGGATGGTGTAACACACATTTGCCCAGTGTATGAGGAATATGCCTTACCACACCTCACAAGACGGTTAGATATCGCCGGGCGTGACATTACTCGATATCTTATCAAACTATTACTGCTCAGAGGATATGCTTTCAATCATTCTGCAGACTTTGAAACTGTAATATGAATCCTTACTTTTTCTTTTATTTTAATGTTTTTTTGCTGCTGTTTAGGTGAGAATGATGAAGGAGAAGTTGTGTTACATTGGGTATGACATTGAAACAGAACAGCGTTTGGCATTGGAAACGACGGTTTTAGTGGAACCTTACACCTTACCAGATGGGAGAGTGATTAAAGTGGGCGGCGAAAGATTTGAAGCCCCGGAAGCCCTCTTTCAACCACATTTGATTAACGTTGAGGGGCAGGGAATCGCAGAACTCGTTTTTAACACCATACAAGTAAGGATAAGTATTAAGGTGGTTTACAGTCCTTTATTAAGGTGGTTTACAGCCCTTTTGAAATTGTCACTAGCTTAGAACTCCCACAAAACCTGACTTAGAAACAGACCGATACTCTTTTGGTTAGAGCATTGAAATGTTTCATTTATATAATTATTCCTGTAAAGTGATGTTTTCAGGCTGCCGATATTGACATGCGACCAGAACTATACAAACACATTGTCCTTTCTGGGGGTTCCACCATGTATCCTGGTCTCCCTTCCAGGTAAAAATAAGAAATAAATATTCTACATGTACCTACCATAGTTGTAGAAATAGTGTGCTACTAAGCTTTAGCAGTAGAGCAGTTTGAGCTGTATTTAATTTCTTACCTCATTAACAGTTCAAAGTTTATCTGCCATAAACTATTATTGGATTATTCTGCATTATTTCTGTATATTATATAATTATTGCTATAAATGGTTACTGAATCAATAAACAAATTTACTTCTCCTATATCAGTTTATTTGTTTGCAGGTTGGAACGCGAAATAAAACAATTGTATATAGAACGTGTCCTAAAGAATGATGTTGAAAAACTGAACAAGTTCAAGATCAGAATTGAGGATCCTCCTAGACGAAAGGACATGGTTTTTATCGGAGGCGCTGTTTTGGCTGAGGTCATGAAGGACAGAAACGAGTTTTGGCTGTCAAAGCAGGAGTATGAAGAGCATGGTTTGAGAATACTTAAGAAGCTCGGGACGCGGGCTGTGTAAGTTTAAAATGTAATTCATAAAGTGAAAATGAAAATTTGCGCGGATGTGAGAGTTCTTAGAGTTTATGAGAGAGAACATTGATATTTTTGGTAATCCTGAGTTTGATGTAAACTAAATACTTGTACGCCAGTGGGGGCATTTCTAGGAAAACTTGAAATTTCAACTTTCCGTATATTTTGTTTTCTAACATTTACAGCTCTGAAAGCTGTAACATAGGCGTTCAAAAAGTTCCATACATGCATTTTTATTTATTAATCGATTTCTGTCAACTTTTATTTTTG